>JANZLQ010000100.1:10716590-10758395 GCA_026212715.1 Elanus axillaris
TGCCAGGACTTGTGACCCCGTGGGGGACCCATGCTGGAGCAGTTCGTGAAGAACTGTAGCCCGTGGGAAGGACCCACACTGGAGAAGTTTATGGACTGTCTCCTGTGGGAGGGACCCCACGCTGGAGCGAGGAAAGAGTGTGAGGAGTCCTGACCTGAGGAGGATGAAGTGGCAGAAATACCGTGTGATGAGCTGACTGCAAACCCCATTCCCCGTCCCCCTGCACTGCTGTGGGGGTAGGTAGAGAATCCAGGAGCAAAGTTGTGCCCAGGAAGAAGGGAGGGGTGGAAGGAAGGTGTTTTGAGATTTGATTTTATTTCTTATTACCCTGCTCTGGTTGATTGGTAGTAAATTGAGTTAATTTTCCCCAAGTTGTGTCTGTTTTGCCTGTGACAATAACTGGTGAGTGATCTCTCCTATCTTTATCTCGATCCACAAGCCCTTTGTTATATTTTTCTCTCCCCTGTCCAGTGAAGGAAGGGGGAGTGATAGAACGGCTTTGGTGGGCACCTGATGTCCAGCCTGGGTCAACCCATCACATCTGGGGGAAGAAGGGAGTGTTGTTTGTTTCGTTGTGGGTTTTTTTACTGGGAGAACTTGATAATTTTTGTTCTAATCCATTACAATATTAACACATAACCCAGTTAAGTGTCTCATAGAGTATTTGGGGGGACTTTGGATATCTCTGTAGGAAGTGACTAGTCAGTTAGAAAGAGCCCCCTGTTCTGAAAGCTAGACACATTTATCTTCTATAAAACAATAAAAAATAAGTGTTCTTCTATAATATATTGGTACGGACACACATATCCACACCCACTTACACTTTATTTAACAAATAATGCCTCATTTATTAATATTCTAGAGTAGTGAGCTTTGTCTAGTGAAGCATTAATATAACATTTCTCAAACAAAGTTCTTGTTCTGCTTGATCTATTTTGTAAATGTTTGGTAATCTATCTTGATACACTCCTGTCTGTCAGGAGCTGCTACCTACTTTGTGGTTTTGCTAGAAAAGGCAGACAGTGGCACTGTGAGGTACCTTCCCAGGACCCTGGAGCCTTTCTTCCTTAATTATATATGAGAATAGTTTTGCTGATTTTGAAGCTTGTGTGAGACATGAATAATTAGAAGCAATATGCAGTATTTATGGTCAACATTCAACAGTATGTAAAGAAATAACAATGCTTACTGCAGACTAGAAACATCTACAATCTTCCTTTCCTGCGCTAAGGATGAGTACAAGCTTTTCACCAAAGATTTACTACTGCAAAATTACAGGACAACTTGCAGAGAAACAGATGGCTTCATTTTTAAATTTATTTCTGCTGTATGTGCCTTTTGGGGGTAGTTTTTCTGAGGGTTGTTCCCCACCCCACTCCACTAATTTTGGATTTTACAACCTAGGTTCATATCTTTAGCTACTTATTAAAAAGGAATGGTATCAAATTTGGTAGCCACATAACATGATTCACCATGGATATTTTCAGAAAAAAAGGCTTCACTGAATTCCCTCTGTGAGGTTTGCTGTAGATTTTCCAAGATGCTGTCTGTCTGTATACATTTTGTTTTCTCAGGGAAACTATAAAATTTGGGTGGCTTGGTTTTTTTCTATGGAGTTTTTAAAAACCATGACAAGCCTCAAGATGCTTCTAAATCACCAACTTCTACCATGCTTCACTACTGCAAGGCTATTCCTGAATAACAATCCACAAGGAATACCTGTGTAGTCATACATGAAACTCCTGACACAGCACCATATTCAAAACCAGTATAACATGATATTCATGGTGTTTTCAAAAGCTTCTGGAGTAGATACTCCTTCTTGCACATGGTGTCCAGGACACCAGCTGTGCAACTGGTCCCATAAAGCCTGATATCAGGGCCTTTGTTCCTGACCAGACAATCTACCTTCAATAAAAGGAGTAATGCCCAAGGAAAACAACGATTAGAGAAAGGAAAAGATAGAGGAAGGGCAAAAAGAGATAGGGTAGCAATGAGGCTTTGAGAAGATAAGCCACTTCAGACACTTGCTGTTTCCTTCCCCTCTTCCCAGTTGCTGCAAGTACCTGCTCCCTCTGTCACTTCTGCATTCACTTTTGAATTTCTTTGTTCCAACCCCCTCTTTTTTTACTAGAAAAAGTCCAAATAACCAAAGTTGCTACCAGTGCTCTAGCAACGAGTTGCAGCTGGCCCCACAGCAGGGCTGAGGTGACACCTTCCTCCTCTTCGCTGCCTGCTCATCCTGCAGGCAGCAGGGCCACCCCCGAGCCTAGAGCAGAAGGAACGACCTTCCTTTTGCTTAAGTGTTCTCCGTTCTCCCCACCATTTTCCCTGTTTTCCCAGTGCTACTCATGCTGGTGTGGCACATTTACTTGATGCTTTAAACTCTTGCAGTCCCTCCTTGTACCTGCCACTCTCCTTCAGGGTGCTGGAAGACTGCAGTCGTGGAGGTGGGTGAGCACCCTGTCCTGCAGGGATGCACAATTGTGGCTGATGAGGCGCACCAGAAGCTGCACAAATGAAAGAAGTTTCCCAAACATCCACTGGCTTGAAAGCTGGTCACCTGCACAGTAAGGAAAGGGGTGGGAAGGGTACAGGCACAGCCCCCTTGAGCAGCACTGCCAGGAGAGGGGCATGCAGCCATGGCTGGGCTGAGTAGCATTGGAGTGATACAAGAAAGTTTGCAAATAAAGATTTCCCACAACACTGTTGTTTTATCTCATTTCCTGCTCTTCTGCTCTCCTTCAAACACATCAGATGGACAACCTTGAAATGTCTCTCAAGGACCTTTGGGTTTGACCCGCAAGAATTTAATTTGTTCACCTCAGGCTAATGTCTGCCTCCCAAAAACGACCACAGCAGCACCTGTGACAGCAGGCTTGGCAGATGGACAGGACCCAGAAAGAGCACCCACCATGTCACTTCCCAGTGAATAACTGTTAACAATGGACTGAAGCCAAGTTCCTCAAAAGCACCTACATCCCTTTGATCAAAACCAAAATACAGATACAAGCACTTCAGCACACTGGGGGTTAGGGAAGATAGGAAACCAAGAGCAAGAAATAGAAATTAATTCATTTGCTTCTTTCTTGCCATAACTTCAACTAAGATAGACCAAATTTTAGAGAGTAGGAACTACCAAGACAAGTTCTTTTGCACAAGCACAGATGCCACTGCACAGGGAGAGGCGAGCGGACAGGAACAGCCCTGAGCACCACAGCCGCCCATGTTGGCCCAGGACTGCACAGCTCCAGCCAGGGCCACATGGTGTTCCCCCCAACAGTATTTGGGCACGGAGGGAGGACTTCTGAACAGCCATGAGGATCTGCAAGAGGTAAAATAAAGGTACCTGCAACAGGGTAAAAGAAGGGAAGGAGCAGATGGGAAAGTCAGCCAAATTAGCTCTGACACTAACATGAGCTGTTGTTCTTCCCCCTGCATGAATCCTCCCTCCAAAGGGCAAGAAGCATGCAAGACGGTTGCTTAGCTACTACACCTGGACTTTGTGCAGTTTGTAACATTCCTCTGCCATCTGCTAATGGTGTTTCACTGTAGAATTCCCTAAATTGCCTATACATGCTGCAAGCTGTATCTTCTTTCATGCAACCTATTAGCACAATCATGTAAAAACCAAACTGCATTTGTCATCTACGTTCGTATATGTTGGCAGCAAACTGAAAGTAAGAAAAGAAGCCAGGGCTTGCAGTTTCAGGAGACAGGATTTGTGGTTCATGAGTGCTAGCACCATGCACGACGCATTACTGAGCATGGCCTCAGAGAAGCACACTCTGTAGGTTTCTCCCCCTGTCCCTATAAGGGTCTGACATTTGGAAGTTCCTTAGGTACAGTCCTTGAATTTCTCCTTTTTGACGAGACAACTGTATTTTCCTCTGGATTCTCAGGTAGCTTGCCCTTCAGAGATACTAGTTCTCCTGCACAAAAAAATAGAGATAAACTTCAGTGGAGCACTGCTTTACAGCTGTAGAAAATTAGCCTCCCTTTCTGAGTAAAAACAAGTCTCCTGGCTGTGAGCCCAGGTCATTGCCAATTAGAGAACAAGACACAGAATGCACGGAGAGATGCCTGCTTTCAGGGAGTCAACACCCCTTGGCACGTAAAAATAAATAAAAGGGGATTTCATTTGCCATCTCCTCTGCTTTTCACTGAGAAGGACCCTTTTCCTGCAAGAGGTGACAGAAGCCCAATTCCTGTTTCCTCTACACAAGACAGTTTTAAATGAGGTGTATCAGTTGACTCTTGCTGCACAGAGATGCTGGTCGAACGTGTTCTGGAGCTCACATTTATCCAGCACCATTACTGGGTCAGGAAACATAACTGCTAGTTAACACGACACCACACGGGAAGCATCCCCCCCACCTAACACTTACACATTTGGGTTTGTTTTTTTTTAAGGAACTCCTTTACAGGGGAAAAACCCTTTCTTTCATTTACATAAAGAATAACTCTGTTCACCATGTTTTAAATATCCCGTGCATGTGCAGGCAGACTGTCATGTGCGCAGGTAAAAAGAAAGACTGTGCTGGTTACTTTTGGGGGAGAGGTTCACCACGAGCTCAGTAGGAGACAGTCCCTTGTCTTCTGTCCACAGGCATCCACCTAACATGTCTTCTGGCACACAGGTGAGAGTTATTAGTACATTAAAAGAGTTCATAATGAAAATACAGGCTAAGCAAGTATTGGAACAGAAGAGATGGACGGTCATTAAGCTTTTGGGAAAGCTTGAAGGGTATTGCTCTTTTTCAGTGAGGCAAGATGGGTGTTTGGGAATGACTTCTGCGTGGCTCAGGCCTGGGCCCCTTGAAACAAGAACAGTCACTTCTCATTTCGGTTTGACCTTGAGATCATAATTGCTAAAGCGGCATCAGTGTGTTTCTGTTGGTAATTGGCAGTCACTGAGCTGAAGATTAAGCTAGCATGAAGACTGAATTACCACTCAAGTCTTACAATAAATTGGAAAAAATGGCTAACTAGCCTGTATTACTACATAAGAACTAAAGGTTAAAAATGGCAACTTCTGCCCTTTGGGTTCATAAGCTACCTGATGCACTTAAAATAGGATCAGTAGACCTTAGAGCGATACAGCCTATAGTGAAGACAGCAAAGACCTTCCCCAACTCTCTATACTAATACAGGAGCTGTCTTTTTTTGGGTGTGCATTCTATTTTAAATTTTGTAAAAAATATGCAGTGCATAATGAAAGGATGCTTGAGCATTTTGCATTGAATTCCTTGCTAATTCTGCAGTTTTCTAAGGAGTATTTCATAACAGTGGAAACTGAAGTTTCTGTAGTTATATCAATATATAACTCAAGAAATAGAAGAATCAGACCAAAACAACTGGATTTTTTTTTTTTGTGGAATTGAAGTGCGCCTCAGACATTGCTTTTACCTCCTCTCATGGAGGTAAGCCATCTGTCACTGCACTAAAACCAAGGAAGCTGCCTTTGGGTAAGGCTAAAAGGAGAACCAATGGACTTCATCTGCTGTCTACTCAAATACGTTTGTAGTTGCAAGCTATAATCTACCACAAATAGCCACATTTAAAGAATGCAATTACACGGAACAAAGCTGATGACTCTTTCAATGCACAGAGATCATTAGAAAATGGTAACCAGTTGCAGCCTATTATTTCTTTGCACCAGAGAAATAAATTGATAATGTGTCAGTTGATTTTCTGTCACACACAAGTGGACGTGTGCTTATAAAATCTACTCAAGCTTGCCAGCTTTAGCCTTGATGTTCACAGGGCAGGCACCCAGAGGGAAAATAAGCTGTTTTGGGGATGCTGGGGAGGCCTCAAGAACTCCATTTGCTATTACAGACACCAACATGCAGTACAGGTTAATACAAATTACAGCATCATTGGAGATGCACCAGCTTACCCCCAAAAACAGGACAGGGCTGTCAAATTGCTTAGCACATTACTTGTGCATTAAGCCCAAATCCAACCCAAAAATCTATTAGGACAGTTTCTGAAAAAGGCTGAACTTGGTACCTCTTCATCTTTTGCCATCATTTTGCACCAAAAATAACATGGTAACACTGAAGGATCTCCCTGCCACTTATCAGACAGTTGGTCCCTCACTCCAAAATGAAGCAATCGGAGTTTACAAAAGATGCTATCCATCAGCTGACTTACTAGTTCTTTTCCTTTTTAATAATTAACCCGAGGTTTTCATTATACATCCAGCTCACCAAACAGAAGAGAACTTAAGCAGCTTGGACTCATTTCAGAGAATGTTTTTGCTGCAAAATTGGTGACATCACTGTGGTTTTCCAGGGAAAACACAAAACAGTTTAGTCTCCAAATTTTACAGCATCCCAAAATACTGTGCTTGCATGAGTCCCAAAGCTTAACCTTTATTAATGAAATTCTGAGGGTTTTGCTACCATTATTCAAGTATCCATTGTTTACTAGAAAGCAACTTTTCAGCTTCCTGTAGCCAAAAATCACTCATGTCTCTTCCCGTGTAGTTCAGCTGTCCTCAGTGATAAAGGAGGTTTGTCATTTGGAAGTAAGTAGTATTTCCTGGACAGAAAATATTTCACCAAAGTTTCCTTTTTTTTTTTTTTTCCAGTTTCATTGTTAACTCTTAATACAAGAACAAATGAACATCTTTTGTAATAGTTTTCCTAATACTTTGCATTCTGAGAAAATTAGATTTGCTGCCCATTTTAATTGGGGGAAAGTCTTCCAGGAGTGACTAAAGTCACTCAGCTTATCCCCAGACAAACTTTGCATAGGCGCTATTCATTTTAAAGATTCTTCACTAAACTTGTAAAACTTAAAAATCTTTTGTCTATGAACTGAAAGATCAAGTGCTTCACGTACAGTAAAAAACCAAACACAACCCACCCTCAGCATCTCACCTTAAAAATGAACGCAGACAAAAAAAATTGCAAAAAAAAGTCAAAGTCATCCCTTTAAATTCAGATAAATCTTGGGTTACTCCATGCAGCTCAAGTTAAAGCCACAGGGTCGCCCTGCTCTCAAACAGCATTTGGGTGATCCGAACAACCCTCAGGAGCCTCCAGCTTGTCAAGGCAGGTCACAGCCTCCACGGCTGCTGGAGGAACACTTCTCACAGGCTACCTTGGGCAGCACTCTGCCTGCAAAGCAGGGGCTGCTTATCTCTGGTGCAAGGCCCTGTCCAGAGCGATGACCTTGAAAAGTAATTTTGTTGATCGATATCTGTTAGGGCTGAGATTAAGCAAGAGCATGCCCTGGAGGAGAGGCTGCAGAAAAGCCATCAGACTGGTAAAGACCACAGTTTTCTCCTTTTATCTTTTACACTTCGAGAGACTACTACAGCTACACAACCATTTCGTCTTTTTATCTCTAGTTTTCAGCCACTTTACGTACAACAGCAGCAATGCATAATGATGGTCCATATGTTGCAAGTACTTTTATCAAAGTTTGATTAAAATAAAATCGTGAAGTAGCCATGTGATATTTGTAATGTAGTTATAGAGATTTAGGAACATGACAAAATGTGCTAAGCGTAATCATAAGTATTGTTGATAGTCAGTTAACCATAGAAACTTAGGAACCTGAAGAAATGTATTATGTGTAACCATCAAGATTCAAGCATTGTTTAAAATCAGTTGGCCACAGTGACTTTAACAAAGATTAATCGATCTATAGTATTTTGCTTTAGGAAACTAAGGAGACCGTTATGAACACCAGTTTGCTGCTAGGAAACCCTACTTTGATCAAAGTTCTGGTTAATGGATTATGTGAGATCAACCAATGATTGTTTTAGCATGAGAATATTAATAAGATGGTGTGACTGAAGGACCAATTATTAGAAAGGTCAAATTTAAGAATTAACATAGCATGTACTTTTATATAATCTAATATATGATGACAAGACTTGTACTGCGCCTGTGTTAAGGACATTTGCATAATTAATGAGGATTATAACAGGTGTGTGTTTAACCTGCACAGTTAGACTAGCCAAGGCGCACACGCTAGGTGGAGCGATCCCCCCGTGTGCCCAGCGCTGCAATAAAGGAGCGCCTGCTTCTTAACTTCTCATTGCTGTTAAGAAGTTTATTCCAGATTTCAGCAACACATCTATCAACTCTTTGACCTGGCTAAAAAGATGAAAGTCTAATAGGTTTACTGCACTAAGCTTGGCTTTTTACCGCAGTGGAGACACACTTAAGAAACCAGGGAAGAGTAATACTCCTAACTGGCACAGAGAGGGCTAAGCTACCACCTTCGAGATAGAGGGACAGAACAGTTGCAGAAGTCATAATGGGCATTTCAGAAATACCAAGAAAAACTTCTGCTTTCCCTCACCCATTCAGACAGAGGGGTCTGTATCTTTGGAACCCAGAGATGATGCATCTCAAAGATCAGTTATGTTCCCTTTAACCAGCCTGGTT
Source organism: Elanus axillaris (assembly GCA_026212715.1). Classification (NCBI taxonomy): domain Eukaryota; kingdom Metazoa; phylum Chordata; class Aves; order Accipitriformes; family Accipitridae; genus Elanus; species Elanus axillaris. The sequence goes on from JANZLQ010000100.1 coordinate 10,725,002, forward strand.
ACTTGCAGTAAGAGTTTAGAAACAGTCTCTCTTGGGGCAAACACTAAATTCCCCTTCAGATCCAGAGAAAGATTTATTTCAGCTAAACTGAAGTCATTTCAAGCTTTTCAGACAAAGGAGTTAGAATCAGAGGAAATTCTGCAGCAAGTAAAAACTTAAGAAAAAAAACCAAAACCCAAAACATTACTTTCTAAAAAAACTTTTTAAATAAAAGTTTTTTTATAAAATACTTTGCCTAAAGTCTTCAAAGAAGAAAACAAATAAAACAATTTTGGAGAAATGTGTTTTCCAGATATCATGGTGGTATGGTCACGGTTTCATTACTGTCACAAAAAGCTTAATTGCAATAGATTTTTACCAGCTCTATCTACCTCTCACTTCCCATGCAGACAGCAGTGTTAAACATAAAATAGAATGGCTTCTCTTCAGGAAGTGTAATTGAATAAAATAGGAATATAACTAAGGAAATGAGTCCTCTAAGATTCATTTAAGAAATAGCACACTGGAGCTGGGAATCTACCAAGGACTGTAAATCCTGGCTGAAGAACAGGCATAGGGGCTTCCAGAGAGATTGTTGGGAGTCTCCCTTCTTCCAGAGGAAATAAGTGATTGAGAAAGGCAGAGAGTTCATAAATTTTTCTCCAGGAAAGAAAACAATCCTGTCTTTTGCCCCTACATTTCCAAAACATGCTGGTGGCCTTACTCTCACTACTGACTGTATATGTTTGTTCTGTATTATCCTGGTGTGATTTTTTTTTTAAATCCTAAATTGCTCATGTAATATAATAATACCAGTATCTTAGAATACAAGCAGAGTATTAGGTATTAATTGCTCCCTTTCTCCAGGAAACAAGTTTCGTGCAAAAGGTAGTTCCTTCCAGAAATACCAAGTTGAATTCAAGATGTTGCTGCTGAGGCTCTCCCTACTCTTAAATGATCTAGGATTCAAATTGACCACTGGCACTACTACAGATAAAAGAATAAGGGAATCAATGCCATATATGAACAAAAGCTGCCTCGGGTATATTTTCATTCTTTCACCTTCTGAGGTAAGAGCTAAAACCTCTATATTTGTACAATCCTCCAGGGCATTTTTCTCCTTCTACACAGAAATTGTTTTTTTCATGTTTAAGAACCATGATAACTCGTAATACTGAACTGGCTATCTGTATGCTAGGGATGGCTGTATTTTCTTATAGTTCCCACCTTGTGGAAGTAGCCTGGTTGTGGCTCTGAATGCTATAAAAGCCCAGATTTCACAGCCAACATGGAAATCTGTTCAGCAAGATCACCCTGAAAATATATATATTTGTTGGGTTTTTTTACTATATATCTATCTCTCCCCGTTAAGAGTCAGCTTCCATGGTGACTTAGTAGCAGCCAGAAGGGTCACCTTTGCTGTATTCCAATTGTGACACCCATAATGATTATTGTGATTGACCTGTCATCTCAAACAGAGAAAAGGTTTCTTGCTTTGAGATGCAACCGAGTAGATTGTACCTATGGGTGCTCACTGTACAGACAGTGTCAGCTTTTAGAGAGCTGCACTGGGATAGAGAAGGCAACAGCTATGAACTATTTCCAGCTGAAGGAAACCCAAGTCAAACGAAGTGGCAGACAGGGCAATGACTGTTTATCCTGGCCAGAACAGGGAGGTTACAGGAGTTAACAAGCTATGGAGGTGTCATTTTGGTTTTTCATTCCAAGTAAGAGATGGTCCCCAGCTCCAACTCCTCCATAATTAACATTTACAGCAGGGTAGGCATTTCAGACATGCCTCAAGCTAGAAGAATCTGGTGACTTTGGTAAGCAAGAAAAGCAATACTGCAGAAAATAACTTCTGACATCCTGGAATGAACTTGTCATTATATCTGACTAAAAATGTTTTGTCTTCCATCAGAAACACTGCTTTGCAGGCAGGGGCAGAGAATCTTCAGCAATAGGTGCCATTAAAGACAAGAGGCTTAATTCCTCCAATTAGATACTTGTACAAATAAAACCACTTTTCCTAGGAACTAGAAAAAACAGTATATCCTAAACCCACAAATAATTTAAGACTTCAATTTAACAAAGAAAATGTTGAAAGGATCTAGACACACAGTTGGTGTCAATAGCTAAAAAATTGCAAGGTATGCAAGGTAGGAAGAGGAAGAAGCCTCAAATTGAAGCAGCCTAAAATGACAACAAAAACACTTCCTAGCCTTCTCAAATTTTCAACAGCATCTGACAAAAATTCCTTCCACAAGACAACCAGCGAGGGACAGATGGGCTGCATGCCATTTTCTCTGCCTTGGTACTCTTGGTCACTCTTGACTCAGCAATGCCAAGTGAGGTGTGGTTGAGATCCCAGCTGGAAACTCACAGGGACACAGAAGGATCATTGCCCTTGCACACTCCTGAAGAGGACCTTTGGTTTGGGGTTTAAATGCTGCACTGCAGAGAGCATGCAACACTGCTGTTCCCTCAGGCTCCAGTCCTTGGCACACATTCACCTCATCTCTTTGGGAGAAGAGCTACCAAAGTCTGCTCTAAGGGCTTTAATGAGGCTGACACCTTCACACAGATGCTTGCAAAAAACACCAATGACACTACTACCACAAATCCATCTGATTCTGGCTGGGCAAGTAACAGTTACTGGAGACCAATGCCTGCTTAAAACAGTTTTAGCTTTCTCATGAACTTTCCTGGAGAAAAAAAAAAAAAAAAAAAAAGAAAAAACAAAACATTTTAGCACATCACTGAAGAAGAAAAGTGTGGTGAAAATGTCATTATCTCTCTAAAATACAGAGCAGCTCTGAGTGACAGGGCATGATTACATACTTCCAGACAAGAACACAGCGAAAAGGGATTTGAGAAAGAAGCCGCCTCTCAGAGAAAGACCAGCTCAGGTCTGAGCTAGCAAGTCCTTTGGACCAGAAACCTCCAAAGGATCCACTAACACAGTCAGTTCAAAGGACGGCAACTGAGCACAGACAGCAGCTATATGAGGTGGGAGACGTCTAGAGCCAGGAAAAGGCTGAGAGTAAAGCAATGGACTCACAGTGATGTACAACTGGATTGAGCAAAGAGGATCCATCCAATATTTTTCCACTTATTTATCCTTCACCAGCAGCTTTCTGCACAGACGTCAGGCCCCCACGTTATGCATTACCAAGCCGACCAGAGACAGTCATGTCCAGGAGCGCATAACGCCATGGCAGACACGAAGACAAGCTGGCGCAGCTCCCGTACGACTGGGCTCTGCTGGGGCAGGGGCAGAGCCAACAGCTCAGACCCTCCGCACACTCTTGGCCGCGCAGCTCTGCAGGCACCTGAGGGGTCTCGGAGGCAGCAACCCCACTGCAAGCTGCCAGAGAAGACGCTGCTGAGCAGGGCAACGCTCATGTCTTGCTCTTTTTCTAGTCCCCTCCTCCCAAATTACCACGTGGAGCCCATCAGCAGGCTTTGTGCAAGAACAAGTCTGTGTAAGGGGGGTGGGGGTATAGGGGAGCAGACAGAAACCCCCACACTAACCACTGTGCCTTTACAGAAGGCAAAACCCATGCTTCTTAAACCTGTTCTCCTTTTGAAAGGGTCACAAAGGATGATCCAGTTGACATAATAATAAAAGTGCTTTTCCAAAAAATCATTTGAAGCTGTTCCTTAAAAGTGCTTCTTAGTGCAACTCAGTTGTTAAGAGATAGCAAGAGATCTTTTCTCAGATTAAGAATGGATTTATCTTTTAGCAACTTATCTTTTTTACACCTGACTAAAAGATAAAAAAACAAAACCAAAACAGAAACAAAACCCCCACAGAAGTGGAAACAATTGGTCAGTTTTTAAAGGAAGTACAGTCCAAGAAAAAAAAAAAAGACCTAGCTTTCTGACCAAAAAACCCTTATTTCAGTTTCATACTTCACAAATGAAGATATCTATTCTAAAGGTTTAGAGGAAAAAAATAGCTTTCTTTATACAAAAAAAAAGTTTAAAGATATATCTGAAATATGAGCAAAATTTCAATCTATTTTTGACAAAGGGAGGGGTATATATTAAATATACCATCAAACCATTTGGTTTTTATTATTTAGCATTGAAAGAAGAAAGGCCTATACTGCTGTATAGGAGTAGATATTTCAGTTAATCTCCACTGGGATGTGTTGGAACACCTTCAAACACATCTATATTTTACTAATGGATCCATGATATATTGATTATTACATACCAATAATCCAATTAAAAATACACTCTGAAGAAACAATCTGGCCCAACTCCAAATCTGCAGACTATTTAAACAAGCTAATTGAAACATTATGTGCCAGGCTGCATATTTTGTTTCTAAATTAAGGTAGTATTTGGCTGACATAGAACCAATTTGCATGTAAAAGCCAGACAATTAAAAAGGTCACACAACTAAAACTTAGGCATTTCACACATGCAAATTCAGCTACCCAGTATAAATAAATCCATTGGACTGAATTACACCGCACATGTACTTGCTAACACAGAGACCTGTACCTGACCTGTGACTTCATTCACATCTTATAACCTCCCACAATAAAATCTAAAACACAGAAGAAATTATATATCAAGATTAGAGGAGTTAGGTTATGGATGGTAGATGAAGATTCAAACCACCTTTCTCTCAGAAGTTGTCAGGAGCTAACTGCCCATCGTCTGTAACAGGCTGAATGCTGAAGCATTCACAGATGGGATCAACTTTGGATGCCCCAACACAATTGCAATCTCTTCTGTGTCTGAAGGGCAGCCCCAAGTTTCCAGCCCCGGACTCAGTTTGCCAGTGGTGGTATTCAAAATAAAGGGTACTGTGTGACAGCTGAGAAGATAACTTCTCATAAGTGGGGAAAAAAAATAATAAAGCAGCAATTCCTATGTCTTGAAGCCTGACAACTTAGCTTATCACTTCATCCAGCACTGACCCCACGCAAGATATGGGGGCAATTCTGTGCTCTGCTGCTGAAGAGGCTGCAGTGAGAGGCACCAGGGAAATACAGAAAAGCAGCTGTTAGAGCAGGTAACAAAACCAAACTCAAGGATAAATATAGGCCAAGTTGAGAAATCTTCTTGCTCGCACTGGTGATTATTTTAGTGTAAAGCTGTTAATATATTGTATTCAAAGGACAAAGTTGCAAATCTTTACTAGCTAAACAGAATTATCCCAGACACAGGAATTCAGATTTTTAAAAGGATTTTACTTTTCATTGTCTGCCGTCTCATTTCTTCCCTTTCATTTTTCGTCTGCCTCAGCTGCATGAGCATACATCAGCCAGCAAGAAGATAGCTATACCTATGTTCCCAAATTCCTCCATGAAAAAAAACAACAGGCGAGTCCAGTGGAAGAAATATCACTTACGTGAGCCATGTCAAATGCAGAATGGACCACCCCTTTCAGGAAGGAAAAGGGTTTTCATGCAGGCAAGTCCCAAAAGAAAGAGCAAGGAGCAATTAAAAAGCATTGATAAACTCTCCTGGATATCTGCAGCTGGGACTGTTGAAGCACATGGGAAGGACAAAAGAAAAGACTAGTTAAAAATCTCAACTTCCTGGGGCAATAAGACAGACCTCCAGTTCCAGCAAATCTTGCTTACAAATAAGTCATTATCCACCTGCAACCTCAGTAAGAAGTCATGCCTGATAGGTAGGAATACAGTACACTATTGCATTGGGATGAGTTGAATGCTTCTCTTACCCACTGCTTTTCTTTTCCTTCAATTATTTTTTTTTATTCTGGTTTGGAAATCTGAGAAAATTGCTAACCATGCCTGTCACAGTGAAGAGGGGTCAAGCCTTGAGGTGACATAGTTAGGGACTACGTGATAGATCACATTTCATAGAAAGTTATCCTTATTTATGCCAGCCACAGCAATAGATCAAAATTCTTGGTTCTCTGGGAAGTTTGAGTTCGAAGAACAGATTATGATTTAGCCACAAACATCACAGCTAGAAATACAAGATTCTGCTAGACAGCAAATAATTCCCCGGTGTTAAGGCAGAGACCTTGGGACCATTTTCTTGAAGACATTATTGTTCATCTTAAAAACAAAACCCCCGCACAACCCATAACCAACAAAAAAAACCCAACTCATACACTCTCCCCCTGCCCCTGAAAACCTAGGTATGCCATGCTGCCACATGTATCAAAGCAACCTTAAAGGTAAACTTGCAAAGAAAAGCCAGAGAAACATCGCACATTTTGTCTTCCCCTCCGAGAACAACAACAACAAAAAGACATTTCAAACACACTTTACAGCAAAACTAAAAATCTACCTGAAGAGAATAACAAATGTTTTAATTTCAAGGTTTTCAGGCAGGCAGAGGACCCTATTGTGTGCCCAATTCCTCAGAAATGCTTTCAGTTTTTCAGCCAGATTGATTCAGTTACACAAGATATTTCTTTGTGCTTTTAAAATTACTGCTCTTTGAACATGAGAGCTGCAATACAGCAAAAACAGATAAAAATAAATATTCCTTCCTACTCCCATCACAAGAGGTATCATTGCCTTTTTGTTTACATACTAGGAAATATAATCTCTTTTTAAAAATATATATATACACAATAGCAGATGCTGCATGAATTACTGAACTAAATTAACCAAAGATGACTGAAAAACACAAACAACATTAGCATTAATAGAATTTAAGCAATATTTACTTGCAGTTTATTTAATGGTCTCTGCATTAATAGTCCTTGAAATGTACTTTCCCTCTCTATACAACATTAGTAAAAAAGTAACATCTGTGCTGAAAGACTTCTGTACGGATTTTATTTTTTAACAGCTGGATCTTTTCATGGTACTTAAACTCTACATGACCCACAAAGGTGGGTTATATGGGATATCGAATAGAAGGCCAGCAAAAGTAAACATTAAGTATTTGAAGATTTGATGAATCTGAAACCTTTTACATTATCAGAATTCCACAAATACACATCTTTTTTTATATTATCTGTAGGACCACAACAGAGAGGATCCCAGCAGATGACCAAAGACCCCACACTAGGAGTCTCTGCCCAGAGACAGAACAAAATGGCAGCTGCTTTGGGTGTCCTGGTTAATAACTGCAATTTAAAGTCATCTTTTCAGTATTCTGCTCTCCTGGCAGAAGAATGCAAAACTTGTTGTCTGAAGTTTTTCAATTATTAAGATGGAAACATATTTAAAATAATGAAAGTTTCAAAATTGATCAAAGTAAAAAAAAACCAAACCCAAATCTGCCACAAATATTAAGGTATGGGTTTGAATTAATCATCCAAAATAGCAAAACAGCTTTGAAATCTCAATCCGTGCATCTGACATGACATGCACAAAATAATGGTGAGCTGACTTCTACTTTGATCAGGGACTATCAAAGGGGTTCTGTGGAATTGAGCTTAAAAATCCCCCTGGAACTTAGTGGTTTGGAGACGTTAAATGTCTTGGACTCAATCATAGCATCAAATTTAACTTTTTTTTTTTGGCTGTCAGAAGACTTGAGCTATTTCTTTTTAGTGCTTGAAAAAAACAAAGACAAGTGACATATAAACATAATCAACGTGTGCCACCATTCAATCTCTCAATAATGACTTAATAAACCCATCATAACTAAAGCCAGGTGAGTAATTTAATGCTAATTGTTTCCAATTAATTACTTCTTTTAAAAACAAAAGCAAAATGAAATTTTAATGTTTCTTTAATTACTATGAACACTTTTAATTTGCAACTTTCTGAGTAGTCATTTTGACTTTTGCTGGTATTCATGTAATACTGACCAGCTAATTTAAACACCAAATCCTATGCATTTCCCAACTAGATGAATTACAGATGCTCAGTTCCAATGTAACTCCAGAAAATTTTGAATATATTCTAATGCTAAAGCAACTCCAGAAGCACCAGAAACTTCAGAGCAGGACACTTTTTAAATTTTTTTTTCCCTGAATACACTGTTATCTTATCTGCTCATCAAATCCCACATATACAGAAGCTTTCGTCTTTGAGAAAATAAGCTCTTTATTGGTGAGGAAAAAGCTAGAATTTTCCCTTAGGCTTTACTGAAATATAATTTTTTTTTTTAAGAATCTATCTTCTGTTCTTAACACTTGTTTATAACAGTTTAAGGTCAAGCCAGAAAGACAAAGTCACAATGGCTGAAGTACATCCACTGCCAGCCCCGAAGCGGCTGGCGCTGAGCCTGCTCCCGCAGACCTGCGGCAGCACCACTCAAAGCACCAGCGTACCCAGGCAGGTGCTGCCAGCACAGCCCGAGGGCTGTAGCAGACCTACTTTCCATTCCCCACCTTCAAGTAAAACCAAAACCCAAGATCCCAGTTCAAGAGTGGTGTAATTTCTGGCTGCTGGCACTGCACCCAGGCCCTCGCTTCACGCACACTGAACTGGAAAGCCAGAGCTGGTGCACTGCTTACCAGTTTGTCTCCTCCATCACGGCGATCTCCCCTCACTCTCTGCTCATGCATTAGTCCTGCTGAAGCCCAAGTCTGCCTCTTGCAGACAGGGGCTGCCTCCACCCCTGCACTACGGCTTTCTCCGACTCCCCCTCCTCCGTCCCGCAGGACGGCTGCTGTCTTCTGCCATTTGGGGAGGAATTGCAGAGAAGGGTTTCCCTTTAACAAGCCACACGGGTAAAGGGATTAAGTGATAAAGAACAATTAAATTGACATTCTAATTTAACACTTTACATTTTGTGTGGTTTCACTGTTTGCATTCTTAATAAAAGGTTTAATACACTTTTCATGGCACTTAATACTGTGGAACTAAGCAGGCTTTATAACTAAAGGTCTGGGACTTGCCCAACTGCTTAATGTCCAAGCTGGCAGTGCTAGATGCTTCTTCTGCAACCTCATGGCTTCTCTTGGCAATGTACCTACAGTACTTCAGGAGTTTTGCTCTGAGGCCAAGCAAAGTGTTAACCTACCTGATGCTCCAGTACTGTCTCTCTCTATTTTTGAGATCTCCCTCCCTTCATTGCCTTCCACCATTTTCTGGCTCTGATATTTCAGCCCTTAGAGGCGTACCTCATCCTCCAAATCCCACCAGACAGAGCACTGGGGAGCCTTCACCTTCATTGCACCCACGGACTACAGCCAGACCATCCCCTCCACCAAACCCCTCTCGCTGTCCACATACAGGTGGTTTCTCTTCCCAACACCCTGGTGGTTTTTCAGGCGCTGTCTCAGAATAATTGAAGTTATTGCCTGCACCGGCCTTTGGAGCAGACCAGGGATGATCAGCAGCTGCACTGAGCTATCAGGAGCTCAGAGTGACACATCGATGGATTAATACCCCAGCCTGTCATGATGGCATGTGTTTGCTGCCTGCAAAAGGTGAGATGTCTACTTTCCAAAAAGCAGGACTTGCTTCACAATAGACCTCTGCAGTGCCCAGAGCACCAATTTTTTTCCTGTCACTGAATGTAAACAAGCTACAGTCTGGAGTAAAATATGGTTTACTAAGCCACTGAATTGAGAAAGCTTCATATTCCTCTGTGGCAGATGTTACAAATATGCAGACAGGCAGTCCTTATTGATCCAAATGGTTTGCAGAAACTCCATTTGAAAGCATATGTTTCTCTACTTGACATTTTGACATGAATGACAAGACAAAGCCAGGAATGCAAATGCGCAAGAGGAAACTGCTCTTGTGTTGTAAAAGCACATTCCCCCTGTCAAAGAGTTGGGTAAATGTTGCACAACTAATCATAGCCCAGAAAAGATGAGCGAGCTGATCTACAGACACAGAACAGGAAGGGAAATCAAACAGCATGGACTTAAAACAGCAGCTCGCAGCCCTATCTGCACAGCCCAATATGAGCGCTATTTGCTCCTTCCATGTGCTAGGATCCATCTGACCCAAGCTTCCCCATTTAGAACCACACAAATTTTAGGAAACCTTTTTGTAAATAACGACAGTGAAATCCAGCGACCACCACGTCCACAGTTTACACCCTGGTGGATGTTTATACTCTGACACAGAATTTTCCCCATTTTTCCAAGCCTCACCAGCTCTCGCTGAAGGGCAATTCCCACCCCAGTGCCTTGCCTACACCATCAGCACTCCTGTCCCAAGACCTTTGGGTCTCGGGACCCCCTCAGTTACCTCCGCTGCTCTCTGGAGGTGCCCCACATCCCCCTCCCGCTGCTGCCTCGGGGTTCTCCTGCACTCCTCCACCACCACCACAGCAGGCACCAGCTCGCAGTAAAAGCTGCCAAATGCCTCGCTCCACATTCGCTTTGCCGTCGTCTCAGGGTCCCCGCAGGGTGCGTGCTGAGGCCGGGGCTCTACTGCCACGTTAGTGGTTGCCATGGTGAAAGTTGAAAGCTTTCATGACCAAAGCACCCTCCCCAAAACTGGTTCTCACCATAATTCAAACTGGCTTTAGAATCAAGAAAAATATTGCCATCTATTTTCCTGGCCAGCTCTTAAGTGGCAGCTGAAATGCAGGAACTACTAATTTTCAACAGCTTGTGAACACCATACCTGCCTACACCCAACACTTCTCAGGAGAGTTTCTCCTGTCACACATAATCCACCCAGCAGCAGCAACGTAAGCAGCACCCCGATGGATGGGCAACACCGACACCACACCACACATCCCTCTCCTTCACCCGGAGCAGGACATGCCTGTCCCTTCTGCTGACACGGCACGATGGGCAGCAACCAGGGCCGATCTCCGGCCTCTCGGATCCTTACTAACGTACCAAGGTGAAAGCAGGTCTGCAAACGCAGATTTTCACCTACTATCATCCCAGATTTACTTGTGGGTGAGAGGTCTTCATTTCAGGATGAGGTAGTTCCCAAAACTAATCTCATCCCCATATCCCTCTGCTGCTACTGCAGCTACTGATGGCCGTGGGACAGTAGACCATGTCGCCAGCCTAGGGCACAACGAGCCTGGGTGCAGGACAGCACTACCAAATGCTCGAGTTATGTCCTTTAGATCTTTAACCAATAAGTATATCCACTCCAGCAGATTAAAGTGATGCTTTCTATACAAGACAGGGAAACATTTCCAGTGTCTGCTTAGATTTATTTGCAAATATGCATTTCAGCACTTTGGTGGGCTGGAATATTTTGCTTCTGGCAAGTATTTAATTTGATGGGATTGATTCAATATAAATCATATAAAAAGTACATTAAACAGAAGTAAAGTTTTTTCTGCTGATATATAGAAAAAAAATACATAAATCTGGGATCTCTCTTTTTCACAGATCATTGTGGTTGTATGCTCTTTTGTTCTTTCAGCTGCAATTCTCACCTGACATGCTGGGCTTCTTTGTGCTATAATTAACCACTTCAAAAAGAATTCCATCAGAAAATACATACATTTTACAAAAGGGAAATAAATTAATATTGAAATATAGAAAATCTCAAAGATATTTCCTTTAGCAAGTGACTTTTTAGGATCAGAGTCTAAAAGCAATGTGATAATTAACTAAAGCTGGTTTAAAATGTCTGGTTCCATATCCTGTCACATACAGCTTCAGTTACGACATTATAACAAAACACTAAAAAAAAGCTCATTATCTTGAAAACAACTTGGGGGCATGTTGAGCTGAGCTTTGTGGTTTCCCACCTAGAAACATTTCAGATGATTTCTACAGTACAGTCAGTCACATCTAACATACTATTCAGAAATCATTTTCTGTCCCAGCCAGTCATTCAAGCAGTTGAAGCTTTGGCAAGATGTGCAAATATTTTCTTCTTTTTTGTTCAAGTTTTTTCCCTACCCTGTTACTTTCCAAGTTTGTATTTATCTATGATTGTGAGGACTTATTTTTTGCCACCTTACGTTATATAGAGACCAGAACAGATAGAAACCCTGGCACCTTCAAAACCACAGAGCTTTATAACTGCATTAGAAGAACTGAAGAGTCACCCAGAGATAAGACATCTTCCAATAAAACTTACAAGAAAAGGAATAAAAAAAAAAAAACCTACTTTCTCATGGTGGTGCTCTGTTAAAACATGACACAAAGTTACCACCAGCATTAACTGATTTCTAAGCAAGCTATCTAACTTCAATATAAATGGAGGAAAAATACAAAGTAATTCAAGAAATACCCTGTAAGTGTGCAATTAAAAAAAAAGAAAAATTAAAAAATCCCTCTAATAAGCCTGACAGTAAACTTAGGAGAAAATAAAACTCAGCAAGAAACTGAAGCCTTACACATTACTTCTGTTTTTAGGTACCTCACAAACTTGGAAAAGCCAAGTTTCTGTACTGCTTCCATCCAATGTGAGGGCTAGCAAAGTAGTATCCTTATCCAGTAATCCAGAGACATATACAGCTAATACCACTAAACCTTAACTCTTACCCCAAAACAGAGAAGCTAGAAGTTTATGAGTAACTGAGTGAGGCTGATTCTTTTGCAGCTGCAGACCTAAACAACCATTGGGAGTGTCACCCAGCAAGCAGCCCACAGCTGGTTTAGGTACAAATCACAGATTGAAGCTGATTTTCCCCAGCTGAGTGAGAATCAAGCCAAAAAACTGGCATCACCAAACAAATAATTCCAACTCTTAAATAATATAACAACTGTTTCTGGTAGACCAAATACTGGGTTTTTTTCCTAAAAATTAAGAAAAATAATAATTAACTGAGGTAACTGCTTTTGTGATGGATTCTCATACAAGTAATACAGCTTTGCTAGACATACGAGTTGTAACCACCCTTTTCTCCCTCCCCCTTCACCACATGTTCATTTTTACCTTTAACTTTGCTTCTCTTCAGAATTTTCTTCTAACTTTCTCCTTGCCTTTCCCAGGGTTGCCAAAGGATGTGGATTCTTTGGGAAATTTCCAACAGGGTCCCCAAATGTGTTGTGTTTAGATCTGTGTCACTCTTTAGCTGCTCACAACATAAGTTCAAGTCAGTAAAGCAAAATAAAACAAAAAGGTCTGAGCACTGTGGTTGCTGTACTGTCCCAGTAACATGATTTCCTCTGAAAGGAATGCTCCATTTGCCACCAAGTCAACAGCTTTTAACCTTTCTTAGAGGAGAAGTATACCTAAATTTGAACAGATTTTAAGAAGAAATTTGTTCTCTAAGCTATTTCAGCATACAGTTTAAACTCAAATCCATGTTAAGTGCTCAAAACAGTAATAAATGTTCCTCCTTGAGGTTCATTTTTCAGACTCTCAAAAAAATTTCCTTTTCAGAGCTATTGTTGAATACAAGTTTATGGGAAGCACTGCTCTCAAGCCCAATACTAAGAGCCAAATCCTCACCTACAGAAACTCAGTATGCTTAATCTTTTCACTGGAGGGATGCTGATTTACACAGGTGAGAGCCCAGGTTTAAGTGTTTTATTCTATCAGCAGACTAAAGGAAAGTGAGTTGTTTGGCTGAGACTTCATCTACAGTGCAGCAATGGTTATCAAAGCAAGGCAGATATTGGGAATTTCACTTTGCAAGACAAATATTGCACACTTGTAGTTGTAACTCAGCATAAAAACATTCTATCAAGTTTTAACTCTGAAATTAAAAAGCACAATTACTCTTTTTCCATTGCAATAGGAAAACATGACATACTAAGAAATAAGAGCAATGCATTCTTCAGATTGCAAGCAGATTGCCCGTGGATTGCAAGCAAATAGAAGAAACGGAGTCACATTTTTGTATGAAAATAAAGTCATTTCTAAACTAATGGATCAATAGAACAAGATGCACTACAAGTGCTGTGCCACAGATGTCACTTTCGCGAAAGTTCATCAGCAAAAGAGCACGATAGAAGGAAGGTATAGGCACTCGATTTCCATTTCATGTACAGCCACCTTTGCAATGTAAACATCCTGGAGAAGCTGGAATATTTGGGATCGTACATTATTCCCTTTTTTGAGCACACTCAGGGGAAGTTCCATTTGAAAATCAAGGGCACAGTTTGGTCTTCAAAGCTTTCAGGAATTTCTGCAGCTTTTCTACTTCAGCTTGCCAGATATTAAAAGTGAAGGGTCAAATCTGCAGGTGGTGTAAATAAGCACAGCTCTGTGAGAGCTTTGAGCTTATGCTCATTTACATCACATAGAAACCATATTTCGCACTTCTGTGAATAACTGTGCATGTATATATATATGCATAAGTGTGTGGTGAATACATGTTATATAGAAAGCGAATGCTTTGATCTGTCAAAATGAAGATATAAATATAAAACAGGAGACAGAATATGGAAATCATACATTCTGCATTTACTTTGAAAACTGGAAGTTATGGGGAAAAAACATTGTTTATGTTCAAGGAGAACCTGGTGATTTGCTTAAACAATCTAAAACCAAACCACCATCACATGAAAGATTTAACAGCTTCCTGTCATGGTTGACAGGCTCAAGCTATGACTTGCTAAGTTTATATAAACAAATAATTACTAGACAGTGACAGATCCATTGTGGATTCCTACTTTTACGGTATAGACCCTGGTGCAGGAAAGCACTCAAGACTGTTAACTTTAAGCAACTGAATAGTCCCAGGGAGTTTGGTGAGCTCACTCACCTGCTTAAAATTAGCCATATATTTGAGACGTGCATTTTAACTCCACTGTTAATCGGCAAAGCACTTCAGCCTGTGCATAAAGCAGCTGCTTTCTATAGGGCTTACATACATGCTTAAATACTTTTCTGAGAGGACTGTGTGGTTTGATTCTTTAAGATCCTGATCATCTTAGATGTAATCCTGCAGAGCATTCAAACGGGCAAGTCATGTTCTGTCCATAATGATTAGTGAGATCCAACATTGTAAGTTAAACCGCACTTCCAAACTTTACAGCATGTGGCAAGACTAAGCCAGGAGAAGAACAGTGAATATGGAGAATGTTAACGTTAATCCCCAAAATATACTGTATTCACAATTTATTCCACCAATGCAGTTCAGTTAAAATTATTCAGTACAGTGGTTTAGACTATAATATGAAAATGATCTAATATGTTCTGTGAAAGCAACAATGCCTCAGTAAAGGAGGGTTTCAATCTCCAGCTCAGAGCTCTGCTGAAGCAAATAAATAGCATGCTTTGTGGGGAAACGGCAAGGGAGCAGCTCAGACAACCTCTGACAAGCGTGTTTGCTACAGCATTGAAGCAAAGCCAGCGGCAGGGGCTACGCTGCCATGCACCAGCAGCTCACCCCGGCCCTCCGCCATCCAGAAGGGAGGATGTGGCTGGGCGACTGCCTCTGCTGCCGAGGTGGCCGAGAGAGCCGCTCACCCAGCTGTGCTCTGGGGGATGCTCAGGACGAGGGACAAGGCCCCCCTCGCTCTGGGACTGCTGGGGAGGGAGCACCCACGCCAGCCAAGCCCCACCTTGCAGGCTGCACCCGAGTAGCTACACAGGCATCTCCTTGCACCTCTGCTGGAGCATGTTCCTCTGCAGCTGCCTAAATCTTAAATTGCTAATAAAAATGAGAGATTTTTCCAATGCAAATAGTTGCAGGCTTTCTCCTGAGTGTCTTTACAAGCACCTAGGTGTGCACAGTCTTTTTGTGCAGCTGTTTCTGCCATAACTAATTAGTGTATTCATGGAAGGCGGGAAAAAATAAGGGGAAGAAATGTCTACTTTTTCCTGTGGCCACGGGTTTGCTAAGATTATGATAAGAAAAAGTATGGTGAAAGAAGAAAGAAAAAAAATCCCAAGCTTGTGTGGGCCAAGTCTCTAAACAGGATAAATCTAGTCAGATGACTAGAGCATTTTTCATTTTTAATTAGTTTGAAGCAAATAGTGCAATTTGTGCCAAGCTGCAAAATTGCACTGTCTTCACAAGGAACCAGCCTGACAACAGAGACAAATTAATGCCTGCAAGAGTACTCCTTCTGTAAGCTCACCATCAATATTCCTCATTTAAAAAGTAGTATGCTGAGTATGCTCTTCCATTAGGCTGGTTTTGTATCACAGTGACTTTTCTTCCCTACTGCTTAAACTAGAAATGTAAAGATTTGGAGACTTTCATCATCCCATAAATATACCTGTTGCATAATTATGCAAATCAAATTAAGAGCAGTCAATGGAATGTTTATTTATCCAAAAACCTGACCCAGATTGCCTGCTGACTTTCTTGGGATGTGAATGCATTTCAACCTCTGTTCGAACATAATTTTTCACCTTCGTGTAGGCAGTGATTTTGCTGCACCAAGATCTACAGCCTTTTTCAAATAGCAGTGTTCTAACAAAGTGAAGAAATCCAGCTACAAAGGGAAATTACAACCTAGCTATAGGGATACATTTGAGAAGACTAAGTCATCCCAATTCTGAAAGGTAGTGATAGTCCATTAGCAACAGTGGGGGGCGGGGGCAGGGATCAGTTATCTTGGGCTTTCAAATTACTATTTGGGAAGGAAACAATGTGGTTTGGGTTTGGTTTGATTTTTTTGTCATATGAAATTGCACTGGTAATATTTGCAGAATGAGACATTAAATTTGCTATACGTGTTGCTCTATCTTTGTCCTCTCTTTGTGTTTCACAGACAAAAAAAAAGGCATTTTACAGCCATTTCTACCAAGATTATAGACATGGCCATTAAAATGTTTCTTTTTACAAAATCAATGGGAAAAATAGCAGAGCTGTGCTTATAGTCATGAGCTTAGCCTTGTCATTCAGGGATATGACTTCAACAGAGAGCGTTGAATCCATTATGCAGCAAATTCCTTGAAATCTTAAAGAAGGAGATGGCACCAGAGGGCACAGTCACTGCAACACCATTATCTCCTGCCCATTAAAGCTCTTCCTTGTCTCACTCCTTTCAGCCATTGGTTCCTCCCCATTTTCAGTCGTGTACACAAGACACAAAAAAGAGCTGATCAGTTTTTCTTAAAAGCTTTCTCCTTAACCTAAACCTTTTTTGTTTATCAAATAATTTATATATATAATATATGTCATATATATATAATATCTATAATATCTATTATATATATATAACAAAACAGAGAAGGTTAAACAAAAAGAGCCACACAGAGCAGCAGACATAAAAATCCAATTCAATAATCCTGTGCTTAAACTCAGAAACTGTGTGGAAGTTTAAATCCTTGTTAGAAGGAAAAAGTTCTCTTTTTTTGTTTGCTTGTTTGTTGGATTTTAGTTACAATTCATGTTTAACATATTTGTTACTGCTATGCTAATACCAGCTGTTAAATTCTCCGAGTGAATTGCCATCTTGACTATAAAATAGGGTTCTGGGGAAAGGAGAGATCTGAGCATGGTGAACTTTTCTATCAAGAAACAGATAATGGTTTTGCTCTTAAAAAACAACAACAAAAAAGAACAGTAAGGGAATAAGTGTTGATATCCACGGGAAGAAAATGTACGGCCCTCAGTCCCAGTAACTGGTCTTCTTTGGCACTTGAGAACGATCACAAGTAGTTTGCCTTTTTATTCATATCGAACAAAATTTACAAAGTCATTCATACATTTTTGTTTGTTTTTTTGTTTTGTTTTTTACTGACTTCGAAAATTGGGAATATTCAAAATACACTTTTACCCCACTTCATTCTTTCATTATTTACAGGTATATACAAGAAAAATGTAAGAGTCTGTTTTGTTTTTTTTGTTTCTTTTAAATTTTGTATTAAAAAGCTCTGCTGGTTGTTTTACTGTTTGTTTTCATCATATGGATGTTCCATGCGAGGGCTCCATTGCTTCTGGAATGACTCCCCCTGGCACAGACTGAAATGACATTGGGATCGGGGTTTTCACGGGACTCTGACGAAATAGTCCTCCATTTGGCGACCTGTGTTTACACTGTATGGAGGGCATGGTGGCTGAGCTGCTCAGGGGCAGCGGCAGGTTGCTGCCGGAGGCAGCTGTGAGTGTCCTGCTGGCACCATGAGTTGTCTGTTCTGGTAAAAAGGTGGTGACAGAAAGTTGCGTGTTCTGGTATTCGCGTACTGGCTCCAGGGTCTGAGATGGCTGCATGCCACCAATCTCCAAGGCTGAGATTTCAATGGACGCTGGAGAGATTTGCTTGTGGGCTATGTCTTCATCAATTAAACTGTTCATGCGTCTATGGACCTGCTCCAGGTTCACTTCTTTGTCCTAGTGAGGAAGAAACCAGAACAATCAGTCCAAACACAATCTCTAATCCCGTCTGGCCCCCCTCCACTTCCTCTGTGTGACAGGAGTTGCTGTTCACTCATTACATTGCTTCGATTTCATCTGTACCTATGCAAAACCTTGAGGTCTGCCCAACATCTCCAGATGATAAACACATGCTGAAGAAAACACCACCTCAACCTCTGCCTGCAAAAGCCCCTGATGTTGTCAATCCCATCCTCCTTGGAGGTAAACAGATGGCTCTGGTTCAGTTAACAGGAGCTGGACCAGGAACCAGCACATCGCACAAGCCCTTAGCTCACCTTGCACAAGCCCAGAAAAAAAGCACCTGGCAGGCCACAAGAGAGTTGGGACTCCCAATTCCAGCAAGCAGCTCGCCACCTTGTAACCACAAGACGGCTCACCACTGTCTCATCTAGCTGCAGTGCATTTTCTAAGGAACATGTCAGTAAACCACTGTGCACAGCCTAGCTGACTCCAGGGTAGTTGCTTCCTGTGCCAAAATCTACTGGCCAGGGGTTGTGATGGTGAAGAAGTCTTCTCCTCCTGGCAGGAAGCTCTGGGTCACCCATGTGGCACAGACTATAGGCCTACGGGAACAGAGGTTCCAGAGAAAGACCTACCCTGGGAGCCCTGGGGAGGGGACCACTCGTGTGTTTTGAACAGTTGTGTGACCAATTACAAGCTGCCTGTCACCTAGACACGTCATCTGGAAAAAGTCTGGTTTTGGTCAGAGCTTGGGAAAGTAACGCTGGTCTTCAGAAATACATCACCATCTTCTGAGAACGTGTTGCCTAAGGCTCCCGGAGTGGTCTCTTCACAGGATTTTTGGGACCACTTATTCAACATATTTTAGCTTTTATGAGGAAATATGGCAAAAGTAGTTGTCTTTAAAACCTGAATCAGCAAAGACCTACAATGGGCTGTTTATTACCTCAGCACAGAATTCAGGATGCTCAAACTGGAAAGCAACAAAACTGGCAGGGTAAAGTCAACCACCAGGGATGCTGTATGACTGAATTTTAATAGCTAGCACTGTAATGCCAGTAAAAAGATACTATATTATATTATTTCTCTATATTTCATAAAGCAAAGATATGATCCGCAATTGTAGTTATTTGATGCAAGTGTAACATACAGCAGTCTAGTAGCAAAGCACCTATAAAAGCCCACCAATCCTGGTACTGGAGAAATTCCCTGTCTGACAGAAACCTGTAATTACACTAGGCAGCCAGCAAGATTCCAGCCTAAGAAGTAGGTCTACCTGAAACTTTTGTGTTCCAATAATCCCTGACTGCCCACAGTTCAACATGTGCTTAAATGCTGGTTAAACCCAACACCAGCAGTTTTAAAGATGCTCTGATTCATGCCAAAAACTAGGCTCTGGGAACAGAGAAGTATAAGGTGCCACTGCCACCCACTCCTCATGGTATTTTGCCACTGGTGTTCAGGTGGAGCACAGAGAATTACAATATTATTCCAGCGGTACCCAATGCTGTGCAACTTTGCTTTCTCCTGTAAATTGACAAGTTAACTCCAAAGCCCTTGATTCCAGTCAATGCCAACTACAGATTTGATTCTAACCTTGTGATTTAACACCACTTCCACATTACTCAAGAACTGCTGGATTTGCGATCTCTGTGTGGATTTGGAAATGAATTAGTGCTACATGATGAAGAACTCAAACCTGTGTCTTAGCTTAGGCTAAATCCATATTGATTTCAACTGGAGTACAACTGTTCAACAATTATAGGGCTGAGCTGCATGTTGCACCTCCTTTGCTAATCAGTAGAAAATGAATTCCTTTTTCATTTACATCACAAATCCACCAATATCCCAATGAAGCTCCCAGAAACCCAGGGGATATCATCTTCCTCACCAAAGAAACAAACTGGGTTTTTTGAAAATACTGGTTTTTTTAGTGAAATCCTCTAATAAGATAATTCTGAGTTAGAGGAAATCAATGGACAATAAATAAACCCCCAAACTTTTGTGGCAGAAAGAGACCACATAATACTTGACCAGATAAACCCTGCAGCTGCATTAAGCTCTTGCCAACAGCCATACCTGACTTGTCTGGCTCTTCATTCAGTTAGATGATAACACAGAGGTTCTTTCATAAACTCTGTAACTAGGTAAATTAAGGATTTGTGGTACAATGGCCAGAGGATTACATGGATTTAATGAATAATTTTATTTATTTCTATTTCTTGAAGTAAAAATGTGGACTGGGAGCAAGTGTGAGAAGTGTCCTTATCCCCTGTTGGGAGTAAGGGCTTGACCTCTATGGGCGGGTTGCTTTTGCACAGATGTCTGGCTGCCTACTGCTGTGTTTTCATCAGCTGTCTGCCAGTGAAAGCTTGCTGCAAAGTTCTGCTTATCCACAAACTTCAGCTACCACCACATATGATGCTATCTGTGTCTAAGGAAGCTAACTCCCAGAAGCCCATTACATAATGCTTCTTTAGGTACCCTGTACTATTTCTTGTCTCAAAAATGCTGCTAGCTTTGACTTAGACGCCTAGGTTGGCATTCCAGTTTTCTGGGACACAACTTCTTGCTAAGCCCCTACTACAAAATAAGAAAAAAGTAGAGAGGTTAGAACTGAGCAAATACTAGAACAATTTTTCCTAAGTAAGACTTTGGAGAAATGTTTATGACTAATTTGCATTTTTCTGAGCTTTTAACAAATACTAATGACTTCTTCAGGTCATTTCAAGTGAAAAAAACACACTGAAATTGTATTTGTATTTTTTGATTGCAAGCACATTCTCAGTGCATTCCATCCTGCTTCGCTACAGGAACAAACACAATGTGACTGAGATAGCAACATGCACTCATTAACTGTTTGCAGAGGAAAAATACATTTGTGAATGAAGTGTGCTCTTCATTTGGAGCATCTGTGCACAATAGGTCATAAAATTCAAAGGATTAATTAATCCTGGTTATATATTTAGCTTAGCTCTTTTAAGATGTAAACATGAAGAGCCACAAATGGGATGCTCTTAATAGATATCTCCTGGTCCAGACCAGCGGGGTTCTTAAGGACCACCTTGTTTGGAATGTTTCCGTCTGCTGGCCTGCCTGACAGGATTGCCCTCTTTTCTTCTATTATGCACAGTCCAGCCCTGGGATAGCATTCCTCATCAAACAGTGGATTTGCAGTTGCTTAGGTTTCACAATATAACCTTATGTTTCACTGTGCTAAAGTTTTCATTATCAAGAAAAAGAAAAACATAATTCCTGCACACAGACATCATATTTTATCTACAACAGAAGACTTTATGAAGTTAGCAGAGAAGTAAATGCTTAGGATTTATTTAAGAGATAGAGGTGAGAAATTCATTTGCCTACTTCTTTCTTCAGCATTAAGGACAACTTTCTGGCCTTATTAAGACCAGAGAAAACTTTTTAAAGGCTTCCAAGAACCCAGAAGTTCACATTATTCCTTCTTTTTGTTGTTAAAATAAAATGTTTGTAAAGGTTAAGGAAAACAAGTCTGTCTCTGAGGAATAATAAAACCACATTTTTAAAGGTTCTTCCCTTTTTCTTTGTCTTATTAGATGAAGAGCAGCTAAATAACTAAATGTCAAGCTTTCTATGAAACTATCTTAATCCTGAATGAATGATTTTTCAAATGCTTTAAAAAAAAAAGATAAGTTAAAAACGCTTGAAAAGATTAGTTTGTCATTACATACTAGAAGATTGTCTTGAATCCCAAGATTTCCAAAACTGAGGGGTTTAGGATAGCTTTATTTGACAAGGCACGTTTTCAGAATTTGTAAATTCTGTAAATCTCATCTTTCTTTTCCTTTATGTTCCCCTGGAAAATTCAGTAACAAAGCATATGTTACTGAAAAGTAACAAGGTAAATGGAAAAAGGGTTAAATGGTAATAAAGCCAGAAAAACAAATCATAAAAGTTATGATGTTTTGCTCCCTTGTCTGTTCACTGTTCTCCTTTGGTTTTAGTTCTATACTTCTCATTATATATGAGCCATTTGTTATAATTTTTAAGCACTTAGGTTGCATTTTTTTCATTTCCTGAGGCTGTCACCTGAATTGTGAAATGGTAATGTAGCACTGCAAAAGATTTTTAAGCTTTCTGATGCCATAACTGTTCTCTATTTTTGCATTCCTCCATGAAAAGAAATAATGACTTAAAATTAATAAATTACTAGAAAATA
Organism: Elanus axillaris; assembly: GCA_026212715.1. Taxonomy (NCBI): domain Eukaryota; kingdom Metazoa; phylum Chordata; class Aves; order Accipitriformes; family Accipitridae; genus Elanus; species Elanus axillaris. The sequence goes on from JANZLQ010000100.1 coordinate 10,747,206, forward strand.
ATAAATTCAAGCTTGGAGCTAGGGCATGGCAGAGGCACCAGACCTTGCTGCTGGAAGGAAAAAACAGGAGCCATAGTGGAGGCTGGTGTGCTGATTTTCCAGCACAGAGACTTCCCTTACCCAGAGGAAAGCCCCTTGGGGGAAGCCTTACTGCTTCTCTTCACAAAGGTTTCTGGCTTCAGCTTCACTTAGCTCCAGTTAGGTCTCTTCAAGAGCTGAATGAATGAGCTCCAAACGTAATACTTCAGTGTCTGTGACAGACACGCTACCAAAGGCTTCTTCTCTTTCTCTCTTGTACTTAATACGCAAAACTTTGTTAATGTTATAAATATGTCACATCTCAGATGCTTCCTGCCAATTCCACTTCACTTGTCCTATATAGCTACATTGGACAAATGTATACACTTGTGTTGCCAGAAGGAAACAAAATATTTTTCCTTTGCTACCTTCATAATTCTATCTTCACTATTAATGTTGTACTCCAAATAGATCAGCTGAAGAAATTAATCACTGAAGGGAAGAAAAAATATCACGTGTAATGAGAATGAATTATAAACACAGGCTTATCCTCCTCAAGCTTAAGGAAAACAGCTAACTAAACATTGCTTCTGGTCAGGAAATTATCTAATTCATAAATACCAATTTAAATGTCATTCTTCCCCAGTGAGTTTGAGTTCCGGAAGGGCAAAAGTAGGGCATGTTTCTGATACGTCCCAAGCACTTGATCATGAGCAACAGGCTCAGTGGCCTATGACCGACAGCAGGAGCACACCAAGGCAACCATTGGTGTGGCTTTGAAGGATGCTCACCAGAATTATCTGGGAACTACTAATCCTGCACAACCGCACCTGGACAAAACTACAGCTCCTTTCAGGACTAACCAAGTTTGGCCTTATTGTGTGGAGAGAAATTATGGCAAGATATAAATGCAGACAGGATGATTTAGAGAGTAATCAATTTATTTTTTTCTAGCTTATTTTCTTTAACTTTTGACAGTGGGCTCTAATAAAAGCCTGTGGGCAGTCAGATTGAAAGAATACAAAACTACTTGGGAAGTTTGGAGTCAGTTAACACTACCAAATTTGAGAGACATCTCACTGAGTGTTGGAAAGGAGCTACTGGCTGATGTTTTCAACAAATTGCTCAGATCACTGTAAACAAAATTAATTCAAAGGTAATATTGTTCAGCTGCCAGGCTTGTAACAGTTGGGATTTTCCACAGGGAAGATTTTTGAGAAAAATATTTTTATTAAAGACACTAATGTGGCCTCTTGTTCTTACTCATGATTTCTCTGATCCTATCACAAAGTTCAAGAGAAGCAACTTGAAGAGATAAAAATGTTATAAGCTGATTAAGCAGTTTCAGTAAGGCCAAAATGGCAGACAAATGTCCAAAAAGGAAGGCCAAATACTTGCAGAAATTTGATGCTAAAACTACACCAAAACTGTGATAAGTTGTGTCTGCATCCCACACATGCAAATAAAACCACACTAAGCTAGAGGAGATAAGGACTGATGGTCCTGACCCTAAATATCAAGCACTAAAAATTCAGAAACTTAGCCAATATGGGCAGACAGGCACATACACCAAGGGACTATCATGAATGTGTCAATACCTCCCTGTCAGATGCTGATAACCGTGCCAAATATTAAACGCCTGTTAGTGCAGTTCTTGCTAAGCATCAGGAGATATGCAGAAAATAATGCTTTTAAAGTAATATAGTCTTAATCATCAATCATGGTGCTTTTCTGTTTTGTTTGTTTCTGTCTTGGGTGACAATATGAAGGATTATCTTGTGGTGAGAGAATGAAACCAAGACATAAAAGTTAGTATTACATTTTCATTCTGTGACAGAACTGTTTAAAAAAATAAGACAACTCGTGATTAGGACTGGGGTTCAAAGTTCGAGTCAAGCCCCAGCCTCAGACAGTCATTTCCCCTTCTGACCTTGACCAGGTTACATGCCAGACCCTCTACCAGCTGTATAAAACACCTCTTAACCCATACACATATGTTAAAAAATACAAGTGTCAGTGGTCATGAGACACAGATGATGGAAGTTACACATGTACCCAGCTAGGCAGAAAGTCTCTGAGGCACTTGCATGCACAGACAGACATGCTGCATAACTGAAAAACAAAGCAGAGAGACAAAACTGAAACAGCTAAGTTTCCATGCTCAGGTACCCATAGGCTATTTTCTTCTTAGCTCAGCGTCAAAACCCACAGCAGCTCCACCCAGCTGCCAGCTTCTGCCCATGGGGTTTTAGACATCATGGACTCAAATCTTGTTAAGGAGAAATAAAGAAACAGCAGCTCTGCATATGTACATTTGTTTAAGATTATTTTGAAATTCTGTATTCACCCAGGGTCATTATCATTACTTTCAGCTACAGCTACTGCATATATAAAGCTGAAATTTTAATTTATTCCAGGAGGCTCTGACAGAGTGGCAAAACCAGACATAAATGGCTTGCTCGAGAAGAAAAAGCAATGATGATATATGTAATAGATGCGCTGCAAAACAATGACAACACAGTATGGTGTTATATTAATACAAATAACCCCTTTTTAAACGACTCAGTTTGCCACACTCATTATTCCAGAGATTCCGCAGTCGACAATGCAGTGAAATGCAGACAGACGTGTAAACAGATGCAGTGATGATATATGTTTGCTGTCATTAATTTAACACAGGCAACTGACCTAGTCAAATAGCACTTAATGTTACATAAAATTTGCTGAGTGGTTTGCGTGTACTCTGCTAGATGCCAGTTTGACCATAACAGTGTCTTATTAGAAATAAGTACAGGCGCACCTCAAGAGTCTACTTGAAAGCTACTTTTATAAACAGGCCCAACTCTGCAATCAGGCTTCTGCTCTTATAAGTGGAAACTATACCATGTATTTTAAATTAGCAATTAACTAAGCTATCATCCATAAAACAGCTGTTAGGGGAATGCACGAAGACTGACATCAGTTGAGGACTGTTACTCAATTGAAAGGATAAAATAAATGAAAGAAGTTTGCAATATATTCATTTCATTCAATGTGTAATCATCTTCAAAGAAACAAAACTTCATAAAAAATTATGTACAAGAGGCCACCTTATTCACTAGGAGATGCTCTCCTTCACCAGAGAGCAGAAATTCCTTTATGAAGAGACTGTAATATTTTTTCCCTTTTAAGTAAACCTGAAAAAAAAGTGAGAAAGAACAGACTACTGCAAAGATGATGTTAATGTGATAGAAAATTGTTTCAAATACATTGCCAAAGTTTATTCCCACCTACCCACAGCCAGAAAATACCTATAATTGGTGAAAGCAAGGAATTATTACCAAAACCCTAGAGACCAATCAACTAAGAGTGACTTGATACAGAATTGCTACAAATAGCAAGGAGCTTCATGAAGCAGTCCATATCTTCCCACACTCACATTGCCCCCCTCACCCAGGTTAGATTTATTCAACCTGAAATCACATCTGGCCAAGGACCTAATTCTTAAGATGGCTTAACTGTCCCATGCTTTGAGCCTGTGAACCTTGTCCAGAAATGCACCAGATGATAAGTTCTCCACCAGGCTCTTGAAGCTGATGATGCACACCAATTTAAGCCAGCTGAACATCTGTCTCTGTTTTATCTTTTCTCTTCAACTGCATCCACATGCTATGGCACTGTGTGAATAAATACGGGGGGCACAGTACCAATGAGACAAGCATTGCACATTAGGTGCCAGCAGGTAGCCCCACAGTCTCTTGCAGCAGTCTGCTCCCACTTTCATCACAATCCATTAACTAAGTGCAATCACAGAGAAACACTGGCTAGTCCTTACAACCGACAGCAGACTCAAACTCGCAAGCTGAGAGGCTGTGATAGCATCCTCATTTGTTACCCAATACGAAAGGGGACATTCAGCCTCATGCTGAGGTACTGAAGCTTTAAAATCCTTACCAACCTTGGTTCACACACATTAGAAGCTGGTAGCTGAACTACAAAGAAAATGAATGACGGGTTCACATTATACAGATGTTTCCACAGTGTTCATGAAGTTAAAAATAAACAGGACAGTAAGAGAATACCAAAAACCATTTTTCAACACAAGCAGCAAAATGCACTACTGAGTGAGTGCTGGTTGATGAGCATGCCAATGTCTCTGCAAAGGAACTCTTTTAGGAGAAAGAACTTGCACATGGAGAAACCTTTACAGTGCACACACTGCATATATTGTAGTTACAGGCACTTCCAACAACACAAAGGTGAGGTTCAAGGGAAGTTCTGGGAAGAGGTAAAGATGAGGAGAAAACTAGCAAGGAATCATCTGTACAGGCATTTTTAACAACAAACCAATTATCTATATGTTTATTATAAATTCTCACCATGCTTCTGAGGCCCAATCTCACATCATTGGCCATCTCCAGATAGAAAGGGAAAGGAAGACGTGGAGAGAAAAAAAAGGATCAAGATAGTGAGGCTAACAATGTAATTAATATTTCACTCTTTTTAGCAAACATATACTTATTACTTCTTATAGTTCTGGTTTGAAATAGCAAATTCTAACCACCGCAACCAAAGAGGATGGCCCTGAAGAGGGTGGTGTTTTCAAAATTCAACTACATCTAAAATGACCCTGTGAAGTGACATTATTGTTTTATGAAGTAAAGATTAAATTCATGGAGGTTCTGTTCCAAAACTCACTAAAATTTCATGGATTCTTTACATTGCTCTACACAGCTTTTAACTCCTAAATTATTATCTAGTCCATAAGGGATGTAATTTTTCATTCTACTGAGCCTAAAGCAAAGCAATGGTACCCTTTAACAGTCTCTCTGGAGCATCAGCCATAACAGACTGCTCTATCATCATCCTTCTTCACCATTCCAGCCTAGTCAAATCCAAATCTCAAAAGTTCCCATTTTTTCCTATTATGCCAGGAGTACAAGAGCAAGTTGGCACAGGAGACATTTGGAGTTGCTTCTACAATCTGTGTGATGCCCAGCAATAGTTGCCTTGCAAAGCCTCTTCTCTCCACTCCAGCTATGAGAAAGCTTTAAAAAAACTCTTACTCCTGACTATTAGCCAGCAATGTTTCAATTAAAAACTGAATTTTGAAAAGGTTTCTGCACCCCCATTCAGGGTTATAATTTGGAAAACGCCCAAATTCCTATTTCAACATGAGAATTACATGGCCAGCCAAATCATTAAAATAGCTCAGCGTAATAAAAATCTGGCCACTAGTTTCCAAAAAGAGAACTCTTGGATACTGAATACTTCTGAAGAAATAGTACTTCTAATGTTGAGTAAGTCCAAGTAGGTCTTTTCTACATATGCGCCTATAAATAAGGTTCTGAACTTAAGGAAAATCATAACCAAACCATCAAGTTGTTTTTTTTTTCTTTTATATGTATTTTCCACAATGTCAGCACCTGTGATTCCTTAATATTTTGATAATATTGAGCACAGGTTATTACAGGTATTATAAAATTATTTTAGTTCAATGGATAAATAGATTTATAAATTGCTTGCTATTATTGTACGGTAAGTTAAATCTTCAGCAAATCACTTCAGTGCACACGTAACTTCCAGTTTATGGTTTATACATGTTGGTTTCAAAGCAACTCAAGTTTGATCCTGCACCAGTAAAATGAATGGAAATATTCTGGTAATCTGGGTGAGACCAGGATCAAACTCTTATTTAATTTTACATACATGTTTAAATGCTTAGTTGGATCAAAGCCTAAGGCATTTTTACAAACCACAAAACATGTAAAAAAATATTGAGAAAACAGTCACATTTTATGGTTTTTATTTTAGACTTTTACTGTTTTTGTTATTACTGAACATTCAAACCCCCCCTCAAAAAGGCAACTTTAAAATCCCACTGCAGGCTGAGATAAAATATACAAACATTAGCTCTGTAAACATTGTGTGAAGAATCTAAAAGAATCTGATGCATTAAGGCTCCAATTCAGTAAAACACATAAGCTCTTGCCAAGCACATGAGTAGCCACAGAAGTTCTCTGGGATAGGTGATGTAATGCAACTTCAGCAAGTACTTAATTCATTACCAAACTGGAACTTTAAACAGGTTGTTTCTTTCTGACTTCCCCACATGGCAACATTCATTTTTTAAGCTTATTTCTGTTCAGTATTCCCCCTTGCCAAAGTTCATGCCAAGTAAATCCAGATTATATCCCTAAGAATCCTATCAGCAGGGTTTTCTTATATGACTGAGACAAAAATTAAGCCAAACACAAAAATCCCTTCCTTGCAGCTGGAACCAAACTTGAATGTTTCAACACTGCTTTGGGTAGCAGAAGCCTGGGCCCAATGTCATTAATCAGGGGACAACATGTCACTTTTAAATCCATTATAGCCTTGACCTAAATCTGTGGTGATCCAAAGCAAGAGTTGACTGACTTCGTTGGATTCTGGATGAGCACACTGTCTGTGACCAGATATTAGAGTGTATCTGCTACGCTGCTAGGGACCTCTAAGGAGGAAATCTTGTTTCTTCACTCATGTTAAAAGCCAACACTGAGTTAGTTAAGATGCCCTTCCAGCTACTATCAGTTTCTGTATAAGGCAATTTACATATTTTATCTTCCTCTTTTTTTTTTTTATTTTTTCCTCTTTAACTGATTCTTCCTGTTTATACTTCATCATCAAACAACATTAAACTTCGCATTCTGGGATGACTGATTCCTAACACCACTTTGCTGATTTAAAAATACTAGTTAAGTGAAGTTTCTCAGCTTATTATATTCAAAGATAGTTTGAAACTGAATTTCTAGATGGCATTAAAATGCATTATTTTGCCAGTGTTTGCATGATTTATTTTCCCCCAAAAACTTTATTTATTCTTAGAAAAGTAGAATACAATACAGTGATACAAACAAATGATCATTTATATGCAACTGAGCAAAAAATGTACAAAGATTTCAGACATGTCATAAAAATACAGAAAAAAAATAATTTAAAATAAAACCAAGATAAAATATAGAGGACATGCAATGAAGGGAAAATAAAATATCAGTTTGATGATCTCATGTTTCCTTTCATTCTCAAAAGGAATCATCCCGGGGGAAATAAAATTGTCAGATAAAAAGATAACAACACAAAGGAGACAAGGTAAATGAAGTGACAAAGAAAAAGACAAGGAAAGTGAAAATAATGGTGAAAGCATAAGACTCTTTAATAATCAAAACCAACACTGCTGACACCATGCTGAAGGTACGGAAGCCTTGATTGCCATGGAGTAATATCTGGTTGGAGAACTTAAGTGAGATGAAACCACAAATTCTTAGTAGTGACAAATTTGATCCATTGGACTCGTATCTTCTAGCTCCTATTTCCACTTCTAAGGTACAGTGGGTTTCATAGTCTTCTAATACCAGAGAGGAGAGTCCTAGCGGGTAACTCTAATGACTGCAAAAGCTGGAAATATGGATTTTTGAGGTAGGCTGGAATTTGTATATCATCAAACAAGGAAACATGGGAACAGGGGAACTTAAGGCAGATCGTACAAGGCTGCCCTGGCCAGAGATACAGGTTTTCTTTCTTTCAACTTGCATACTGCCAAGATATTTGTGATGATTTTTAGAGTAATTTTGCTACCTCCCACCACCCTATGGAGCTAGGAAGTATTGCAGAGTCTAGACTTTTTGAGATTCAGTAACATTTAAAACATTATTAAGCTGGGAGTAGCAGAGAACAGGAATGATAAGATGCTGTTACTAGTACACAAGTCTGCTCCCACTCTGGACAGTACCTGAATTGCCCTTTTAATCATTTAAAAATAAAAACTGAGAACAGAAAAGTGAAAAGAGTCTGTTGAATAAAGTGATTTTGCAGAAGCATGAGAGAGTTAAGAAATCACAAACTAGGCTGTGAAGACTGTAATTGTTAATGAATTATAAATTTGAAACAAGTTATGAGGCAATGACTAGTAGCAACTCAGAAGGTGGAAAATTACGCTATTCCTTAACCAGTAAAAACCCAAAATCTTCATGCACTACAAAATCGCAAACACACTGGATACAGTTTCTGAAATGCTCACATTGCTAGAAATAGCACAGCCGTTTTGGAGAAAATGCATTTCTGTTTTATAATATATATTATCTGAGCTAAGAAAGAATGAATCCAAGAATTCCTTGAGATCATTCTAATGCTGTCTTTCAATTGAGAGCTCTATAAACAATAAGTGAATCAATATCACCTTTTAGGGAAGATGCAACAAGTATCAGTTCCCAGCAAAAAAATCATCCTGTGTAAGTGACTAATTTTCTTTGATGTAGGTTTGCCCGTTGATTTGGTTTTAGTGAATACATCTTGTGCACAGTGAAAATTATGGGAATTTAACTTTCTTTCCATGAATAATATGATATTTTATCTTTGCTTCTAAGTTTTCATTGTTTTGGAGTATAGTAAGCAGATGAACTAGGAGCGCTTTCTTAATAGTTATGAAAAGATCTCAGTAGTAATCATCTTCAAGGGGAATAGTACATCACAATAAGACATAGCTGATAAAGCACAGAGGATGCTGGGGAGACCATCGCAGTAAGCAGCTACACTTGATCATAATGACAATGAAGATTTGAAAACTGTCTTTCAGTCTGTCAAATGGAATAAAAGATACAAACAACCTGATGATGCGGCAAAGCCCTTGGCAGTTAAATGATCCAAATTATACAGCTTACTAATATCATGAAATAAATGCATAGGGCTCATACCAAAAGATATAGAAAACCAGAGATAATTATTGAAAGCTCAACATTTCTATGGCACCTGGTTTCAGTAACTTTATCTGATTGCTCAGCTATTCAAAAGGGACATAAGAGTGACTAAACAGAGATTCCAGAATAAATATTAATTTTCCTTTTTTATTTTACAACTCCCGAAATTTCTGAAGCTGATCAAAGTAAAAAGATTTGGTATCAGTATTGCAGGCTGAGTAGCAGCTGTGTAAATTTAAGATTTTAACACACAGAGATAAATGTATGAGCTGGCTAAATTTCACTGTAGGTATAGGATGGCTGGGTATTAACAACAATTAGGAGAGGATGATTGTAAATTCTACAAAATCCGATTTGAAAAAGATGACCAAATGTAAATTTTCCTGAATTAGAAAATAGTAAGGACATTTAAACATTTCTATATATCTTTCCAACTTTAGATTACAAACTTGAGCCCTAATAGAAGAATGCAGCATGGTGTTGCAGGTATACATTTTTTCCTGATATTGGAGCTAATCTTTCGTTAATCTGATCTGATAAGGATTAATTGAAGAATTAAAAGGAATAACTTTAAGACTTTTACAGCAGAACTCATGAGAAACATCCTTTTACAAATCTGCTTCAAATAGAATACAAACATCTTGTATCAACATCCTGAAAATCAACGCAGCCTTCACTCTTGCAAGAAATTTCACTGTTCCTTATATGATAGACTTGTGAACCAATGGCAACTGTGGTTTTGGGAAAGTAAAAGAAGTCCATCTTTTCTGGAGGTTTACCTCAATGAACTGACTTAATGGGTAGAAACAATACTTTTTTTCTAATTGAGTAGGGCAGATTTTCTTCATATGTGAACAATGTAAAAAATATTCTAGTTGGAAGTAGTCTTTGACATAACTTCTCCTATAAAGTCTCTACAAATGTAGATCAGATTCATGTCAAAGTCCAAGCTATGCTGTTGGGTTTCAAAAGACAGGCTTCTTGTTCCTCCCAGTTACATAGTTAATACTACTTTTTTCACACTAACTGTAATTAAGACTTGTGATTTATACCACACAGACATCTGAATCCTTGAGCAACTCAATGCATCGGCCCAGGCTAACCCCCACAAAAGCCAAAGGAATACAAAATGGAAGATGAAAAGACAACGAACTGACAAATATCAACCTTAATGTCAGATGAAAACATTTCTCCAATGCTAATAAAGGCTGTGCATGTTCTTCCAGCCACAGACTTCACAGACCCTTGACAAACAAAATGACAGTCTCTAAAAGAATCCTTTATCTTTCTCTCCAGCAAGCTGCATGGCCACCCAACCCTGTCATAAATCTGCCAGAGCAGTCATGCATCCATCTTCCCAACATCTCTCTGGTTTTTGAGTTGACAATTGTTGGCAATACAGCCTACCAAGTGGGTCAAGCCAAAGCCAATGTTACACAAGGGCTCTGCAAGTCATGACAACTCCTCCTTTGATATTGAATCCACTGTAATTTTCTACAGTGGATCTATAAAGGTCTTAACAGGGTAAGGGTCACACAGAAGCCCAACACTGCCTCCTTGTCCTTTGCCTCATGAGATGACTTGTGGGTGAGGCGACGCCGAAGTCTAATCTTAGGCTGCAAGAAAATCAGCCCTTTCTGTGACCCTCCACAAGCTCTGCACTTCACAGAAGAAAATGGTTGGAAAATAATCTAGTTCCCACATTTTTTTTATCTTATCACAGAACTTGTGTTTTACCAAAGCCCTCCCAAAAGCAGAAAATCAGCAGCATGACTTAAGTTTGCAGCTGTTACTGAACTAACGACTTGGCTGGAGTATCAGATGCAGCCAAGAGGCAGATTTCAATGTTCTGTATATGCTATGCATGCTGTATCTCTGTTATTATGGGTATTGGTGTAGACATGCTGGATAATACACAGTGACAGAAATGGGATATCCCAAACACACTCCTCCCAGAGATCAAATCTTCTTCTTGCCTTTGGTCCCCTAAGCAATGCTCAGCCACTGTTTCTGACTCAAGCAGAGGAGTCTCCAGGACTCAACACTCTCCTCATCCCTGGATCCTGTCCTTCCCGAAGTTTTGAAACTTGGTTCTCATGAATACATTGAAAAACTTCAACCAGTCTACACGACCTCTTCTGAAAGCTGGTTTCCTATCTCAATTACAGTGGCCATCAGCAATCCTCTTCAAACCTTCCTCACTGGTAGCACGTAAAAAAATATTTCTCCCCACTAATCTCCCAAAAAATATCTGCTAAGTTCGTTTGCTAATTTAGCTGAGTGGATGTTGTGGTCCTTGTGACCGCGGCCCCCTACCACGAGGCTCCCGCGCGCCGCCGGCCGGGCCGCCATTAGCCGCCGGCCCGCTGGTCACGTAGCCCCCTCTGTTTTACAGGGGTCCCGGCCGCCCGGGCCAATCAGAAGGCGGCGCGCTGCCCCCGGGCCCGCCCGCTGCACG
>JANZLQ010000100.1:10758484-10777579 GCA_026212715.1 Elanus axillaris
CGCGCTGCCCCCGGGCCCGCCCGCTGCACGGCGCGGGGAGAGGGGCTGGAGCGGCGGCCGCCGCGGGGCCCGGGACCCTCGGGTGCCGCCAGCGGGGGCTGGGCCGGCTGTGGGCCTGCGTTTAGAACTGAGGCTACGGTTAGAGTGTTACTCGGGCCGGTCTGGAGAGGGTCAGAGAGAAAATGAGCTCAGATGGCGACAGTGACGTGGTTGTGTCACGTTCGAGCGGAGGATCCCGCGGACGCAGCCCGCCCACGGCACTGGGCGGCAGTCGCCCTTCCCTCTGGCTTCTCTGACCGGATCCAAAGGTGCTCTTAGCTGCCTGCCTTTCATTGCACCCAGCTGTCCTTTTCGGGGACCCCTCGTTATGTTCCATCCTGCCTGCCTCACATACCCTCCCTACGCTTTCCTGCTGGCCGGCTCAGCCTGTGAGTCCTCATCATCCCCGGGCCTGCTCCTCGGGAACACGCACTTCCTCGTTCAACCTTAACACCTACTTCTGACAGGGCTCCCACTGAATCAGTCCGCTCGCTCTCTGTAACACTCACACCGCTGACCTTTTCCGAGCCTGTTTGTGTGCGCGGTGCCTGAGTTTAATTTGCCTCCCTTAACCCCGACCAGCTGTGCCATAAGGACAGACTCACCCCCCACCCCACAGTGATCTTCCCAAATCCAGCTTTACTGTATGGGTAACTTTAGTGTATTTTTTTTAAATGGAAGCTTAAATGTATTCTGTTGTCACAGAAACTGCAAAAGAGGATGTATAGAGCAACCCTAATCGAGAATGCACTGGGAATGCACTGGAGGGAAAAGGGAGGAGGAGAGGGATGGGAAGGGCAGAAAAAGATGGGACCTGGGGTAGGAAGGGATCTGTAATAATCCTTCTTATAGTTGCAAAAAGAAAATATTTAAACTGAGGAAGACAGATCCTTTTCCTGAGATGGAAACTGGGTATTTAAAACTCCTTGCAATAAAAGAATGAATTATTTCACCTTACCTATATGAAACTGCCTTTGAGGCATATTCTCATCTCGCTCTACAAAGATGCACAAAGGTGAGTCCCTGAGCGTAGAGAGGGGAATGCACTGCTGAGTATGGCAAGATGAATGCTTGTGCACACATAGCATGAGGATACTTCAGACAATGTCCCTGTCCCTTGCCCTGCTGGGCTTTCATAGTGGGCAGCGAACCATCTACTGCTAGGGTTTAGGCCTTAGCAATGCTAATGTGGGGTGGGGCCTTTGGAGTTACAGCAGGAGTGACTTCTACAAGGCAGCAGGGCAAAATGCTACAATATTTAACCAAAGAGCAATTAAATATTCACTTCTGATCATATGAAAGCTTCTTTATAAGCTTTCATTAGAGTACCTACTCATGCTCTCCCTGTGCCTGCTTTTGGAGTGCTGCATTGTGCAAAGCGGAGACATGCTTACTTTTGCCAAAATTTCCCTTTGGCTGCTGTACATTGTGGAGCCACAGACCAGTGACTTCACAGCTTTGTCCCACAAACATGATACAGATGTTTATCACTGAGCACTTGATGGATGAATTCAAATGGGAGAAGCAGGAACTCAGAAGAATGTAATCTTACTGATAAATATTTCACAGCCTTACAGACTGCAGCATATATCTTCAGATCACATTTGCCAGAATTGCTTACAGGTGATAGGTATGTCAATTAGTGTAGTACTCCTGGCAACTTGAGAAACATAGATTGAAATTGATGGGCTATGTACTATTTTCCAGCTGCAGTGCAGCTCGCTGCTATTATTTGCTTGTAATAAACATCTGTTCCAAGATGAAAGCACCTACAAATACCTCTGTCTCCAAAATTACAAGAAGTTAGTTTGTTAAACATTTAATCTATGTAAACAAATACAGGCTTCATGCAAGACAGATCTGAGTATGGACTGATTATTCTATCATAGCATTGCTAACTGTTACTCGCAGCTGTGCATGAAAACTTCAAAAATAAGAAATTCTCAGATGTATTTTCCTAGGTAGAATATGTTGTATGAAGTTCAGGTTACTCAGAGGCCCCTACTTTTAGAAATAAAACTGATTTCAAAAGACAGGAAGCATTTAAACAGTGTCATGGCAATATGGCTTATTCAGTTAATAACTAGCTGGTTTATTTTTAATTGCTTGTATACCTCTTCAAACTCAGACTAGGTCAGCCATGAAGGAAAAGAGCTACCAGCTGGCTGGCAGCTGCATAGCCTGCGCAGGATGGACATGGTTCTCACAGCCGATGGATGGGGTCTCAGATCAGAGAAAACATTACCACAGATGGCCCAACTGGGTGCCCGTGACTGGCCTCCCCGTCGCTCACAGCAGAGAGGCCAAGGGCATGTTTCTGAACTACTCTCTTACCCCTAAAGGTGGTCTCTCCAGGTCAAGGTTGAGGCACATTGGTGGGGCAATGTGGGGAAGTTTGCACTGCTGCTGCCCATGCTGTATCTGCTCTATAAATAAATAGAGGACTTTAGTCTCCAGGGCTGTCAGTTTGGCACCTTCCATGTGCACAAAAGACATGTTTTGTTTGGTTTTTTTTATTTGTTTAGAAACAACCACCCAAAAAGTTATATGCAAAGCTTAGTATGGCAAATCAAAATAAATCAAATTTATTGTATGAGAGCACCTAAAATCCCACAACTTCCACTCGCTCTCTCTTTTGTGTTTTCTACTTTTAATTGTGATAAGAATAAAAGTTATGGACCTCTTTCGGTGTTTCTTGATGACAACGGTTGCTGTTCCACCACAACTCCAATGCTGCCACCAAGCACGCAAGAAGAAGGCCTATTGCTAAAATGCAGAAAACACCTGCAAAACTGTGAAGCTTGAGTGCCTTCCCATCTGTCTGTGCATTGGTATGGCTATTGAGGTCACAACGTCCCATCCGTGGCCACCATTTCTGTTTAAGAACATCCAAATCTCCGCTTTCTTGCAACTCTAGGATCCTGCAGAAATTTCAAAAGACACGTATTATTTTCAGTGGTACTTTTTCAGTTTTTTGGTCTTTTCTGTGTGTAACACAACTCTTGAATATACCATCCCACAATTCAAAACTCCATCCCACCACCACCACTGTGTAATATTCTTCATCTGAAACTGTTATACCAGGATTTCTTTCTACTCACAGCAGCAGGTAAAGTCCAATGGGTAACTTTAGAAAAAGAAGAGACTGTCAAAAATTCCACTGCAATGCAAGAAGCATTTCCAAGGGAAATCACCATATTTCAGTTAGTCATGGCTGGTCTGGTTACATTCAGCTGTAACAGCTGGTCCCACTAGCAAAATACTCAACCCACTCCACTGCTGCTCTCCCACAATAATTTCAAAATCATGTGAGACTAAACATGCTACTATTTGTGCACCACTTAATAAAAATCTGTTTAAGCAGCAACCAACTCATTTACTTCAGCAAACGTAGTTTGTAAAAGGATTTTATTTCAATGCTGTTGCTTCATGCCTGAATTACTCTGTTAACAGTTGTTAATTAATCATTGTTTTGCCTCTTGTGAAGTGTCCCTTCTCTCCCTGAATGATTCATTTTGGATTTGGTTTGATAACTGTTTTAGCTGTTTACTAACAATCTTTTCTCTTGAGGCAGCTTTGTGTCTGTTTATGCAGCTGGAGTTTTACTCCTTTTTATAAAGAAGGAGAGAGACGAGGAAATCTTGCTTCAGCTCCCTGCCTGGAGTGGAGCACTCGCTCACCTGCTAAGTAAGGCCACACATGCCTGCACAACTGCATGTCTTCACTTCAGTGTACACATTCACATGAAAATGATATTCCTAGCTGATAGCTCAGAGATCACTAAATGGCATAGTCTTAGAGTCTCATAGTCTTGGCAATCCCATGCAATACTCAGCAATTCTTGTTTTCCTTGTACCATTGTGAGCCTTCAACATTTCTCTCCACCCTAAAGGATAGACGAGGGTGTTATTACTTGCTTAACTGTAGGGAGCAACACATTGCTTCGTAGCCTGAAAAATGTTGCATGAATCAAACATCTGTCTTAAGTCTCTCCCCTAGCTCATACAAGGCTCCGAGGACATCAGTCCTTTTTCTGCCAGAGGCAGTGCTGCCTGGAGATGTGAGGCCACACACCCCCTCCAGTCTCCTCCTCTCCTCCTCCCTAAGCAGGTGCACGTGGAGCAGAAGTAGCAGCTTTGTTGAAGCCAGAACTCATAACTTTTCTGCTGTCACTTACTCACTGTTCTCTATTCAATAATTGCCAAAATTAATGTGAACCACAAATGGTTGCTGGTTGTAGAGAGGAATCCTATAAAACAAACTTTGTTTCAGTTTACCTCTGGGAGAAAAGATCTCTGTAGGGGCTCCCATGCTGGAGTGCTATCCCGTATCCTTTGCTGCTGATGCTGTTTCCAATGACTGTCACAGAGCATTCATCATCCGTCAGCGCAGCATATTCCACCACTGTCACATCCCACAGGAAAGCATAGTTTCCTTTCTTTGCCTGCAAATACAGCATAAACACAACACATTCTAAACTAAACTACATTTCTAGGTAGGATAAAACCCAAGCAAACAAACCCTGAGCTTGTCATTAACCCACAGTGATATTTCATGAGGTCACAGTTTATCTGCAGACCTCTAACATCTTAGTACATTTCTAATGCTCTTCCCTCCCAGCAGCACCTCATCTATTCCAAACCTCACTAAAATGTCTTCCATTTTGAATAGGAATACATAGGATAACATAGCCAACTGCAAGTGTAGGCAAGGCTTTCATAACAGGTTATTCATTACAAATGAAATCTATTGCCTTAGTTGAGGAAATTTGATGTATGTTTTGTGGGAAACATGGAGTGTGACTGGTTCCATACATTCATGTAACTAGATAGATACAGTATGAGCACTAAGTGGTGCTTCCTAGTCATCACAGTCACCAAAATGGTAACTTTGCAGTTTTCCTCATATAAATGTGTAAATAAACAAAGCCCCCTTCTAGAGCTATGTTAATTCTGTAACATGCTCTGAGCTTAAAGAATTCCCTCTTTTTTTCACAGGTAAGAAGAGTCACCAGCATCTCCTATTATCTCAGTTTTGGGACAAATATTGTTTATTTTAGCACACACCCACACAGATGTCCTTAAATGTCAGTCTTAATTGGGATTCAAACCAGTGCCTGCACGCAGTGCATACGATGAAAGTAAATCACCTTACTTAACATAAGATGTAAGAAACATCTCTGGATAGGGATTCTGTAAAGACAAAGTCATCATCCTTTTTGGTTAAAGTAATCATTGGTTTCTTAATATATATAAGTAGTATGTTTTTAAGTCTCTAGTGAACATATAGAGCACAACAAAATAGATGGGCTGGAACATCTAATGCAAATAAATGAATAGTCAGGAATGAAGACTTCCGAGACATATTTTTTTTTTTTTAAACTTTGGGTGATTTCAGGTATCTCTTTAGGTCAGAACAAAGCAAGGCAGGGAGCTGAAGTCCTGTATATATTTCTTTACGGGAACTGATCACCAAGCTCCCCTAGCAAATGGCTGCAGCTCTGACATGGAATTAGCTCACCCTTCTGCATATTTTCCATTTTTGTATAAGCCTAGTTTTGAATTCACCTGTAAGCCTCCCTTAGTTGTTTTATATTTGATTCCTCAGTTGAGCAATTAAGCTAATTTTACTTCACCATGCTTTGATATAAACCATAGCTTTCTGAAGTCCCTGACAGTTGTTTAAACATGACGTTAAATCAAATGGGTGAGTTATCCTCTAGTGCGTAGAATCCAGGGAAACAAAGATTAAGGGTATGTTGTCTGGATTTTCTGTAAGCTACTTGCCACAATCCACCTCTTCCCCCCCACTTCCATTTATCTGCATCAAGGCAGTCAAAGATCCCTAAATTCATATGCTTCTGAGTTAAACCAGAGTAAAAATGTTATATCCTTCCTCTCTGGTAAGATTTAAATGAGCCTGTACTGACCACTTTGAAAATAATTTTTTGTTAAGGGCATGTCACCATTGTGGGTTTGTCCCCACTTTCTCCTTTGCCACCTCCGTGGTTGGTTCAGAGTAACAGTTATTAATGAATATAGCCTCAGACAAAAATTGCTATACAAATACAAAACATCATTAAAATCTAACTACAATGTGGGCCTTACTGGAGTTATTCTAATAGGAGCCACAGGACTCTAGTGTTAAAATCATACACTGATTTAGCTGACACAACTTATTAAACGAGCATGTTCATAAAAATATCTCTCACTTCGGTGTCACAGTGTGAAACCAGACCAGAGCAAGACCTCCACATCTGCATTGTAATACCATACCTGGCTGTCTACCTAAACTGGTAATGGTGGCGCAAAGGAGGAAAGAACAAACAAATCACTCTTTACTATATGCGACAGCCAGAAAAGGCTTCATAACCTGGCAACAAAAGGATGCGTAAAAAATTAAGGATGGCAAGGGCGTGATTCCTCAAGGTATCTAGCCTATATTCAGCCAGCAACCTACATTCTTGGAAAGCTAAAATGTGCTTCTTAAAGGTATTTTCTGAATGATCGTGTACCTATAACTAACTGGGTTGTTAGCAGCAAATCTCTGCATCTTGCCCTCTGCTCTTCCTGTGATGGGCTTTAACGATTCACATTCTATGCTTTCACATCTGCAATGGTTCTGATAGGCCTCCTACCCGGTTAGGGACAACAGGTGATGGGTATCAGTCCCACTGGTGTTCCTGGCAGGGAAGGACCATCAAAAGCCCTGTTTTTGCACATCTCAGGCATGTTGTGTTCTATGGTAAATAGTACATAGGCTTTTGCTACTTATGATGGAAGACTGTCCAAGTTCAAATGTGTTAAAAAATATGTATTCATGGGACCAAAGGTAACAGCACTTGCTACTGTACACAGAATTTATTCAAAATCCTTGTTATTAGAGAACAAAAACTTGCCTGATGGATGTACAGAAGGAGAAGTCCCAGAAAAGATTTGGCCTAAATCACTGTGCTAAAATGTGTCTTGCATTTTTCTAGTTGGTTTTTTTTTTTTTGTAGGGTTGTTTGTTAGTTTTAAGGAGCTGCATCTTTCAGTTGTTTCAGAATTGCTCTGTAAATCATCTTTTAAAATTTACAATTTAGAAAAGAAGAGCACCAACAATATATCATACAATCACCTTTTTTTTAGTAATACTTGAGGAACACAGTCTTCCTCAAATATTCGATTTCAATCATAAGATAATTTCTAGAGAAAAATCACATTATTGATTCTACTTTTCAAGCCTCAGTTTTCTTTATGTTATGCTATATAGAAGAGCTTTGTACAGTGACTTACAATATTGGACAGCAGATCTTTTGAAGAGTTCTACTTTTCTTGACTTCAAAATGTTGCTGTCCTAAGTTATGTCCTACAACTGTAAGTGGTCAATAAACAAAGTCTACCAGGTCTCCTCATATCAATTTTATATTTTGTATGAAATAAATCATTCTATCCAGTGCCATCACATCTGTAGAGCATTATTTCCCTGACAGCCTGATCATTTTAGCATAAACAGGAATCTGAGTTTTAAACTCTTAGTTATGCATACTTCTCAACTCCCAGAAATACTGGATGTAAGACTGTTTCCCCTCTCTGATTGCCAAAACCAGAATCTCCAAAGATCCCTTTTTCCTAAGGGAAGATTTGTCTCTCCCAAAACTTCTTCCACTTGTGTAATTTTCTCCTCTGAAGAGTGGAGACCTCATAGTATTGGAGTGTTCATTGCATGGAAAGTTTCCTTATGATCAAATGTTTAGTTGCTGTCTAAATTCAGCATCCTTCACATCACTGTTGATATCTGTTGCGACAGCTGAGCAGTATCATTTCTTTAATTTAAAGAAAAACTGTTGAACTTTAAAAAATTTGTGTACAAGACACACAACCACACACATACATATGTGTTTGAGATATGTTTACTTTTTATGTACCTTCACTAGGCAAGCAGTAAAAGCCATATAAAACAAAACTGACACTTATTCTCAACCAAAAATCAAACCAAAACTTTTTGAAAGTAGTTTAAACTTTTCATTTTTGCCATGTGAAAGGATGCACATGTGCACATGTGCATACCCCTCAGCTTACAGGCCAGAGGGGTACTGGCGGTAGGAAGACTAAGAATTACAGGGAATACCTGGCACTGACCCATGGGATGTATAAGCAGGAAACGCATCAAGGCTCCCTAGTTGCATATGACACATGTACCTACCCATGCAACCAAGTCTTGATCATAATACAGCAAAGAGCCATATCCTCAGGCACTTGCATTCACAGCTCAGCCATCTAAAGCCTGCATTGTACATTTTTAGGGCCCAAAATAGAATAAAAATGTTCTAGTGATCAGGCATCATTGCAAAGATAATGTGTAGAGAAAGATGGTAAAAGGGAATGTGGCAAATAACAGCTAAGAACAGGTATGATAGCTTTAATAAAGCTGAAATGAAATACAGAACAATAAGCTAAAATTTATACTTCAGACTTTTAATTGGCTTTCATATTTTGCTCCTTTGCTATGGCCTTATTGTGACTCTCAGCGTGCAGGCATATTGCAGAACAAAACAAAATAGCTCAGTTAAAGTTTCAAAAACCTCTTTAACAGAAATTCAGCCAAAGCAGCCCTCATTTATTCCACCCAGGTGGAACTACTAGGGTGGTTTACACCAAAGACACCAGATTTATCTTTAGTTGAAGAGGTTTAAGAAAACTGATTTAAGAAAAAAAAAGAACTCCCTGGGCAAAACTTATATTAAAAATATTTCTTCTTCACAATCATAAAAAATTAAAAGGCCAAGGAAGATTGCTTCTGAGATATAAGAAGGACCACAAAGAGAATAGTAAAACTTCAGAGAAGCAGTAAGCAACCTCATGTTGCTCTTCATCATGGAGGGACATGGAAGAATATTATTGAAAGGATCCTGGCTTACTGATGGTAAAATGATGTTTTTTTCAAAGAAAGCATGGTAAGAAATAATAACAACTTGAAAAAAGATGAATTTCAGATTAATCACTGATGTCTGTGATTTATCTGAAACTTATGAAGAAGCTACCACACTAAACACAGAAGTGCCAGAATAATGCAACATTCATCATTAATTTACTGCCAGAACAGTGTCACTGTAGCTGATCCCATTATATGGCAGAAATATCAAAAAGTGACCTTTACATTGGCATTAGTGGAGTAGTTCAAAAACATGCTTGAATAACATTTATTATCGATGAAGAAGTGCTTTAAGAGAAGCAACACAGTTCTAATAAAAAGAAAACATGCCATTTAATCCTGTTCAGATGATTTAGAAATTAATATAATTAAGGAGCCACTAAAGGATGTAATATATTCAGGCTTTAAGGAAAAAATTGCTTTTACTCTGAAGGCTGATGGGTCAAGAAATGGAGAAATTTATGAGGAGCCATGAAAACATATGGATGAGCAACTGCAATTCACAATATAAAATTCATTGTGGATAATAAATTATTGGAAAAAATAGTCTTAAAAATCCTGTTTGCTGAACTTTAAATTACTTTTACTCTCTAAAAATGAATGGAGCTGACTGTTCAGCAAGAAACGCTCTGATTTAATGTTTAGTGTTCATTAAGAGAAACTTTTTGAAGGAAGCAAAAAAGGGAAGGGATAAACTCTTACTGTGCCATTGCCTAAATTGATGATACATTCACAATTTGCACTGTACTTGGTTTTGATCACTTTTCATCAAAAGTGATACACAGGAAGAAAAAGGATTTGGAGAAATTTTAGCACCAAATTGATTGGTTGGGGGAACAAACAGCTTCCACCAAAGCAAAGCTTTTAAAAAATGCAACAATAACAATTTAATTCTCCTATGTGTGTGTATATATATCTATATAAAAGATATATATGGGATTACATAGGGATCATATTACTTCATTCTTTCAAAGCAAAATGCCTGCCCACAATGACAAAAGCCACAAGTTATTACATATGTTGTGGTAATTAATAACTAAGCTGAAGAACTAATTGCCACTGGGTATTATGCAAACAGTTTGCTGAGATTTACAAATGGCTTAGAAATGTGTGTGATTCCAGTACCAATGTTCACCCGCATTAATACCGCAGGAGCTACCCACTGCATGCTTCTTGGGGATCCTGGCTGTAGCTTGACCCAGAAAGAAACTTCCTATATGACAGCATTAGTCAATCCTCATCTGCTATAGTACCAGAAAATTCAAGTGGCAACATACATTTTGTATGGACTGGCGATTTGTCTTGTAGCCTCCTCTTACGCTATGCAGAGATATTTATGAATAGGAGAACATTTTCCATCTGCAATGACCGCTTTCAAATGCCTTGGAAGTACAACAAAAGCAACTTGCCACCCCCAACTCTGAAACATCCTTCTGTCATCTTATGTGACTTTGCAGTGCATTAATGCCTTTTCCACGGCTCTACCAATGTTGCAAAAACTGTGTCTTGTCAATGGGAGGTGGCCACTGTGGATACAGGGACTGTGCTATATCAGAAAAGAGACCTCTGCCATGGCAACCAAATGCCACAAAAGCTTTCAGGACTTTCTTCCACTATTATCCTTTTGGTTTAAGGTAGTCAAAGGGAGTAGAAAAATCTCTGGGAAATGGGGAGAGGTAAATGGAATAGAGACAAACATCTGAAATATGTGCCTGTACCATAAATAAGCAGCACTCTCCTGTTTTGCATTGAAGTGGCATTGCTCATTTTATAACCGCAGCTGAACTGTGTTTGAAGAAAATGGAAAAGGTAAGGAGGGGAGAAAGGGTAGTAGTGGGTTTGGGTTTTTTTTTTTGCATTGTGTTGGGCGAGTCCTCATTCAGAAAATTGGTTTCAGAATCTTTTTATGCTAGAAATACTTAAGATTTCCCGTTTCATGTAAAATATATTTTTAAGGCATGTTTACATCTCTTTCATGCAGCAGTAGCAGTACATGTTTACAGATGGAAGGTCCCATTTCCTTGGCTGACATCAGTTCTCCTTTAGAAAAAACAAAATTTCTAGCTGTAATACTTGACATGGAAAACTTGTCTGTTTATTTAAAGAGCTCAATGAGCTAAGAAGAGCGACATTTAAACTACAAACACAACAATTTAGTTGACAATGTTATTAAATATTAAGCCCGATTTATGTAGGTGTCTAATCAAATAGCAGCCTTGGTCAGCTTTGGGGACTGAAGTTAATCTGGTTATTGTTGATGTTAATTGAATGAGCTGATCACGTTATATAAAAATCACCCTACAATATTGAAATCAAACTTAATATGAAAAGTTATTATCACACAGATATGATGGAGCTACCAGCTCCATACAGACAATATAATTGGTATTCTAAACAGCCTGCCAATATACAGCTGCATTTCCAGCTTAGGCAAATCTATCATAAATGGCAGCATGCAGTAGGCTTACAGAATAAGAGTGTTTACAATCTCATGGCTAAAGAGCATCCACTGACATAAGAATGGTAGAAAAGAAAAAAAAAGTAAAATACTGTGCATTTTTCTAAGGTCAACTGTTTTATTATTAGTTTTAATGTTAGGCTACATAGAAAAGTACTTAAAGTCTTTATTTCTACCTCCTTTAAATGCTAAAAAAGTCCCTTAAAATGGGGGCCTCATTTTCATAAAGTGCTGAGCAGGTAAAAAAAATCAACACACCGCAGACTTTGCTATTGCCAGAGATCTACCTTGTTCCAAGGAAGAAAGGCTGTTTGAACCAGGGGCAGAAGGCTTTAGGAAAGCTCACTTGGGAGATGGGAGAAAAGCCAGGATGAACCAAATCTATTGAATAAGTACTCCTGTGCTGAGAAGACACAAGAGTATATAAAGATTTTGTCCAAAACTCACACAAACAGTTGGGAAACTTATGTTAAAGGACTTTGATTTGAGAAATGGGTTGGCCTGTGTTACTGTGTTCACCTCCCTTATGGCACTGTGAGAACCTGTAAATTTTGGATGTTCTCCCTCTGACTGTTCAGAAAAGGTTTCAAAGATTCAAAGAAAAAATAAGAAACCCAAGCCCCAACCATTTTAATATTTCCCACTTACAAAAGCATAAAGAACTAGTAATTTATTCAGTGTTTCACTGACCACAGAGAAACTCTGATCAAACAATAACTACGTTGATAACAGCTGTTAGTTTGTTTCATGAAAAAAATCAATTGATAGATAAAGAGGATGCTTTTCACTAAAGGAGCAGCACATTAAACTTTCACCATGTCTGCATCCCTTCTGCCGTAATGTACTCCTGGACACATGTGGTTTGATGTTATTTACTATCTGTTTTTGCTGAGCTACAAGATGGGAAGCAGAGAAGAGAGGCAGACTAAGAGTAAGAAAGTGTGGACATTTGTATTTGCGTGATCTGAACCAGGGCTATTTATCACAGGACTCAGCACAAGCAGGTAGGATCCTAAGCTGTTATATATCAGTCCTTGAATCCCTTATCAATGCTCAGTTTCACAAAAAAAATGTGTAGACATATCTGAGAGAAATAACGGTTAGGTGAAAGCATAGTGATATGTGAAAGAGTGTACGCATCTTTTAAAGTTTGGAATAAACAAAGAGAATCTTCCATTAAATTTCTGTTCTAAGAGAAATGAGTATACATTCAGTGAATCCCTTGATTTTTTTTTAATGACTATGTAATTGCTTTCCTGTGACTTAACATTATTAACTCCATGCAGACAACATTGATACAGCATAAAAATTAAAAAAGCCATAAAGCATAAAAATTAAAAAATTAAAAAGAATTAAAAAAATTAAAGAAGTCTTACCTTCCTGATGCCTTCAGAAGGGTTTGATACACAATTATCTGCCCCATTATTCTTACTGATAGTCCTCCACAGTTCAGCAAATGTGTTATCCTGCTCCAAAGGGTTGGTCCCTTTTGCTTTGAAGTATTCATACACTGCTGAATCCCTGACTGTACCGTAAGATATATCCATTTGTTTGGACAGATCCTGAAATGTTCTGAAATTCAAGTGATATTGAGATATTAGTATTATGTAGTACATTACCAAGATTTCATTCATTAAATGGTTTCTTTCTATGTCTGTTATTAGTCAGAAAGCACTTACCCTCATCAACTAACATTTATATATTTCTTTCCTCATCATAAAAGAAAACCAAGGAGAAAATTGTATTGAGATCCTATGAATTTAACTATACTTGAGCTTTTTTTCACCCCAGTAAAGATATTTTTTTTTTGGACAGATAACATTCATGTTAAATATTACGATGCTAAGTTTGCACAAGAATGTAGTGCAATAAAGACTTACTCGAGCACAGGAAAAACTCTGCTTATAAATATAAACTTCCAGCCCCATCAGCATCCCCAGAAATACCTTGCAGAATTCAGTGGAATTAGTTTGCAGTTACGCCAATACTCCATCTGACTCCAAATCAATATGCCTGTTCTAAACAAACAAATAAAATCTCCCTTCCAATTTCCACTAAGTCTCTCTCACTCTCTCTCTTTTCACAGCCTCTGGTAAAACAGGCATTTTTCATTCACACACAGGCCTAGCTTTCATTTACTCATCATACCACTCTGGAAGTGTAAATGGGCCTCAACATGAGTGGCTGTGAATGCACCATTTATTTTCAAATTGTACAGAATGTAATTCACTCCTGGTTTACAGCCTTTTCTGCACAGAACGGTGTAAATCACTGCCTGCATCAGTGAAAACCAGGCCAAGATTCAAAACATTTAAGGTGGCATCACTGCCATCAGAAGCAGCATCCTGGCTGTTTTCTACCTTCAGACATTTGTTCCCATTCCTGTGCCTCCTTCCTTTGTCCTCAAGCATCGCTTCTGTGCAATGCCACCATTTTTTCATCTGAGCATACACACACACGAACACACATTCAACCACTGACCACCACAGGCAGCAGCAGGCACCAAAACGGATCTCGTAAATAATGGTTTATTTTCTGTTTTGTAAACGAGTAACTTCACATAATAACAACAACGTGCTTCTGATGTGACCAACTGACTAAGGCTGTTTGAGATCAGTCAAACTAAAGCAACGCTCCCTGCCTCCCCCCCCCCCCATTTCTTTTTCTCAGAAACAATCTTTCAGAAAAAAACCCTCCTCAAAACATCTGAAAGGCCCACGCATGCCACCTCTCACCTGCCTCCAACTCCTGGAGCCACAAAAGCAAAACATTTTGCCTTGCAGCTCTTGCAGAAGGTTTCTTCCCAATGCTCCTGAGGAGCCGTGCCTTGGCCCGTGACTGAAGCTGTTTTCCAGAGCTGAAGACTTGTCATGGAGAGTATTTTTTCTGCCACCCTCTTCCCTGTTTCACTGGGGGGATGCCACTGCTTACACCTCCCATCCCTGTAAGATTCCTTGCAGCACTAAAGCAAAACAATCCGAGCGTGTACACAATACTATGCAAAAACATGTAGAAAACTCTGCCATCTTCTCCGTCACATCACCTCCAGGCCTCCCAGGTTTGGGTCCCAAAGGGCCCCTTTCCCGGACACACCAGCTCTGTCCCCAGGGCTGCAGCTCAGCAGGGATGCCTCTCCCACCCCTGCCCAAACTCCTCAAACTCACAAGCTGCTTCAAACAGTGTAAGTGGTTTAAGTTCTTAAATTGTGTTAAGGACTTTTTATCATTTTAAGCTGGTAAGCAGCTTTAAGTGAGACTGCGTGAACAGTTTTTCTCTATATACATTGCACACTTGTGGATTTGGGCTAACTCTGGGAGTTACATCAAACCCCCAGCCTCCTGTTGTTTCTCTAGCCCTGTATATGGCACTTCGGTCAAGTACAAAATGAACACTCTGGAGGTTGCTGGAAATTCAAAATTCTAATGAAAAATGGGAGAATTCACGTTGGTTTTATTTCTCTCTTTGTTTAACAGTCCCGAAAGTTATATTCTGGTCTCCTAAATGTTTCCTGCACATTTCATTGAACAGGACCATTTTTCCTCCAGTCTCGATCTAAATGATTACATGCTACATTTAGTTCTGTCTCTATTTTTAAAAATAAATTTCATCATATCACATGGAATTGCTTACATCCTTAAAAGACATATTCTATCTATTCCAGGCATAAATGACAAAGAAAAGTACTTAATACACACAGGAGGGTTTCTGTGGCAACCTTTTTCACACCAGGTTTGGCGTACAGATTTTGGCGTGTGTAGGAGTGCATGTTTGGTAGAAGCACAGTAGCAGAAACATGTTTTGCTAATGTTCTTCAACACAGCTTTCAGCTGACAACAACTTTGCAAATACCTACTGCTCATGGTACCGTTCTGTTTGAAAGTTTGAACACAAGAGTTTGGTTATTAAAAAAAATTAAACCTGCAGTTTTAATAATGTCAGTATTTTCTGAACCACTCCCACTGCCTCTAATGCTGTGGAAGCTTTTTGTCAGAAATATGCCTTTTGTTTTAGCTAAATTACATTTTATTGACAATCAGTACTGTACAAAAGCATGGTACATGTTGCTTTTCAAGCAGCACAGTTTCTTCAATTCTCTGAACATCACAGGGCACAGTGAGCAAGTTTAGGGTTTAAAACAAGTACTTTGCAATAAGCACTGGCGGCAGGGTGGGGAGCACAGCCTTTGCCTGGGTGTGGTAAGGCAACTGCTGCCCCTTTAGCTGGCAGAATTTCCTTGGAAGAGATAATATGGAGTATTGCGTGTCCTAACAGTTACATGTGCCTTTCTCACAGTGCCCTGTCTGATGTATTGTAAGACCAGCCACTGACACAGGAAATTCTCCATGCTGCACCACCACTGGAAACAGCCTGGGAGAGACAGACGGTCGCCAAAGGGTACACTGAGGGGCACAGTAGGTAACCAAGCTTGCATGCGGTTCCTGTAGCATAAATTCAGAAGGATGGTGACTGATTGAGTGAGAAAATAACCTTATGCCTTTACCAAATGGACCACTTAGCCAAAAACCTATCTCAGAAATTGTCCTGGCAGGGAATGGTCTAGACCACAGTTCTTACTCTGTATAAAAAATGTCTCTGTACTGTATTTCTACCCTGAAATTGGAGGCAATGCTCAGCTTCTCCATGGCTAGAGAAGTGATCAAAAGATCTGGGCATGGCAGGTACGGTCACATACATAAAAGGTACTGAATGGAGATTAGTATCTCCTGGCCTTACAGGGTGAATTAAGATAATCATATGTGCAGCTTTTGAACACTGTTATTTTAACTCCCTCAGATCAGCCATTGATAGACAAAATCCTTCACTGCTGTATTTCAGATACGGGTTGTATCTTACGATCGTGCCATTCTCTAAAGGCAGCTGCTTTCATCGTTCTTCAGCTTTATTTTTGCAACCAGGCACTAGCTGGGCCCACCTTCTTTAGCCATTCAAATTCTGGTCTCACTTTCCTATGGCAAAGATTTCATGCATTTATTATATAAAATTATTTGCAACAAAAATGTGTAGCATAACAAGATGCCCCATTAACCTTACCACCTCAGTTATTTGATCTCACAACCCATTAAGGCTTTCTGTAAGTGTGATTAAAGATAAAGCTAGTAAAGCAGAAAAAGGCAATGTTCCTCACTTACAGGAGGAACGCTTATAGGAGCCGACGTTCAATTTGTAGATAAATACATCCACTCCATGATTCCATGATTCCTATAACAGACAAGTACATGTAAACTAATTGATTGAAGTAAATGTATCTGTGGTCAATCTAAACAAAAATGGTGTCTTTTAAAAGTGTATTACCAGCCAGAATATTTAACGCATATAGTTATGCCTGCAAGATAAAGGCAACAATTGATAAATAATTTCCAGTGGAGTTGCAATTACTTCATGTAGAGTCAACTGAAAACTGAACTGTCTGATTGTTTAATTTTTTAGAAATATATTGACATAAACCATATGCTGTAGAATAAACAGTCAAGCAATAGCTATACTAGCTGTACTAGCATTTATAATTAGACCACAAGAAATAATTGCCAGAATTAACTATATTGGTTAAGTTACACTTTTTGGAGATGTTTCCTTACTAGTAGAAGACTCATGTAGCTGTAGATATATAGACTAAAAATATACTGCTAGTATAGGCTTATTTTACTCTGGAACTCTGTAAACCCAAGACTTTCTAGATGAATTATGTGAACAAATCTTGTCTAAGTGACAGACTAGACGTGTCACTAGGTGCTTTGAGGTAACTGCTGATCAATTAACTCAACTGGAGTCATCAGGATGATCATATGTGATCAAAATATTTTTGAAAAAAAAAGAAGAAAAAAGGAAACAGGTTCCTTTCATTTCTAAATTAAAAAAAGGGGGGGAAAAAGGGGGAATTTTCTTTTTTTTCATAGATTTTTTTTTATTATTAAAAGAAGGTCTTTTAAACAAGGAAAATAGCAAAAAAAAACTTGCTTATTGAGTTTTTCCTCATCCTTACTGTTCATTTTTTTAAGTTTGCAGCAAACTGCACATCTGAACTTGTATATGTAAAGTCTATTAAGTCTATTACTGTGAACAGGGCAATCGGCTGGCACCATGATGTCATCCAGTAACGGTCTTTTACATCACAGTAATAAACATAGCATTTTATCTTGACTTCAGCCTTAGAAAAACATAATGGGAAAATCTTGACATCTCCTTGATTTAGAAGTAGTTTCTCCTTAGTCTTCAGAACTGCCTGTGTTCTGACACTGTAAAACTGGGGATTTTTCCAGTCTGTTACTACTTATGGAAAAAAAATATTTCAGTGTTCCTGAATCCACAGTATTATTTAAAAATTACACAAGATTTTTCATGCTTAGCTCCTGTTCATTTGTCTGCACATATTCTGTTAGGAATAATAAAGCTTGAGGTTAGACAGAGAAGTAGTGATCAGCACTCTACCCTTGTTCTTCTGCATTGTGAGTACATTTCAGAGTAACCTCTCCCTTCACAGCACTATGTATATTTTGTCAAACAATAAGATATAAATAATTCCTCTCAACTAAAATTAATTAATATTAATCCCTAAGTTATATACAGACAATAAAATAAATTTATTTCTTTTTCCATATTTGGTAGAGAAAGCTATGTTCTTCTTTCACCTAAGGAAGCCAGTACCCTGAGATTTTTGCTCAATGCAGCATAATATTTTAGGTGATGGCTGCCATCAAGATAAATTGTCCCAGAGATGATGAGACTTTTTAAGCTGCTCTGCCTAAATGAAGCCTTAGAAATGCATACATAAAATGTACGGTGCAAGCCCTGATTTTCTATTTTTAAATACCTCTAAGCTACTTTATCTTCTTTTAAACATTTTTTTTTCAAAATCTAGGATTTCATGACATCTACAGAATTAAATTTAAGTGCACTTCCTAACTATAAGTGTTTTCTCAACACGATACCTGAGAGGGAAGTATATACTTTATGCATTGAGAAAAAAGTAAACCCACTAAACTTTTGAGTAAAAATAAAAGTAGCTGAATTGATTTGACAACCTTATACCACCAGTTTAAGCCCAGGAAATACCTATGACCTGAAACCCAGAATATAAAATCCTATTTGAAAAGAGATTTATTTGATAAAGTTATCACTAGCGAGGAAGCAATGAGTTGAAAGAGAATTCTACCCACTGTGAACTGCAGAAAAGCATTTACATCTTGACACATAAAATTGCTCAGAACTACACCCTCCATGGATGTATTTGCCAAGACAAATGAGAAAATTGTGTTTATTGTTGGTGACCACATCAGTCCACCCACTGAGAGTTGGACTTGGAAGTTAGGCAAGCTTTGCAGGATCAGCTTCTTGTTTGTACACGTCTCCAGTGAGAAAACAGTCTGCAAAGCTGAATCAAGGTTGTGGGTGGTAGTGCAGTGGTACAGATAATTTCTACATGAGCAGAAGATCCTTCCATTCAGAACCCAAGTCCTGTTTATTTTTTATATCCAATTGTGAAGCAGCAAGGCAAAGGATTTGAGCCTTAGTCCGATATTTACAGATGAACAGTCTTGGGACTTTGGATCTCCAGTTTTAAGTGAAATTTGTGAGTGGGTAGACATTGTCTTAAGACATCTGAAATGGAATTCTAACTTCCATGTAAAGGCATTCTCTAGAGCTAGTCTGCCCAACTTGAATAG
>JANZLQ010000100.1:10777594-10788862 GCA_026212715.1 Elanus axillaris
GGTGGGGGGGTGGGGAAATAATATCCATGTTATGGATATAAATTGCCACTAGGGGATGATAGTCTCATTGACTCAGAAACTTATGTGAAAAGTTTCACTGTCTTACCGAATCTAAGTTACAAAAGCACAAGCCTACTTAAAAATGGAATAGCAGTTAGTGCCCCTAAACATCAGTGCAACCAATACTTAATAAGCCTTCAGTTATACTGAAAGAGCAATATATTAGCTGAATAATGAGATAACATTAGAACTGACCAATCTTTAGCACCTGCAAGCCTAAAAAGTAAATACCCATCAAAAAAAAAAGTTTTATGACATATTTCTATGATTTTCCAACATTTGCTCCAGGTCTATGTAGGAATGTTACTTGTGTGTGTTAAACTGGCTGTAAGATACATAAACTAAAAGTAGGCCGCTTGAACCATTATTCTCAGAGAGACTAATAAAGCTGTTCAAAGTATTGTTAGAATAGCAGTAGCCTTACTACAGAGAATATTAAAATGGAAGCAAGTTTATCTCCACATCTAATAACCTTGGACTTCAGAAGAATTAGGTCCATGGGTTTAATTTGTGCATCTCTTTGACTGTCTCTGAAATTATGAATAAACAAGCCGAGCTCTTAAATCAATCATTAAATTGCCAATGTCTCTATAGTTACATGATCAAATTCTGCATTGTTCCATTTCACTGCAAATCAAGTCACTTTAAATGCTCTTAGTTCTGTCTCAGTGTAGCGATGTGCAGAGCAACAGGTTTCTTCAGCTAATACAATAAACAAAATCTTAACTTTACCGACAGAGGTAGTCCAGAAGAAATTGGCAGCAGTACTTGCATGCTTCATATATACTTTGCAGGATCAAGTCCTTCACCAGCAAATATATCATTCTATAGTTCATATAAAACTCATTTCATCAGCTGTCCATGAAAAATACCATCCACTTTACTCTAAACAAAAGCCTTAACAGAAAAAGCCTCATGGGAGTTTCTAGAAGGGAAGCCATAAGCATTGACAGATTAAACTACACTGAGTCATTGGAGTTGCAGCCCCCCGTACCAGGACTAAACATTTCCAAGTCATGGAAGGAGACAAACAGTGCAGACAGTTGTGGCTCTATATGCACTTGTCATCATCAGTGAAGCAGGAACAGCTGCTACACATGATTTCAAAGAAGCAGGGACTTTCCTCCAGTGGAAAACCCAATCAATTGGCATGTGTCACAGAACACGTTGCCATGTCAACTACATACCTTTACTATAGTTAAAACAAACAGTGATTGAACTCCTCAGCAGGTAATGGCACCGCAGCAGCTGTTTTCATGATGATAATGATCATTGCTGCCAGTGTGGTGGCATCTATGAGCCCTCATCGGGGCTAGGACTTGCTGCTGTATATTAGGTGCAACCAAAAGCAAAACATAACATTCAGTTATGGGTTTACTGGGGGAAGGAAGCTAAAGCCAGTTTTATTTCTGCCTTAGGAGGTGGGGGGTTGCTACATGGCCCCTGTGCCACGTGTGATGGCAACAGTTCTGTCACCCTTCCAGCGGAGGATCAGGACCCTCTCTCTCCTGCTACCCCAAAGAAATTTCTTTTTCAGGGTACCTAGCATACCTAACAAGTAGACCAGTACTGCTGAGATCAGTGAAGCTATTCATGCACACAAAAGCACATGCTCAATGGTTTCCAGGATAGGAGACAAAAGTAAAAACAATAAGAAAAAGGTAAAACAAAATAGCCAAATAATACAAAAAGTACACGAACTGTTAGAAGCACGGAGCTTGTACAGCCTCCACAATGATTTTATTTCTTTGAAAAGACTTCCACTAGCCTCAGTTCCTACATGCAAAGAGAAAGCCAAGAAAACTAAACTGTCTTCTAAACTCCCAATACAGCAACGATTTCACTGCAGATTGAGTGTTTTCACTGCAACTCTGTTCCTGCAGAGCTACTGCATGATTATGTTTTAAAAGAAGGGAACAAATGGTATGTATACCCACCGAAATGCAAAGACAGTTGAGTTATTAATAAATGTTAGTCATGTTTATGATTTTAATAGGCATTAATTACTATCTATACACATTTTATTGGCACAACATTTGTGGGCTTTGTGTACTTTCTAAGAGTCTGAGATGCAGCAGAAATATACTCTGTTACCATCACTTAAAATCTCAGTTTTGCTTTACTGATCTCAGAACAACCTGCAGCATTTTTGCCAAAGTCAAAGTGTGGGGAATGTAGGACAAAAATCCATGCAACTAGGCTGTATCCCATTGCTCTTGGAACTTCTTAGCATCTTCCAGTACTTTATTTAGGAAACATGCCCATTTTCAAAAGAAGACTTAATAGCTTTTCTGGCTGTGAGACTCAAATTTGTATCCAAATATCAAACTGGATTCTCATAATCATCAGTAAAACAGGTTCTTCTGTAAACAAAATTAGACCTCTGGTTATTCCTACCCATTGCTATTTCTAAACGATGCCCTCAGGACCACCTTGGCAACTCTAGTCATCTGCAGTGACCTGCATGAGTGTGACTTGACTTGTCGCTGGATCATGGAAGTTCATTTTGCCTAGAGCTGACACTGGCTCTGCTCCAGCACCACACATAAAGAAATCTGTTTAACAGCTAGAAATAAGCTAAACATCTCCTGATTGCCAGTCCAATGTTTCTAACTATACTTCCAACCCTCCTCTTCTCCAAACCTCCTCCAGGCAATAAGAGCATAAATCACTTAGATTGCTGATTTTTCCATTAACTAGGGGGTTTGGGGGTTGCTTATTTGTAATAAATCTTTTCTTTCTGGATGTCCTGTATTTTCTGCATTGTTATCATATGGTAAAGGAACCATGATGGTCCTTACAGTAGAAGTTATGATCACTTTGCTTGAAAATGTTTTTAAAAACAAACAATAGCATAACAAATAACTCCATTAATAGTGGTAGAAATGAAAGCTATTTTCCCAGGATTTGCATCTCAAAGCGGGATCCACTGGCGCCCCATAGTTTGTGATCTCTGGATGAAGTTTCTCTCATGGCTGGGCATTTCTGATCACATATGAGTTTATCTGATGTCTCATTGAGCGAGTGAAGTCAGAAGGCAGTCTTTCCTTTATATTTACAAGGGGCATTTACAGGACCCCTCTTCACCACCCCAGTTTTCCATATTTCTAACAAATTAATATCCTTGAGATATTACCCAGTTTGGCTATCGTTGCAATTTAACAACGGAAAGTATTAGACTGACAAAGAAACATTCGGAGTAACCACATTAGAGGTTTGGGTTTTTTTTAAGGTGCAGGCCCAAGTTTTCAAAAGCTGGAGCTTTAATTTCTGTGCTCAGATCCACATTTAAGATACTACACAACTGGGCAGATTTTCAGAAAGGATCAAAGAAAGTTTTGGCAAAACAGCATATCTGTAGGATGTTCGCAGATTCAGTTAAAAGCCTGGAAAGCGATTCATAGGAGCTATGAGCAGTTGCTGCTCATCCTGCAAATCCAGAATAATCAGTCTTGCTAAAAAATCTGGGATAGCTTGGGTCCTTTACCCACACTCTGTATTCCGTTCAACAGCAAGAAGGAAATTAAAATGCAAAAAAGAAAAGGTGAAAATATCTCAAGATCTTGTAGCATGTATGAGGAAAGAAATAAATAATTTGGCCTACCTTTGAATGTTTTCGTGCTTTACTTTTAAACCACTTTGCCATTGTGACCTTTCTCTGAGTAGCTTGAAGGGTTAATGTGTTAATTAAAGCAAGGTATTCTACTCCTTAAATTATTAATTAAAATAAAAACTGCAGCTGGTGTTTAACAGCAACTCAGTCCCAGCAGCAGGTTTTAGTCACTTCACCTAAATCAAACATATCATAAAGTTGGCATGAAAATCATATTGTCTGAATCAAACACATCTGGCAACTGACACATGCTTTTACCTATAATGAAAATAACAACTACTTCTAGTATTTATGCAGATGCACTTTAAATTGTTTGCTATGCTGATGTCTTCTACCATTCATACTCAGAAGCTAAAAATCCTAATGAAGATTAATGATTAAGATTGAGAGGAAAGAAATTGCCTTCTTCTCAACTGGTGTTGTAAGTACTGATACCACTGCCATTCTATTTTGCACTCAGATGACCAAGAGTAGCTTTTTGATTAAATAGAGTGGGGAACAGAGAAGCTTGGCATCTTGGTGCCAGCTTATAAAACCCTTACTCAGGGCGAGTGGTACTTTATGCCATGCCTGTTAGGATATCATTGTACTGTGAGTAGTTCTATTAAAGTTCATGAAATCCCAGTGTGGGATAAGGTCCTACTGAGGTCTTTATTAAGTTTTGATTTATCAGAAGCTGTCGCATGCTGCGAGAATGAGGATCTCGCTGAGGAAAGCTCTGGGCTGCCGCCTGCACCAGTGTCAGCAGTTTCATAGCTGGGGTGGAGGAGCTGGGTGAATTCACATGGCTTAGATCAGCCAGAGGTACAAAGTGATGCTGGAAAACAGCTTCGCACCCTTCCCTTACCACAGGGAGTAAAGCAGAAGCTATTGATGTTGACTTCTGTCAGAAGAAGAGAAGAAAACAGAAAGGCTCTGAAGAGGCATCTTGATTGCTAGAACATGTGCTGGGCACTCCTGGGAAATCAAAACATAGGGCTCTTCATTAATACTGAAAGCACATATAGTGTTCATCAGTTATTATTGATGTCTAAAGTGCATGCATTGCGTATGTATATTTTAAAGTCTGGAGGGCCATTTGCCTGTTTCTCAGAGGACCTGGATTGCAACCACTTGGTCTGTGGTGTACTTCCCACCTCATCCTGACGTACAATGAAGTCAAGAGAAAAAGAGCCCTTACCCTTTTGCCTCTCTCTCCTCACCCTGAACACAAGTCTCACCTGAATGCCGAACCTCATACTAGAAACACTGACAGCACTGCATCAAAACCAACTAGCTGTTCCTTATACTGAGATTAATTAGTTTATTGGGTAGCCTAATTACGTCCCTTGAAATATGAGCTTGGAAACTGCATTACTGCCATATGAAAGAAACATGGTAGTTAACATCCACCCCATTCTGACTGATGGTTTTCTATTCTTTGTTAAATAGATATGACTATTCATAAATCAATTAAATTAAATCAGTGGCTTATTCTCCTATGCTGGTTTTAATGTTTAGAAGGCAAACAACTTTAGTGCATGTGATTACATTTCTTTTAATGGAACTTTGACAGCTGTATCAAAATAGCTTTTCTAAGGCAACATCATTCTCTCCCCCATATCCAGATGAGTCTGGAAATGCTCCTTTATTATATTATATGAGGCACATATGCAGAAGAGGAGAACATTGCTCAGAAGGCAGATGAGCCCGGGAAGTCGAAAGAACACATGCAGTCCTTCCCTTAGCAACACAGTACTGTTGCCAGAAAAGTTTTCTTTTCCTCTAGAAAATCTTTTGCAACACAGGAACTAAGAACTAATAGGAAAGCACTCAAGGTAATAAACAGTTGCATCTTAGTTTCCAGAGAAACTAAGAACCCACAGCTCCTTTCCCTCCTAAACACCCATAACCTGCATCTATTGTGTTTTGCTGGGTTTTTTCCTTTTTTTTTTTTTACATCATCCAGAAAAGTTTCTAAATCTCCTTATGAGGATATTCAATTTTTAAAACCTTTTCTTTAAATGACAAGTTTAAAGTTTTCCACCTCATGGCAAGATGGTCTATAAACATTTTAGAATGTATTGGAACATCTTTTATTTCAGAAGACAAAATACCATCCTATATATCATTTAAGATGTTAAGAGTTTAAGCTGTGAGAAAGAATGATCTTCTATCATGGAGACACTTATAAGGGGAATGGCTATTCTAGATTTGAATGAAAATGTCAAAGAGAAAAGTAACCAGAATAAAAGTGTTTGCAAGACGATGGAGCTCACTATCCAGGGAGGGGGGGCCACAAGGAAGTAAGAGTAACAACATAAAAATAATGGATTTCAAAAGATCAGACCTCAACAGACTTCAGGAACTGAAGGAGAAAGTCTCTTGGGAAGCTGATTTAAAGGATAAAAGACTACAGAAGGGCTGGCAATTCCTGAAAGAGACCACATCAAAGACACAGATGCAAACTATCTTAACATGAGGAACTATAAGAAGAAATTATAAAAAGCTGTTATAATGTCAGGCAAGAGCTTTTTCAGGACCTAGAAAGCCAAAAGCATTTTTTTTTCCTAAGTGATTATGAAAGAGTAGTGCAACCATTTGACTGAATATGCATACATACTACAAATGCATGGGAATCTTACAAATACATGGAAAAAAAAAATCCAAGAATCAGAAATCAGTCCTCACAACTCCAATGAATCTAGCTTATACGATTTAAGACGCTACTACACAAAGCCATTTATTTGTGTCATCCTTCCACTGTGTCCCTATGTCCACAGCAGAGCTGGCAAACAGACATGTGCCTGTACCCCAGCTATCCCAAAGTCCCATTTCTTAATTTATGGCTGATCTCATTAGCACAACACGGAACAGATGACTGTGCACTGAGCTCACCAAAACTGAAACTCTTAACCTCGCAGCCTCCAGCATAGGCCAGTTCAATCTGTAGTCTCTGAAAGAACGGCTGCTGAAATTTGCTCCAAGAGATCAGATTTTGAATTGATTGTTTAAACAGAACTTTTAAGCTATTGGAGGTATGATCATGACTTAATTCTTATCGCAGGCTATTAATACAAACATTGCAATGTAAAAGACAGATCATCTAAGTGGAGCACAGGACTGGCCATAGCAGTGACGCTGGTCAGTGTTAACCAACCAACCAACCAACCAACCACTACCCCAGCTGGGAGGATGGCTGGACAAGCATTCTTCCTCTGCCCCTGCTGGAAAATTTCCTCCTCTCCCCTCTCCTCTCTCCCTCCAAAATAATCTAAAGAAATAAATAATTCAGTGCATGTTCCTGATACTCACAGTTAGCCTGCTGACAGTGAATATAGAGTAACGAACAGAAGGTGGGAAAATTGCTTTTGCTGCCAGGTGGGTGAGAAATTCTGGTGCTGAACAACCATGGTACAAGAATGACAGAACCACTGCTCACACGGAGATGTTGGTGAGGAATTGTGCAAGGTGAGAAGACTTTATTTTTTTACATGAGCAAATGAAGCATTTCCCAAAATATGCAACAGATTAGCAGAGCTGGAAGCTCAGGTATGTCCTGTCTGAGCTGACAGCAAGTAAGAGAACACGTACAACTTTCGCCTCTTACAAGTAGGTAAACCTACTTTCAACTTCATCTCATTGTTTCACAGCAATTAACTTACTGTGATAAAGTGCTTACTAACTAGGTAGTTTTGCGAATGCAATTTACTTGCTTGCTCTGGCTGCAGGGATGCTTTCAGAGAGACCTCCTGACTCCGGACAATTTGGAAACCTATGCAGAAATATGTACCGTATTACCCCAGGTTATAGAATAACCTGTGTGACTTTTATAATAGGGCCCACTGTTACACTAACGACTCTGACCAGCACAGATAAATGGTATAGAATACAAGTAATTTTACAGGTTTTTTTGGTTTTGTTTTTTTCCCAGCAAGCTGTTTCACTAGCAAGTGTCACTATATGTTTTCAGGTTCTACCTGGTTTCCTGCTTTGAGGGTCTTTGTTTAAATACTCTTCTGACAAAGATATATACCACAGGAGCATGTAGCAGTATCTGTCTGTCCAAAAGAATAGCAAACATAGCCAGCAGGCAAACACATGGAACAGTATATTGACATGCAAAAGCAGTTAGGTAATTTTGCACTGTAGGTCAAATAAATATCTACCTGATGTAGTGGAAAAAAATATTAATGCTTTTGCAGGAATGAAACACAAATACTTGAGCACACTGGCCAGCTTGCTTTAATGGTTGTTCCTCACCCAGAATCCACTTCCAAAACAGAATTCACCATAAAGTTTTTCTTCTTACTCCTGTTTTTGTCCTTACAAAATGATGGGTTGAGGTAGTCTTTACAGTTAGGAAATGTCTGAAGCTTTAAGGCCATATCTGTTTGAACTGCTATAGTAATCATTATTTTGCCTTTTTAATATCCTGTTATATTAGATTTTATTATCAGTTCATATAAGACATTAGATCAGCTTCTTTAGAGAAAAACTATAGAATATAAATATCCTATTGGGCAAAAATATTCTATTACTACATTTTGTATTGTTTATCCCTTAGGAAACAAATAGAAAATAAAACCCAACAAAATAAGCCATAGGTACTATTCTTGTAATAAAAAGAAACCACATACTACAACAAAGAAGGTTGAAGTCAGGAGCCAATGAGATTTAATGTATGCAGAAAGCATACAGCTACTCTACTCTTATGGACAGCCAGTGAATAACCTATATTAATATGAGAAAATCTGACTTAAAAGGCAACTCCATCTGAGCTGAGAAGAAGAGACTGCATATCAAATCTCAAATTTGAACCAAGCCTTGTACATTTTGATGGGCTGTCATGGGAGTTTCTGCTCTTGCTGGGTTTTCACCCTTCCAAAGCAAAAGAAAAAAAATAATAAAAAATCATTTTATTACCTGCACAGATGGTAGATTTTGCTAACATCATATCCAAATCATTTTCTTCTCTAAACTGTGCACACATCTGAATGCTAATGCCTCAACCCACTTACGTCACAGAACTTCCCGGTAACAAGAACAAATGAAGAAATGCTATCATATAGGTGTTGTAAAAGTAATGTTGAAGAGCGTATGGAATCACAAATCTCTTGGTTTGCCATTGATCTCCAATATATGCCACATTTTTACAATGGCCATTGGAGAGATGGAATGCATGCTTGATTTTCAGCTGTGCATTCTCATTTTTCCCAGAAAAATGTCCTTGGGAAATATTTGCACTTATATGCTTGCCTGCTTGCTCAATTACAGGAGTAATTAGGATCCATTTTAAACCATGGTTGAACGGCATATGCCAACATTCAGAAAGCTTTTTAAAAGGCTCCAGACTTTGTGAAGCCCTGGGTTTCCCAGAAGCACCTGCTTGGCAATGCCATCAATGAAAGTGAAATGAAAAGATAGACGATGGGGGTTCTAGCCCTTGGAACATCACAGTGTCATGTCCTGAACCGTGCCTGAAGGCAAATGGCTGGCAAGCTCTGCGCTTTGAGCACTGCTGCCCTGCTGCATAGGCTGCAGAGCATTTCCCATGAAATTTCTTCCACGTGGTCTAAACAGGGAATGTTCTGGAAAGAAAAAAAGTTTTGAGGTTTTGTCCTTGCTCATTCACTCACATCTTTCTTGCACTCTTTTTTAGCCTTAATTTTTATGGATGAACTTAATCTAGTTATTTAATGATTGATGCTTTTGCTCACAGGCCTTAAATAATAATCATGATGATTATTTTTTATCATGCTCATTCATACATGCCTCCTGCCAAGGTGCCCGAGGTGCTGCACAGACACTGCAAAACATAGAACAAATTAAACAGAACAAAAGAAAATCCAATTAAATATTTAGAAAACCACGTGCGATATTAACAGCAAAGCTGTTTTCAAACACAAGGAATTTCAAGGCAAAATCACTGCAAATAGAGAGGGATTCCTGTGAGGTTCTTGCTACCAACCCTAGCAAATCCACTTTACAGCAGACAAAACCTTTATTCC
Organism: Elanus axillaris; assembly: GCA_026212715.1. Lineage (NCBI taxonomy): Eukaryota > Metazoa > Chordata > Aves > Accipitriformes > Accipitridae > Elanus > Elanus axillaris. Next base: position 10,787,258 of record JANZLQ010000100.1, read on the forward strand.
TTTCCCTTTTGCTGGCAACTTCAAAATACTTTCCTCATTTGCTTTTAAAATATTTTGAGATTGTTTCTCTTTCGTACACAACCCAGAAAATCTACCTTTTTTTGATACCTGCAGAGCTATTAGAATATGGTCATTTCTGGCCATTACCTTTAAAGCAGCTAAACTGACAATGTGCCACCTAAGATAAGAAAAAATTGTTACTCTGTTTTACAGAAAGGGACCGAGACAGAGGGGAGGCTAAACTTTCCAAGATCAAACAAAGTTTGTGGTGGAAAAAGAATTTGCACCCAAGTCTCCCAAGTGCCAGACTATCACCCCAACTAAGCTGCAGTAAATCTTCAACTGTCACCAAAACATATGAAATTTGCGGATTAAAATGCAAATAAGGAAATCCCAAATCATGAAACAACAGCTGTGAACTTAAAAGCAGATATAACATGCATTTGTATGCAGTCCATGACTGCATATATAAAGATGTCTTTCAAAACATCCATAGCATGTGCAAATGGTAAGGTTCAATTTGATAAAATCTTACATTTAAACTTTATTGGAGTTTGCAAATAGCCTACTTTTTTATGTCCTATTTTTCCTGCATGATTCTTAACATCTTGTTAGACAAGGTCTCCTAAACCTGAGTTTCAGAATATCTGCAACTGCTGAACTGCATGTAGTCTGCTTGTTAACAAGAAATTAAGCTGGAAGTTAAGTCACTGCTAATTAAACTCATAATTACAAATGGAAGGTCAGACAGCAGATCCAAGGGCTGTTTGAAAATGTAATAAGACAAAAGAAAGAACAAACTCGCATGTAATAATTCAACCCTTACTTGGCAGACTGACCCCTTAGAAGACTTCTCAGCTGCATACAGTTCTGAAGGCAAATATTAGAATAATAAATGCAAAACATTTGGGTTTAAACAAGTTTGCTGAGGATTAGCACAGGCACTAAACATTGCCTAGATTTCTATTTAAAGACAAAATTTAAGAATTGCTCATTTACAAAGTTAGAACATGGATCGTGGCCTCCTAGCTGAGCTCCAAAGTGGTTGCCACTAGCACATTTGCAAAAAATGCCTTCTCTTTTGGAACCAGGTGACATGTCGCTCCTCTGCTCACGTGCGGTTGGGAAATCTGCTGGATGGTTCGCTGCCCTGCCTGTGAATCTCCATGAGCGCAGAAGTCCTGAGGTAACCACTACGTTGCCTTTTGTCCTGGTTTCAGCTGGGATAGAGTTAAGTGTCTTCCCAGTAGCTGGTACAGTGCTGTGTTTTGAGTTCAGTACGAGAAGAATGTTGATAACACTCTCATGTTTTCGGTTGCTGCTGGGTGCTGTTTAGACTAAGTCAAGGATTTTTTTCAGCTTCTCATGCCCAGCCAGCGAGAAGGCTGGAGGGGCACAAGGAGTTGGGGGGGAGCACAGCCAGGGCAGCTGACCCAAACTGGCCAACGAGGTATTCCATACCATGGGATGCCACATTCAGGAAATAACTGGGTGGTGGGGGAGTTGGGATCGGCGCTCGGGTACTAATTGGGTGTCGATCGGTGGGTGGTGAGCAATTACTCTGTGCACCATTTGTATATTCCAATCCTTTTACTATTACTGTTG
>JANZLQ010000100.1:10788962-10811155 GCA_026212715.1 Elanus axillaris
TCCTTTTACTATTACTGTTGCCATTTTATTAGTGTTGTTATCATTATAATTACTTACTTCTTTTCTGTTCTATTAAATTGTTCTTATCTCAACCCACGAGTTTTACTTCTTTTCCCGATTTCCCCCCCCATCCCGCTGCGGGGGGGGAAGGGGTGAGCAGCTGCATGGTGTTAGTTGCTCGCTGGCGTTAAACCACGACACCTTTGTTCCCTTGTTGCGAGGTTGGGGCAGAGAGAAGGTGAGAAGAGCGCAAGAGGCAATTTTGACAGAGGGCTCAGAGAAGCAGTATTAAAAGAGCAAAGGGGTGCAGAAGCACCGCCTGCTAGCAACTGGAAAATGGAGGACAGCCAAGGAAGGTTCACAGTATTTTCTGCTATCCTCGATTTCCTGAAGGGCCAGAGGTTTTGATGTGGGTCTCAAACTCCACGTTCTGACCCTCCCTACTGCCCTGTAACACCGGGACAAGTGATGGGCATGCAGGACACGTGAGGAGCAGGGCAGCATGTGCAGCTGTACCAGACCAGAAAGCCAGCGCCTCTCCTCATTATCACGCTTGTGATGAAGCCATTGAAGGTTTGGGAAAATCCAAGGAGATGGATTTTTGTTCTTTTCAAGGTAGGCATGTTTCTTACATGGGATCTGGGCACCTGCACAGCACAGCACTCGGGAACCCACTGGGGATTTAGGAAGTCTCTGTCAGGAAATACAGAAATACAAGCAGCATATCAAAGCTGCTTTCTGCCATGCCTCCTACTCTGGGTATTTCACTGTTCTGTGAGCCACAGGCAGTCCCTGAAACTCATGGCAGGGTGGAAAAGCGTGGCGAGGTTTGCCAGTACCAGACTGTAAAAAAAATTATGCCTTCATCAGCAGGCTTTCATCTGACATGCTAATTCTAAAAATCTTCCTTCCAACAGTTCAACTTTGCCTCAGTGAATCCCTCACCAAGCTCCTTCTAATAAATATAATTTATGATTTCTATGACACACTTGTATTGCAGTGAAATTGTGGAGGTAACGATCACTGGGTTGACTGACACCTAGTTATTCAATCAAACATAATCCTATTCTGCTAGTCACAGACCACACATGCCAAATTTGATGCTGAAACAACTTTTATAACATATTTGGGAGGGGGCTTGGGAAGAAAATCGGTCTTGTAATGAAAATCTTAACTATGTTGCAGCTACTGCAGCACCATAATACTCTTTTCTCTCCTGCTGGCAATTTAGCAGCAACAGTACTGAACACCAGAGGACTTCTCTATGGAGGGAGAGATAACAGCACATATTTACTGAGAGGATGAACGGTTGGTTTCTTAACAATGGAAGTATACACAGATGCATTTGGTAGATCTCAGCTGGTGAGCAAATTTTCAGCTATAACTCATTGTGCCTCTTTGGGTGGGAAAAATGGATTTCACGTAAGTATTCGTTTCTGGGTCCATGAAAGATATAATGCAGGCAAGCTGAGTGGCAGATTTAAAAAGGCAAAAATAGCCACTCCACATCATACGATGCTGAATCTAAGTTGTACTGGAAGCCGAGACACCAGGCCACTATGCATTCATGTAAGGCAGTACTTTACTTTCTCAGGAAAAATATTTGTTCTGAATCTGGCACAACATTTTATAAGATATTTCTCCTAAAGAGTGGGGGCATGAAAATATTTCATCGTAGCTTAGAAATGGATGAAGGCTCAACGGGGTTTCTGGAGATCCTATTTCTTTACCCCATCTCTTCTTTCCTAGGGCACTGGCAGTTTTCGATGAACGCGGTTAGTCCAGATCTCTCTCTCTCTCTCAGAGTAGCAGGATCTCAGGGAGATTCTGCAAACTTTGTAAAGTAGCCATAGGCAAGCCAAGACAAGCAAGTTCCTTAACTGTCTCAATCATGCTAACCAGTGATCAAATCAAAGAGCTTTCTGACAGCTACTATTTCAGATTACCTTGGGAATGATTTGGGTGCCTAAGCCAAAGTATCCAGGACCACTTTAGACATCCCAGGCAATATGAATAATCCACATTGTGGCTGACAACACCTAATAGAGACCATTGCCCCTATAGCCAAGTAGCTGGAGCACAGGCAGCGAACCTTATGGCAACTTAAATTACCTTAGACAGTTATGGTTTAGCACATGAATTACTCTGCTGGTGTTTGTAGATCACAGCTGAGTCCTTTCTTTCTTCTCTATCCTCACCTTGTACAAGGGGATGTGATATTGGGAACCCGGAAAGTGGCAGCTACTGTTAGGTATAGAAAGGCATTTAATTCTAATTCTTCAGCTGCCATCTCCAACAGTAGAAGGGCATTGGGGCTCTAAAGCCCCAAAACACCAAACAGTTCCTTTACTGAAATAACTTCTCTCCTCCTCAACATTCTTAGTGATGTCCATTCATTTTAATAAGAAGGGGAATCAAGCCTCCTTGTAAATGTTGTAATAGCTCAGCCTCAAAGGCCTCCTCTCATAATTCATAGTTCTGCTCTTAAACCTGTGTCTTTTTTTCAGATTCTTCACTGCATTTCACCCCAACTTTTGTCCTCCTCTGAACTTTACTGAGTTTTGGGAGGTGCTCAGTAGGCCAAATGGACAATTTCTTCTGCCATGAAGGAATTATAACATTCAGATTTTTTTTGAGAAGATCATTATTCAAGCTTTCCGGATAGCTATTTCTGTCTTAGGTTTCAAGAGCAATTTATTCACTGAGCTTAACTTTATTCCCATTACAGCCAGGCCTCACAAATACTCGGTGGTAGTTTTATTCTATTTAGTTTCTCATGTTATTTCCAGAAATTACACAGTCCTTGTTTCTGTTACTGTTAAAACCTACTTATTTTGGTCAAACTAACAGAAAATTAATTTAAAACCAAAGCTTGTTATGGTTTTGGGGTGGTTTTATTATTATTACAATGCTATATCCATACAAAGTGTTACATTACCTGCAAGTATGCAATAGCAAATTAAAAATTGGAAATACTGTTAAACTTGTGTTTATGAGAAATGTACTTAATTATGTCCTTCTTTGCAGATACCACAGAGAAGGCAAAAGCAGCTTTTTTAGGTGCCAGCCTCACCTAAGTGCCAATGTCTCTGTTTCAGGAGCTGAGCACAAACCTCACAGTCTCAGTTTCCCCAGTACAACCCCAAATGAGAACAACAGAGCAACTGTGTCACTCTCTAGTACCTAAAATCCGTGGCTCAGCATTTTCTAGGAGGACAGCCTGTGTCACACTGCCCATCCTCTGGCCATGTCTCCACTCCATTGCCATCAGATCAAACATGAGATATCAGACTCTAGTCATCTCAGCACTGACTGCAGAAGATCAACAGCCCTCCCAGTACTCCACACCAGTGTGAAGGTGGAAATTTTGTCCGTGTTTTGAGAGAAAAAATGAAGACATTATTCAGCCTTTAAATTTTCTGAAGAAAAACAAATCATATACACACACACACACACACACAGATTGTCACCAAACAACCAGAAGCTCTCTGGGACTGCTCAGAGGCCTGGTTTATTGAAAATATTCTCATTGGGTATGGATTAGTAGGCAAACGGCAGGGGAAAGAAGTCAAAGGTGCAAGATAAATTTGGTTTGTTACAGAAGCTGTAATTTATCATCACACTATTGCCAACACAACTGTAGAGAATTATATATAAATTTAATAAAACAACTGCTGTATTACATCTATTATCCTGGAGTCAGTTTTGTTTATCTTCTCCTCCTTGAGAAGTTTTTTCTGCAAAAAATGCCACTGAATCTGGCCATTTATATTTTAAAAGACTGCCTATATTACTTTACATGCAAATAATGGCATAAACAACAGCATATATAAAAATATTAAGAACACAGAATTATACATTGAAGGTGAGAAGTGAAATGTTATATCGTTTGCTAGAGGTGTCATTCCCCTCTGATGTTCAAACGAAGTAAAGACAGCTGAAGCAGTAAGAGCTCTAGTTAAGCAAAATACATATCAACATGAAAGACCTCTCTTCTGGAAAAATACACAAAGTGCCATTGTCCCCTCCATGCACCTGTCAAAACTGCTTGGGGGTTGTTAGGGTGAAGCTGGGGGGAAGGGGGGGAGAAGAGAAAAGCAGCCACTGCAAATAAGCAGAGTATTTTATGAGAGTTATCTCCTTCTTGCAAGAATGAGTGCTCAAATAGATAATACTTTTCTGTGAAATCCAGGTTTCCAGCTTCATGTTAAGAAGAGGCTCTTACCTTATGGGATTATCCATCCTTGATACTGTTAGAAATGCTGCTAAGTTTGCTGTGTAGGAAGAGCACACGATAAGGGTGAAGAGCCACCAGCTTCCCATTACAATGCGCATAGCCACAGAATTGACAGTAGATTCGCCCCCTACAAATAGACAGAGAAAATGAGGGTCTCTCAGCAGCTTCCATTTATGATCACCCTCTGCATGCCCTGTTATGTTCAACTTTGTTGGAGCTACCCCCTCTGCATTTCTGCTTCCCCTCCAGACAGCCCTTTCACTGTGAGAAAAGCACTGCTTCTGTTACGACTGATAATTTATAAACATTTTCTCCAGTCAGCCTCATCTTGCCCTGGATACTGTTCTAGAAAATCATCTTTCAACATATTTCCCTTGGAAATTATTGAGGAGCAAATCTATGGAACATGAAAAATACTCTAAATACAGAAAGTTCAATGGTGAAGCATGACTAACATGCAGGAATTAATTCATTACAGTGTTCAGAATATAGTAATATTCTGTTTTCAGTGGCCATTTTCAATTTGGAGAAAAACACAAAATTGTCCAATGGTTTATGTACTATCTGTGTTGTATTTAAATCTGCAAAGACTGAAGCATTAGTGTCATTCTCACTCTTTACAACATTTTAAACAACACGAAGATTTCTTTCTAGCAGGCTTCAAGCATAGTTATGCTTGAACATTGTTGGAGACCAAACCTTACCATATAACTGGTGCTAGTCACTTCAGCATATGTTTGTGCTGATTATATATTACTGCACTTAAACCCATCAGCAATGCCACCTTAATGAGATGAGGGACCAAGTTTCAGAGCAATACTAAGGATTTTCCAGCTGAAGCTTTATAAGCTTGCAATTACGATGAAAAAAAATGTAGAAAAAAGTTAACAACATAGCCGCATATTAGCATTCAACAAAACCTGCCTTCCAAGAATGGTACTAACATTATAGATATGGGACAAAAACTGTGTGGGCAGATTTTGCAAACAATTATTTACAAAAGTGGCTTCATTAATGGTAGCAGTCCTATTGAATTCAATAGGCTTAGTCCAATGCCTAGAGATTCCTGGGTGTGAAGTTAGTTACATGGCTACAAATCATTTTCCTATTCACGTCAAAGAACCAAAAGATAAACTGCCTCACATCAGTTCAAAAACATATACATTTCTAAAATTAAATGTAAACAATGAGAAAAGGTGCTAGTTTCAGAGTTGGAGAAGTGTTGTAATTCTGCACCAAGCAGCTCTGTAATTTATTTATCGTGTGATAATTTTCCCAAAGTGGGAAAGCCTGCTAGGAGTGTTCTTTCTGGAACATTTCTGAACGTCTATCAGTGGTGTTTATAAGAGAGCAAGTACCTTGCTGAACAAAGGCGCCGTACACGACCCAGATGGCACTGTGGAGGGTGGAGGAAGCTGAAGGGCTTGGCTGGGAAGCGTTCTGCGCCCTGACTGCCTGGATCCGGTTCAAGACAAATATCAAGACACCAACTATGGGGATGGCTGCAGCAATGCAAGCCCATACCGCAAAGTCGAAAGGAGCAAAGAGAGAGAAGATGTTGATTTTCTCTTCGGGCTTTTTGATTAAGATCCCCACGGAATAGTCCATGTACCGCTTGCTGAAGTCCACAACGCTCTCTCGTTCTGGTGTTATAGTGATGGCTGAGATGGCTAGGTCTGCTCTCTGTGAGAAAAACGCAACAGATCAGATCTCTTCCTTTCACCATGAGTTTGGCCAGCAGGAGCCTTAAGGAGAAACTTTTTAAGAACCAAGTGACTCCATGCATTTCTTTCTATAACTTAACACGTTCAGACAAATTTAAATAAGTTGCCTAAAAATAAAACCAGAATCAGTTTCATCTTTGAACATTAGTTAATTGCACTGGTCTAAAGCAGAGTAGTGAAACATAACCTGTCAACGTACTCTAGAACAAAAACATTACCCTGACTCCTCTCTGGAATGAGTGCAACTTGTTCAACCTTTACCCTCACTTGTTTTCCAAAGGAAACCTAAGTTCCAAACCACATTAACCTGGTGCAAGCAGTAAGAAAGAAATACCATTTATTTAGCTTGTGTATTCGATAGGAGGGTGCAAAGAGCTAATACTTGTTCTCCCTGCAGAGTTGCCAGCTTCCCATATTCGTGAAGGGGTTTCTTATGACAGTTGGGGGAAGATTTTGGTTTTTTTTTACAAAGAATAAAGTGATTGCAAAAATTAGTAACTGGAAGTATGCACCAAAGGCAACTTAGTTCCTGAAACTGCTTTAAGCTCAACATTTAAATGTAGAAGGTCCTTAAAGAGCATGCAAACCCAACGAAAGATAAACCAGGAATTAATAAATAAGATTCCCAAAGCTTTTGAAGACCTGCAATTAGATTTTGAATATTTTTCCATCTCAATAAAAACAGTTCTCTTCAAATAATAGAATGTACATTTTGTTTCATATCTCTACGTTTTGTTGGGGAAGTAAAGCAAATGTTAGATGTGGGAGGTCTGCTTTGAAATCCTTTGGAGTCAGTGGAAAAGCTAGTAGCAGAAATAGCATTAAAAAATACCATAATAGATACTTTGTTGCTTGAAAGAATGTAATTTCTAAAGAAATTTAACGGGATTTCTTACCACATTTTCAAATCAATTAAATTCAAACAGTTTATGTCAATGCAAAATAAGTAAAAAATTCTTTATATTTCCTAGCACCAGCAAGAAGATCCCATTGTCATACACACATTTCCTATTGCTTTAATTGCTTCTATTTCTTCCTAAACATCTACTTACCAGATACTGAGCCACCAACTTACTAGATAATGAGAAAGCTTTCGCTTTCACTAATAACTCCACTGCAGAAGAGTAACCTTTTCTACAAAGGGCAGCAATATGGAATATTAATTCCTCTTTGATTCTCCTTCTTGATTAACAATTGTCCCATGTCAGACAGCAGACCATGAATGGAATGCACTCTAATTTCATTCTCTGGGAGATTCTAGGCTACAAACTTTCCCCCTTTACTTCAATGTAGTTCAATTTACTTACTCCTGATTTGCGAGATTGTAATTAAGAAAAGAAATTTGGTCCTCTCTGTTTTAAATGAACAAATAAATCTTAAGATCAGTTTAAATTCTGGTCCTTCAAAACACTCCTTTATGGTATATTAGTAGGGATACTTTTCCTTGTTTTGGAGTCAAACAGTTGATCATTATCAAACACATTGCCACAAAGTGACCTAAATAAAGTCAGACCTACAAACAAGTAGCAAAGACATAATGAAAAAAATTAAAATAATAGTAATTAATATTTTAAGAAGAATACATTATTCTATTTCTATAGTCATTCAGTCACACACACATACATGTCCTCTCTTCTTATTCTTACAGCTATGTAAACACACAGATTTACATTGATATAATTTATATTGAGAACAGTTGGGAGTAAATAGATCAGACTCTCTAGTTCCTATCCTGTATACAGGGTCTTAAAATGCACAGTTTTCACCACACTCAAAGCACCCATAGCTCAGAAGTGTTCTGCACTGGTGCTTTCATCCTAATTCATTCTCTTGTAATTTGGAAAGGAGGAAGGGGAGAATTTAAACAACCTCCTTACAAAGCCTTGATGCCCTACTCTGAAGAGTCTTTTTTTTTTTTTTAATGCAGACTGTTTTCCTTATACCTTGTTAATGAGTTCTCCAATCATGCCATTCCAGGAGCTGTTTTGGAGCTGCTGTCCATATTTGCCATCAGGAGCTTGATATATCTCATACTTGAAGCCCAGATTCTTGGCAAGTGCATCCAGGACATCAATGGAAAATCCTTTATATCGTTTTGGTTGCCCAAGTATGTTCTCTGCCACCATCACAAAAGGTTCTTCCTGAGAACAAATCAATATTTTAACTGATAATTGAAATAAGTTTTTTAATTTGCTTCTTTTAGCAAAAGGATATTTCCTGAGTTAATTCTGGACAACTTGGCACAGATTTTGAGATACTCGTAACCTTCTGAGGCAAAAACTGTAGGCCATGTGGGATACTGAGGGATCCCAGCCGGATATCCCTGCCTCAGCACTCAAGTCCTACGTGGCCTTGGGTTTTCCACAGCTCTTGAGAAGAGGCAGAGACTCCAGAAGACAATTCAGCCCCTCTAGCAGCTTCCTAGTGCCCACAGGATGAATTGCTCTCTGAAGTACCTGCCTCTTCTCACTGACTTCAAAGAGGGCATCTAGCTGTCTAGAATATAGATATTAAGTATCTGAGCGTTAGATAAGAGCATTACTACTGTTCATCTATCTCAGACCATATCAGATTTAGAAAGTCATCTTTTGCAGACAATGATTAATCTTTTATCCAGGAGACATACTGAAACAAGAGCTAAACCTGTTACATTTTGTGAGTATTTAAAATTTTGAAAATTCAAATAATAATCATCATGGGTACTGGTTCTTGGGGTACTTTAAATTAAAGTCTGTTTTGGGATCAAGGCAATGCAGCATTTTGCAGTATGTTTTCTGTCAGGCATGCGTGTCCTGCTCTCCTGTGGGGGAACACCAGGGCTGCTGGCAGCACAGCCACTGCAGCTGGCTGCCTTTGCAACCTGGTATTGACATTCTCCTGGAAGGGATCTGCTCACCTCCCACATAAGCTACAGCATTACCTCACATGTCACCAGATAGAGGAAAAAAAACTGGGGGCTGGGGGGAGTGCCTTAGTGATCTTATGTGGGACTTCCTATTTGTACCATGATTCAGAAAAAGAGAAATAAAAACCACAAAAAGGCATCGCATTCTGCAAATGACAATATTTTAGGCAGGAATGCATTAAAGTCCTGAATTGCCCTAATTTAGCACTTAGGTGACAGGAGCTCTGCTACCGCTTTGGATACTAACAGACAGTAGTCCCAAAAGCATAATGATTTTTTTGAAAGATTACGCCTTTCTAAAAGATATAGCTTATCTCAACAGGAATTTATGAGCTTGATGGAGGAAACACTTGATTAAATTTTACAGCCTGCAGTGTACAAAAGCCAAGATTAGATTATCATAATTGGCCCATCTGATCTTAAAATCCATGAAATGTTGGAAACTGCATATCCAAGTCAGAGTACAGTATGTGGAACGCACCCCTGTGCACTCAGGCCCTGTGCTGGTTCTATGCCCAGTAGGAATTACGGTGCAGAAAAACAGCATAAGCAAACAAACAAATCCTCTGTATCTCTGACAGTGCACAGCTTCACGTAAAATAATAAAAGGCCATCATCTATCTTCCTTGCTTATGTAACTGATCATCCAGAAATACAGAACTGAAAATGATAGGGAAAAATACTGTGGGAAGTGCCCAAAATACTCAGTCAGATCCTTTTTATTTTGAGCATTTTGTTTCCTGAACTCAAATGGGATCGTACCAAGACAGTCACCACTTTGAGCGTCAATCCTTGTAAGTCATTGCCCAGACGTCGTTCTTGTAGGCTACCATTCAGTCCTTTCTCAGAGTCCCACGTTGCCAACTAGAACAGAAAGGACAGTGAGGCTGAAGGACTGTTAGGCAGAAATCTTGCAGTATTTACATAAACATTTAACAGTAGCATGACTGAATCCAGAAATGATATAGGGAGGATGAGAGATATGTGGCTTTTATTAATGCAGAATCAGAATTAGTGAGATTCAGAGGACAGACATAAACAAGTACCTTGCCTGAATGTATTTACATTGATGCCTGTAACATAACTGCTCTTTTATCTGTAGTATTTGTCATATTATTTCACATAGATCACTCTGATACAATATTTCTGTCCAGTAAGTTTATATTGCTTGACAGTCTTCAGGATTATCTGTGGTCTCAGTATACCATATTTCCCTCTCTGCTCAGATCCCCTCCTATTTTTCAAATCATTCCTTACTGCTTATCAAAGACCAACCTTTTTTCCTGATGCACAATGTTCTCACTTACTCATAGTCATAAATTCTCGACACAGATTCTATGGTGTCAAACTGCCTCCTCTCTCAGATTTTCTTTAGATCCTATCTTAAGTCCTGTTTTCTCTGTTCTTGCCCTGCTTCTGCCTCATCAGTAATAAAATGATAGCCTCTCAAGTTCCCAGGCTCCTAATGACCAAGTATCTCATATCTACTAGTACTTCATGCATCTGCTAGGTGTATCTGGATGCATGTTTTCAGGATAACTCTCTGGATCTAAATAGATCTAAATTAGATCTAAATATTTTATTTTTCAATTAAATGTATCGCTTTAAAAATAAACTTTACTGCATATTCTGAAGAGAAATGTAGTAAAAGTCAATAGAATAGGTTCAAAAGAAAAGTCAGTCTTAAGTGGCCTTTGGATTATTCAAACTAAATATGCTCTTCAGCAGCAGCAGCAGTCAGACACTCCTTTTGCCTTCAAACAGAAGGTGTCATTTTGTTCAGAAGAGTCATAAACAGTATCAAGTAGAAACTGTTTCCTTCTTTTTTTTCAGCTCTACTCTTAAACACCAATACTATGCTCACATATATGGAAGCAGTGGTGTTAGCTGAAGGCATGCCCTTTAGAAATTAAACATAGCCCAAGATCTGTGAAATGTGACTTCTTCCTGCCAGAAGCTAATTTTAATGTAACAAGTCAAAACCTTCTTGGAAAGAACTTATTTCACTGAAAACGCCTATGGCTAGATGTCCTACATGATTTATTTCCATGACTTCAGTTTTATCCTAAAGCCTCAAAAATCAAACCAACAAATCAAATGTGATGGGAAAGATCTGTATAGTTTTATTTTTGTTTTGTTGCACTAAACTGATAAACAGGGAACTAGAAAAGAACAGGACATTCGGTGAATATTCAGCCATCATAACTATCACAACTGATGAAAATTATTCTATAGTCACTAAATCTTCAAAGTTGACACACAGGAGAGGAAAGAATTAAACTACACCTCCTTTTATGCAGATGACCTGGGGAATGGAGGAGGAGAATGACTGATTAATATTCAGCTTTCTAATGATACTGCTGAAAGCTAAAGTATCTCCGATTGAAAATTCTTCCCCTGTAATGCCACTTTGGAGTGACAGATGAGTTTCTGCACATAAAAGTGTCTTCAGCAATACAGGTAGATACCTATAGCCACAGTGCCTTCTAAATTCAAATTTAGATGCTTGCTCTGAAATATGCCCAGATGTTTCTTAGCTTTTGCTACTGCCAAACCAAACTTGGGAATTTGTCATCTGACATACATCAGTGTGGTTCAACAGTCTTCAAGGACCAGTATAGGTTTATGTGGTATATATTGTGTCTCAAATCTGTAAAGAAAGTTCACTCTCTAAGCCTTCTTTAGCTGTCCTATGCAGTAAGTATATGGTAAAGATACATGCAAGGTTTTGGCCAAATGGCTTGCACAATCTACAGATGATGATTACATACATATTCATTAAAAAAATGGAAAATGTAACACATTCATTTATTACTTCACCGCTGATGGACTGACATTTCAATTCCTTCTCCCACTCCTTTTCCTTTCAAAAGCTCTAGCTGATTTCATGTCAAGGCCTTAGACTTTTCAAATACCCTACATTTCACATTCTGCATTAACTCTAACAATTCCAAAAAGGAACTGGAGACATGCCAGTGCAAAACCATAAATTTACTTCTTCTATTCAAAAGGAGCAAGACAAAGATTCCTCTTTTATGCAGTAGGGGTAAGTGCAAGGAGAAGCATATTTCACTTCGTCACGGAACTCCGTAGTGTTCTATTATGGAGGCACAAACTTTTCAGTCTCTAAAACATAAACTATGCACATAAAGTTGATAAATGGAACATGAGGAAAACCATTTCCAGAAGGTATTTTTCCTGTGCATCCTTGTGCTTCAGAACATTTCATTTGTTCAGAATTGTGCCAGTTTTAATTTCTCTTCTTGCAGACAGAATTTTGTTTATAGGACTGATACATTCATAGATACGTCTATCAATTTGTGACAGCTGACCTGTCAAGATCAGTGCCTGAGAAACTAATTTCCAGGACTGTTAAACACAATGAGTACTACTGTTATTTGATAAGGCAGTTAGAGTTTTGTTCTCTGTAGAAACATGTACCGTGTTCCTACCAGAATTCTGAAGCTAAAGGTTACAGCACAACCATCAGCTGATACTAGATAAAGGGCCTTTAGATTGGATTATGACAAACTGCAGAATCAGCACTTGTAGGACGTATTTCAAAACTCAATGGTCTCTGGAACATATATTTAATGGCAGTATGGGTGAGGGTTTTTTGATACTCAAGTTATTCCATTATGGGAGTTCAAGTTTTGAAAACAACTACTTTATGAAAGCTTTTCAACTTAAACTTTCTTCCTAGCTTCTCTAAAATAAGCCTATTGCTGGGAATCCTATAGTTCTAGTCATACATCAGAAGCTCAATCATCCAATAAAGACAAACCAGAGGAAACAAATGTGAAATTCAGACAAAAAGGTGATTTGTTGAAAAATCTGGACTCAAGGCATGCTTCTGATCATTATCGATATTTACTGCATTTTCAACCAGAACCGCAAGGAAAAGCTTGCAAAGTCACAATTGTAATACTGTTTTCAACCACCACAAGCAATGTATAGCTCCAAACACATACAGTCAACACACAAGCAAAATAATTACATGCCTAGACAACCTAGGAATGTCAAACGATAAAGGATGCCATCCAACATATGCCTCTTGAACGTGCTGTTCAGGACTTTGTTGTGAAATATACTGGTATCTGTCAGGACTTCCAAAGAAAACTTGATGTCAATGTAACTTTAAGGTTCCTGAGTTCCCATCGACAAAAGAGAAGTCAAATTTTACAAAGGACTTTCATGACTTTGTTAATGATGCAGCTGCTGGCTGCCCCACACTTACTTAAGCAATTAGTTCCCAAGGGAAAATCACATTGAGAAGTCATAGTAAACTCACACCAGAGAATATCATAGAATCATTGAATGGTTTGGGTTAGAAGGGACCTTAAAGATCATCTTGTTCCAACACCCCTGCCATGGGCAGGGACACCTTCCACCAGACCAGGTTGCGCAAAGCCCCATCCAACCTGGCCTTAAATGCTTCCAGGGAGGGGACATCCACAGCCTCTCTGGGCAACCTGTTCCAGTGCCTCACCACCCTCACAGCAAAGAACGTCTGCCTTGCGTCTAATCTAAATCTACCCTCTTGCGTTTTAAAGCCATTACCCCTTGTCCTATCACTACATGACCTTGTAAAAAGTCTCTCTCTGGCTTTCCTGTAGGCCCCCTTTAGGTACTGGAAGGCTGCTATAGGGTCTCACTGGAGCCTTCTCTTCTCCAGGCTGAGCAAGCCCAACTCTCTCAGCCTGTCCTCATAGGAGAGGTGCTTCAGCCCTCTGATCATCTTCATGGCCCTCCTCTGGACTTGTTCCAACAGCTCCATGTCCTTCTTACATTGAGGGTCCCAGAGCTGAACACAGTACCCCAGGTGGGGTCTCATGAGAGCAGAGTAGAGGGGGAGAATCGCCTCCCTCAACCTGCTGGCCACGCTTCTTTTGACACAGCCCAGGATACAGTTGGCTTTCTGGGCTGTAAATGCACATGGCTGGGTCACGTTGAGCTTCTTGCCAACCAACACCCCCAAGTCATTCTCTGCAGGGCTGCTCTCAATCCATTCTCTGCCCAGCCTGTATTTGTGCTTGGGATTACCCCAACCCACATGCAGGACCTTGCACTTGGCCTTGTTGAATTTCATGAGGTTTGCATGGGCCACCCTCTGGATGGCATCACTTCCCTCCAGCATGTCAAGTGCAACAAAAAACTTGGTGTCATCAGCAAACTTGCCACAGGTGCACTTGATTCTACTGTCCATGTCACCAACAAAGATGTGAAAATATCAGAAACGACTACACAAAAGTGTGAAGACCCTCATCAGCACAATGAGACAAACAATCCTTCTGCTCAAATAAATCAAGTCTGCATGCATTAAACACTGATTTGCAAGATTTACTACCTCCTGTGAACTTAATCAATTAGATTGAGAGCCTGCATGCCACTTCCTTTAGGAGATGAAACTGATGATAAATTCAGTTATTTGTTACACATCTGTTTTTCTGCAAAGTCCACATGTTCATGTTTCTCTATTACACAACAATTACATATTCCTTGAATCAGGAACTTAAAATTAGTTTTCCTTACTGCTGTGAATGCTCACATCACTGGACTATGGCAAATGTCTGTCTCGGTCCCAAACAAACTGAGATGAAAATTATCCCAAATACTAGTAAATACAGTTGAAAACTGACATTAGCATAAAAAATGAATATTTAATGTTTCTATCACCACAGTCAATACAATAATTTAAACTATTTTAGTTTATGATGCAGTAGTTGGTGTCCAAATAATGCATGTCACTGCTATCTAACATAATTTTAAGTATGACACCATCCTAAATATGATCTACTTCTCAGGGAAAATGTGAGTCCCATAAGAAATAAACCAAGATAATTTTCAGCATATGCAGAGTAATGTTTGAAAGGGCTACAATCAATCCAGAGCATGCATCTTCTATCTTACCAAAACCTGAAAACTTTTATCTGGTGATTCCTTTGGAGCTAAGGTTATACTATCCAAAGCAATTAAATTTGGGAACCCACCTTGAAACCTGAAAAATTTCTAACAGACAGGAAATCGGAGAGAGTGCAAGGCAGGCGGTTGTCGTGCCATGAGACAGAGACACCTGTATCAACCCGGAGCACATTTTCTGTGAATATGAAAGCTGTTCCGTGCATGGAATTAAATAAATTATGCTATGCCACTCACAATCTGATAATGCTTTCAGATTAAAGTTGAACTGAAACAGATTTTACTTCAATGACAACTTTTTTCTTAAACTTGAAGTCAACATAGTGTATATCAACTATGATGTCCTTGTACCATGTACATCTATTTTGTGGCCTCAGTCCCCTTGCCAGTCTTGCAATATGGATAAATACGTACTGAAACATTTAACACAATAAAGCAGATTTTAAGTGAACGTGATAGTAAAAAAAAACCCCAAACAAACAAAATGTAAACAAGAAATTGATTGTTTATGGGAGACAAATATGAAATAAGGCAGTAGCCTGTTAAATAAATAGAGCAAATTGGACACTCCTCTGTTGCCATTCTAAGGAATAAAAGGAATTCCATTTAAATAGTAAGTAAAACAAATATTTACATTTAAGTCCATGATTCTTTTTTAAATGCAGTATATCAGTAGTCTAGAGAATTTGCTGTCATTCAATATCATTCACAACAAGGTATTAGTAGGACTCACACATTGGATTATGTGTAATTCTTAAGGAACTGACAGGATTCCCTGAAATATCATTTCCATTTTTATGGAAACTGGAGTTGATTTGAAGGTACCAAGATCTTTTCATTTGAAATATGGGACCATAATTAAGAAAAATTTTAAAAACATTTTAGACTGTGTATTTATGTAATCCATAGTTACATAAAACAGGATTAGGAAAATATAATGTTATCAATTCTCATAGTTGCAAGCCAATTCAAACACCAATACAATTTATTTCTATAACAGCTATATAATTCTTAGGAATATTCTAACATTTCTACTCTAAAGCATAAGCTTCTAGTCATTATTAGGGATAAGATGCTGGACAAGATCACCAGCTGAACTGATTTAAGCTATATTGCATGGTCCAGCACAACTCAGTCTTGTTTGCAGTGGAATACCTACAAGTCATCTATGTCCAGATGTCTATTCTAGTCTGATGCTCTGTATTTGTTTATATTAAAGATGTAGCTTGCTTCCAAACATCCACAGTGGGATTGGAATACCTATGCACCCATAGCCATAGAGCCACTGAGAACTCCAAAATGTATTAAAACTATGAAGCAGAGGCTTGTGAACCAAGTCTTAAGTGGTACAGAAACTCTCAGTCTTTTGGGTAGAAAATTTATCACATCCTGTTCAATGCTCAAAATGTTCAATTTGCCATTAAGGGGCCACACAAGGATTGCATCTGCATGGTAAATGTTCAGAGAAGGGCAAGGAGATCATGGAAAGCTGCTCTCTCCCATTCCAAATACTTCAACAACAAGCACCATCCATCTCCTGAGACAGTAATCTCTTTAAAGGCAATGCCTAGCCAATATAAAGTAAGAAAAACTGGAGAATATAGGGAAGGGCTGCCTCCTCTGGGACTACCATGCCACTATGGTTTGTCCAACAGGACCCTGGTTTTCTGTGCAGGACAATGAAGCACACTGATGTGACTGTTGATGCTTTAATGGGCCTTTAAGAATGTGAGATCCTCAGGGAGAAGAACACAGCTTGTTCTAATTTTAGTGTTTTGCAAATTTATGGTGGTATATAAATGATATTAAAACATCTCTAGAGAATCACAGGAAAATGAGCATTAGGCAGTAACACCTTGGAATGAACAAGTCATTCTGGACAAACCAGACTGCTTTTTTAATAGTGCTGCAGAATTAATAGGTAGCTGGAATGAAGAGAACAATATACTTGTGTCTGAATTTTAGTTTTGTTTCATACAGGGTCTTGTGAAACCTCACCTAGGACAATTTGAATTTGTTTCCTGAATAAGAACAATATCACATGATTTTAGACTAGCTTCTAAGCAACAACAAAGGATGATGTATTAAGATGAGGAGAGAAGTTGTGAGGTAGCTTAGAGTAAGTCAATATTAAGATTTTATTTACATAATAGCTTTTTTAATGATTTGGAACAGGAAATAGCAAATTGCTAAAATTAAAATGTCCAAGAAGCAAAGGTATCTCAAAACTGGGAAGCTCTGCAAGTATGTCAGACTAGGACAGTGAGAAAATTAAATGAGAGTGTAAGAATCCAGACATGAAATAATAATATGCATCTTGCATAACTAGAAGTGAACACTTATGAAAAGGAAAAATGAGAAATAGAGATACTTCAACTGAAGAAACAAATACAGAAATGAATGTTAAAAAATTGTGCAGTGTGAAAGCGAGCTGCAAAGGGATGATGAGCTTGTAATGCAGTACGGCTGCAAAAGTACCAGTGTGGTTTTGCATTCTACATGTCTCATGGCATAAGCTGCACAGAGAGCAGTCACAACACAGCTGAGAAGAATATAGAGTCTTAATACTGTGTTTAGCATCTGCCTGAACAGGATTTAGGCATGCTGGAAGAAAATCAAGGGAGAACAGAACAACTACTACTGGGGTGGAGGAGTCAGTTTGTACAAGAAGAGTAAAAGACACAACTGTGAATATCTAAGATAATGATCACTAAGAAATGGGAAAATTAGAAACAAAACTAGATATAAGACAACAGAGCTACTGCTGCTGACTTCTAATAATCTTCAGAGACCCTTTCACATGAAATACAAACCATTTCCTGGAAACATTTATTCATTCTCAATGTGGACTGTGAAATGAGAAACAGATAAAAGGGCAGAGCTTTTCTGGGTATTTCTAAGCAAAACAATTTTTCATGGGAAAGGTTTGGCACATCCAGGATATGAGAAAGTGCGTATATGAAGGAAATCAAAGAACAGCTTGACAGCCTGGTGTTTCCTGAATTTACCAGAGATATCAGATCTGAACCAGTGTTTCATATAATGCTAGATCCCAGCCAAAGGTGATCAGGATACTTATATGTGGAACAATTTCCTTCAAGTCCCAGAGTGCAAGGTTTAGCCTGTGATCTCATCAGTTTGCCACCTCTCAGGTGAGTGGATTAATCACCATCTTTAAGGCTAGTATGGAAGCACGTTATCATTCACAAAGGGCACAGGTATTGGTTTAGTCTTTAGGATGAACGGCATAATTCCTGAATGCTTGAAGACCTCAGGTATTTTCATCTCCAATTGAAAAATACATTCTCCACTGCTGAAATGAAGCCATTCCTAGAACTCACCCAGGAGAAACTATGTAGAAAGTGCACTGGAGCAATTTAAGGTCCCAGCCTACAATGACTTGGAATTGTGCTTTAACTTAAGAAACCTACGTAATACCATTGAATCCCGAGAGTCACACTTATATAAAGTTAACTGAGCATAGAACTAGAATAGAAAATAAAAAAAGTTCAAGAACACTGAAGGAGGGATTTGAGTAGGAAAGAGCAATTGACCTGAACTGGCATATCTACGGAAGCAGATATACACCACTGCTCTTCTGAGAAGCCAGCAAGATAAATGGCAAATGTTTAGGATTAAGATGCCACATGAAGACTATCCTTGAAGTAGCATAATGCCCTTCAAACCATGCCAGAGAACTGGCTCATAATTAAAAGAGAATAGCATTAACTGAGTCACTATCACGTAGATAGTCCTGTGAAGTTCTTATTCAAGATTTAGGGAAACAAATCTCCCACTATGCCAACATAATGTACTTTGGCAAGAAACTGCATAGTAAGAAGTAGAAAACTTATACAAATTGGAATGAAAATTTCAAAATAATGCAAAGGGCTCAAACCCAATGAAAAGAGATAAAAATTACATTAAAACAAAATGCAGATTGGTATCAGAAACATGTTTTTGCCATGTAAGATCAATTACAGTATTAAAGCACTGTCATCCAGAGAGTAATTAGAGTCTAGGATATAGAGTCTCTCTCTCCATGTCATTTACAATAATTTCTGCATAATAGATAGGGAAAACCTAGAGGGCAAAAATTACAGCACCTAACCCAGAAGTCTGGGGGTAGTTTAGGAGGACAGAGAACTATAAACAGAGGCTTTGGTACAGGTATTTCAGCATTAATATTCTTCATCCTCTAGAAGCCTGTGCATTTATTCAGATCTTGCTCTACAAATTCTGCTGTTCACTGCACTTAACAATTTTGACCTTACCTAGCATAACGCAGCAGTATCTTGCTCCACTGTTTTTATGGTTCTTCATTGCAGAAAATATCAAATATTTTGATGTGAGAAGTGGTTTCTTCTGTGTTTTTCATTAGCCAAAGACCAGTTCAATTAAATGTAATGGCCATATTATTAAAAGCCAACTATTTTACATATAGTAGAGCTCTACAACAGAAGTGAAGACTAGACACATTATGCCTTATACTGCTAATATCAAGGAAGCTAAAATATTCTTGTCGATGCATTTGTGTATGCAGTAGCTTTCTGCAGTACTGTGACTGAGGAGTTTGATGCAGAATTGAAGTAGTAGCTTTCTGTAACCCTACAGCTTTTATTGACAGAGTATAAGACTTCTCATACCCCTTGGAAATGGACCAGCACCACATACTTTTTATTTTATATTGCATATACATCACATTTAATATTATGTTGAATGACATAAATTATGAGTCTTATCTTTTTGCTGACATAAGATATCTCTCCATTAATTGGCAGAATGAGACGTTATTTTGCCAGCAAGTCAATGAAGGAGCAATGACACTAATTCAGGATTGCTTCCCTTTCCATATTGTGATAGCTGGTGAGCAACTCCCATCTCTCATGCAACACAAACACCTATGTTCTACGGTGCCAAGCCCAAGCAAAGCATGTACGGGGCAGCAAATCTGCATGAAGCAGAAAAAGGAGCTGACAGGACATGACAAGATAAATGTAACCTGTTAATATTCATTATATAAAAGTATAAATAGGCTATCTTCAGCTCTGGTAGAATAAATTGCTTCAATTAATACTAGTCTTTGAAGGAGCAGTGACTGCAACATGCTGATGTTATTAGTGCAGCAACACAGGCACTGGAAAAGATGTAGTATTAAATGAAGCAATCATAAGAGTGATGAAAACAATATGAACAAGAATATTATCCTCTGATGGCTTCTCTGTAAAGTGCAGTCAAGTATTACTCTGTCCCCAAATTTTTGCATTTCTTTTCCCTAACAAAATCAAAATGCTGTGAAAATGGTGTTAAAAATACATTGGAGCTATTTCCTTCTAGGATCTTGCAGGTTTTTCACTCGTAAAGCAGTCAGATAACTTCCACCCCTGCCCATCTGCACTTTTGCCACTTTTCAAGGCTTTAAAATATGAACAACACGCTATAGCATAGCAATGCTGTTGTTGAATCAGATGGCAGTGTTGCTATAGCAAAGGAAGTATGTCCAGCATCACAATTCTTCTAAGGGTTGAATAAACTGTGAGTACCTAAGATACTGCTGAATCAGGCACTTCCCAGGGGCGTTGTAAATTACTAGTGGATATGAACAACCAGGCCTCTAAGCAAAAAATTAAAATTGACAAGTAATCACAAAAGTTAGACCAATCCAAATATAAAGTCCCCAACAGATGTCACAAGTGACTGGCTGAAGCACCCTACAGCATGAGCTCCTTGCCACTAGGTTACCCATTTGGCAGACAAACAAGCCCCTCATCTTTCTTCTGCAGTTTTAAAACCAAACAGAATTGCTGCCCAATGAAAGATGGCGAGTGCTGGACTCCAAGGATACTCTGAACGCTGCTGTTAAATACTGAAAGTCAAGTAGTTCAAGAGTAGCCGCTTGTGGACAAAACTAATAGAATTCTCCCTGCCATTACTCTTTATGTGTGGGTAAAACAGAAACAAATCTATTTCACAGAGAACAAGTTCTTCAATGTTTCCAAATACTCTTTGGTGGGAAATGACTAGCTTTTGAGAGCAGAACTACCCTTGTTATCTATGCAATAGCAAACTCAGCAGACTGTTTTGTAAACAAAAAGATCATTGAAAAGCTGGATCTAAGAACAAATACCAATTCATGTTGATTTTATATAGGTTCTTGACCTGCTCTGTGCAGTGTAGTAACCAAATGCCTCCTTGTAGTGATGTTCTGAGAATTTTACTGGGGAGGGAGAGCAAGAAAGGGTTGTGTAGCTGGACAACTGTCAGGATCTGGTATCTTTTCCAGTCGTTCTACAGGAGAGCTCTGCACTTAGGAATTAAACAGCACACTACAATTGGCTATGGCAAAACATCTGCCCATTTTTTGAGTTGAATTATTACTGGATTTCTTGGATATTATCAGAGCTGAATGCTTTTGACTTCTCACTACACATTCAAGAAACTTGTACATATATCTGCAGTTCTAACAACTGAACTTTTCATAGCCTGGCCCATTCTGCAGTCATGTGAGAAAGAGACCATGGTGTGATTTCACCTGCTGCAGACCTTCTGAAGTTTGGCCTTCACGAATTCGCTTTCTGATTCTGGTTGACGGCACAGAGTCATTTCAGAATGAAAGCAAAGTTCAGCCCCCTCTTTGGTATCACCTGTCGAGCTAGCTTTCAATCCTGTATTGAAAAATGTTCTCTCAAACTCCAGATACTTTTGAAAAGCTCCACAACTTTGAGAGTATTTTTTTGTAGAAAATTACTTAAGAAACAAAATTCTTACTAAAATTCTCATTTGCAAAGCTTTGAGTTTCAGTGCCTTACATTTTCCATGAAATTTCTATACACTTCTTATTTTATTTCATTTTCCTATCATCGCTATTATCGAATTACCTCATGATATTTTGGTGGCAGCCTTGATATAAAAATAAGATATTGTATTCACATTTTAATTCAAAAGGTGTGGATTTATAAATGTAATTTGTAACGCAAATTTTAAAATGTAACACAAAGAAGTCAAAGTTTTAGACGAAATGTTGGTACTTTAAAATGAATATTTAAAAATAAATTGACATTTTATGAGGATTGCTGTCAAGAGAAGTTAATATTCTCTGGTGACATAGGTAACAACCCTAAATGCCAAAGTTTCCCTGCTGAAAGTTTTAAGTGAATTTTGACCATCTCTGGTTATCGGCACTGGAATCTAGACCTGTATCTATGGAACATTGACAATTCCTGTAACAAATTTAAAAGTTCATTTTTTACTGAACTTTCCCTTATTTTGATTTTTACATTTGTGATGGATTGACCCTGGCTGGACGCCAGGTGCCCACCAAAGCTGCTCTATCACTCCCCCTCCACAGTTGGACAGGGGGGAGAAAATATAACAACAGGCTCGTGGGTCAAGATAAGGGCAGTTTAAT
>JANZLQ010000100.1:10811255-10854949 GCA_026212715.1 Elanus axillaris
AAATGTTGGGGACACAGCCTTGATGCTGTGCCAGCACTGCTCAGCAGTAGCCAAAACACTGGTGTGTTATCAACATCTTTCCAGCTACCAATGCAAAACACAGCACTATGAGGGCTGCTATGGGGAGAATTAATTCCATCTCAGCCAGACCCAATACAACATTACTTCATGTTTATCCTTGCTTCTCATAGAATGTGACATAAAATGACTTCAACAATTTTCAGACATTTTTCTCCTCAACAACAAAGAAAACAACTGAGTAAAAAACCCATAACTCGATGTTTGGGAATGGGTAATTACCTCTCCAAGAAACAGAAGAACTGTAGAGAGTATTAAGGAAAATATGAAGTTTCTTCTGTGTAATGATATACATTTAATGGTTTTAATTAACAAGCTATATTAAGACAGCTTTCAAAAAAATATATTCATCCCTTTGGCTTTGTTATGTACATAGGGCAGGTTTTGTAAGGCAAATAAAATCAGATTGCTCACAAAGCCAATTAGCAGAGAATATACAAACATTCTATCCATAGATATTATAAATTCTATAAACTATATACCAGTTGCTAAGTATTCGCAAGGAATGTAACAATACACTTAGCTGACCTTTGATTACTCTTTATGAAGAAGCCATGGAAAAGTATTTTCCATGCTATTGTTTACAAACTGTTTGCATAGAAATTTTTTGCCCTCCTTTGTTTTTCCCCACTTTTCAAATCAACATTGGGGAGACTTTAGCTTTAAACACCCCCCCTGGAATTTCAGAACTTCTGAGCAATTTTATGCAGTGACAGACAGTGCACATATGGTATATAAGAAAGATTACAATAATAAATACTTTTCCCCAGCTCCACAAACTAACATGTACCAGTAAAACTCCATCACTTGAAAGGATGTGGCAATTTCAGCAAAGTAGTCAAAGGTAAGAAATGAAAGCAGGTAGGAAAGACAGCTTGTACTATGTGTAATGCTTAAAGGCTTGCCTTTCAGATTCCTTACCATGGCTTTAAAAATAAATACTGAGCTCCAAGATGCTTTATAAGAGACCCCCACATCATGTTTGGAAGGATTCAACAATTTAATAAGTTTATGTAATTACTACAAAGCTCATTTAATATTGCACGTGATGCTTTGATGTTCTCAAAGTGTTGAGAAAAGCTTTTAGACAGGTCAAAAACCTGATCAAATTAGAGAAGAGGGCATGACTTATGTGTGGTCCAAACTTCTCAGCGGGAGGATACAAACTCTTTGGGCCCATGGAGGGCCACAGGTAGGTAGGAGAGCCTTCGCCGGGGAAAGGCAGCAGCTCTCTGGGAGTGGCCCACCGGTCAGATCTCCCTAGCCGACTAACCTAGCTTAAAACATTACAAGGTTTATTCCTACCGTGCAAATGGCTCTTGGTTACTGCGGGGCAGGTAGTCTTTCAACAATAAACAGCAGAGTATTTGTATGCAGCATTAGGGCTAAAATGGGCAGTGCCTTCAGAGAAATATGGATGCAGAAATATGGCAAAGAATTACACAAGCATATTCCAGGAGGAAAAAAACACAGGCTACATTCATTAGATCCCTTCCTTTCTGCTTTAACCTGATATTCTTTTTGTTGCTATGGTGATTGTTATTCAGCCATTTATACATTTAAAGAAGAAATCAGTATTCCCTCTCATGAAATTGTAAGTGTGAGAAATATCTCCTTAATGCAATATAAAGACTATTTCCTCAGTGGACCCATCAGGCATTCATTTTCCTAAGGTCTTCTGAGTCCATTTAAACTTCTCTGTTCCATACATTCTGTGGCAATGAATTCCAAAATATAAGCGTACAGTCTCTGAAATGTACTTTCTTTTATTAGTTGTAAGCTGGCTACCTGTTCATTTTATTAAGTATCCTCTAGGTTTGTCTTATGAGAAAAAAAGAATAATTGTTCCCATTTCATCTTTTCATGTCTTTGTTTCATAAACACCTAGCCACACTCCTCTCTTCTGTCTGCTTCCTGAGCTAAAGAATTATGGTGCCTATAGTCTGCTCATATAGAAGCAATCTGATATCTCAAATCTCCCTTTTTCCTCCTCTGTACCTCTTCTAGTTCTTCCATATATTTTTCAGAGGAGAAAAAAAATAAAACTCACATAAAACCCCAGCCCCATGCAAATAATAGAGACTGGCCAAAAATCAGCCCATGGAAAATTGGAAAACTGGCTTTGGAAAGCTAACTTTCTGATACAGTATTAAAGCTTTATTATAAAATGATCTTAGAAGAGTTGCCTCAAAAATCTTCAACGCTGCATTTCAGCTTTGAAATGCAGACATAGCTGAACAAGGAAAGTGGAAAGCAAATGTCACTTGCCAATAGAAATTGAATTTATTTAGACAAGATATACTTAGAAAATGGAAAAAGAAACTTACCTACTATATGCACAGTAAGATGTAGAATTATGTCATGTTTCTTGGAAAAAGAAAGTTTTGTTCAGTAGAAAAAATGATAACACCCTCCATTTTGTTAGTTAGGAACTTTTCCTAAAACCCTTCCCTTGCATAAGCAAAAGGCAGCATACACAAAGTAGAAAGCTATGAGCTAGCAATAATCTTCCTCCTCTCACTAGGCTCAGAGTAAAATAAATTGTTTGTTGGTATTTGGCTGCCTGCAACTCTTCATAAAGCTAAAGGGAATTTGCAGCAATTGCTGAACTTCCAGCATTTCTGTAGATCGTTTTTCTGCCTGCATAAAGGACAGCAGGCCCCTACAAATGTTCCAGCCAACATGGATTTTTTTTTGTAATTCACAGAATAGCTTTGCAGGTCCCAGAATGTCTGAAGGCTACAGACTCTGCTCACAAATCAAATTAATTAAAGGACACAAAATTAACAGCGTGTTAATAATTATGGGTTGTTGTCCATATCTCCATGGTACAATATTCCCATCTGCTTTGGAGCAGGCTTAGGACAAGCACTGATGGTTGAAAGGCCCTACAATCTGCTGGCTGTCCATCAACTTAGTAGCTCATGATATTTGAGTGAAAACTCCTCCATTACTGAACTAGAAGGGCCTGCATTAAAAAGATTAATAATTAGCTCCATGACAGATTTCAAACAGTAGCAACTACAGGGAGGGATGAATGGATAGGTGAAAAATATCATCATCACATCAGCCCAGGTGATTCTACTAAAATGCTGCTAATTAACACTCCCAAGGTCACAGTTAGTCAACCACCTGTGCTCAGATGGGCATACAAAATGGATGCAGTCAAGGATGGAGAAGAAACTCTGATAACTGAGGTCCTTCCAGAACTGGCAGCTCACACCGTGAAAGCTGCGTCTGTTCATTGCTCGGAGACAGAAGGAGGGCTCCTACACTGAGGGCTGTCAGTCTGGTACCAGCACAAGGACTCACTCACTTTTAGAGTCCAGGAAAGGAAAAAGATTTGACTGTTTCTCATCCAAAACATACCGAAAAGCCTGGCTAGCCGACTGGATTGGGTGCTCAGGTCACAGGCCCTGCATCCCAAGAGTGACAAGAGGCAACTATTCAGGTGGTCTTTCAAAAGGCGGAACGTGATCAGAGACAGCTCCTCCAGTGAAGGACTTTGCCTTCACCCTGCCGAGTAACATAGACTGTATCGTCTAAGATGATAACTGGCTTAGCTAAAATGTTCTCCTTTAAAATATATCCCTCCCTACATTCACCTAGGGCTGTCATAAAAATGGCATTTCTCCATTAGGGAACACGCAGCTGCATTAAATATATATATATGATAGGCACAATATATGTAGACAGATATATATGTATGCATAAAGAATCCTGTGCAGTTATGCCTTGTAAGAATGTGGCTAAGTTTGAATTGCCTTTCAGTACTAAATGTCACAGTCATTATAGAGAGCTACAAGTTAAAGAAACTTACAGAAATGAAGAAACATTTCCTCAATATTCTTACCTAGGTTTTATAGTTTTTTTAACAAAGTTAATTGTTCTTCTTTGGGGACACTTTTATCTACTTATACCAAGTCTCCTGGTCTTGAAGTGGTACCATATCAGTTAGGGGAAAGAATATTGGACCTCTCAACAAGCAGGAGTTTGCTGTTAGTATGAATAAAGCTGAAGTCAATGACTTTCATCAGGATTTCAGACTGCATTAGACTGGCAACATTACAAAGGCTGCATGTATACATAGCAATTCAAAGAGAACTAAAGCTTATTTGTATAATGGACTGCATATGAATACATCACAAACTTTTGGTTAAGGAATCTCACAAGACTAAACGACCAGCTATCGCTTCAAACAACGGCTGTTACCAGCACGTCATTCCTGTCCTCATAACAGCCCACCATATCAACACAGATTTCTTCACAGACACATTAAATGTCACCTAGTGGATGCTGTGAAAACTGCTGACATTACAGCTCAAGCAAGATTTCACATTCAATATTCTTCAATAGAACAGACACTCTTCCCATCTAAGGCAGATATAGCTTATGATCTGTAAAACATTTCAGTGATGGTGTAAAATTACTACAGAAGTTGACTATTAATATGTTCCAGGTGAATATTTATATCACATTGTTAAGCAAAATAACCAAAATGCACATAGGGTTTTTGAGTTTTTCTAACACCTTTTTTCTACACTTTCCCTGAAAATATAATAGTGCTGTAAAGATGACCTGGAAAACACAATGTTCTATACCAGAGGAAAACAGAGAAAACACCTGTCTCTACTTTTTTGTTTAAATAGTTTTACTAGTTGTATTGAACAACAATTTTTAACAGAGGCATTTCGGGAGAGGGAGGAATGGGGGAAGCAAAGTGCACACCATATGCTGGCACCATCACCTGCATAAGTAGAAGTTATGGAAGCACCTGCAACTCAGGGTGTAAGTAGCCTCTGTGCTAGATGTAGAAAGACTAACACCAGACTCATATTTTGACCAGATTTCCTATGTAACAATATGGTTGCATGTGAAAGAATTAAGGTAAAAGAAGGTATATTAGATTAGACTGGTTTTCCTGCTCTTCACAGACCTTCTATTTTTAACTTTTTTCCACTGAGATGTAAAGCGGAATTGAAGCCTGCTGTGAGTACAAACCCAGGAAACTCAGCAGATCTGTGCTTATTTTGCTCGTACTGACCTGTGGTCCTAACCATTTTTGTTGCTTTACAGTAAACACCTTATGTTGCAATACAAACCAAAGGCATCTACCTCTCACTGCCACCCTTCCTGTTTCATTACTACCAACACCCATACTCTAGGTCTCATTAGCTTTCTCCCAAGATACTTGCCCTAACATAATATAAGCGTGAAACTTCAGCTCAGGCTTACCGCACCATGTCATTCCAGCTGTGGAACTGCTTCCCCAAGCACTGGCAGTCATTTCATTTGTTTACGTATGACTCACACCAGTTTTGTTTTCCCCAAAAAAGTTTCTGGCCAAGCATCTTAATGCTACTCTAAATTTGGACTGGCTGTCTTAAGGCTGTGATCCTGGCGGCTCCCTCAGTTCAGTGAGTGCCTTCGGCTCCAGCCTGCCACAGGGATGTGTCGTGGTTTAACCCCAGCACCATGCAGGCTCAACACACACACACACCCCCCGCCCTGCAGTGGGATGGGGGAGAAAATCGGGAAAAGAAGTAAAACTCGTGGGTTGAGATAGAACAGTTTAATAGAACAAAAAAGAAGAAACTAATAATGATAACACTAATAAAATGACAACAGTAATAATAAAAGGATTGGAATGTACAAATGATGCACAGTGCAATTGCTCAACACCTGCTCATCGACACCCAGTTAGTCCCTGAGCAGCGATTCCTCCCGCCCTCAACTCCCCCCAGTTTATTTACTAGATGTGATGTCCCATGGTATGGAATACCCTGTTGGCCAGTTTGGGTCAGCTGCCCTGGCCGTGTCCCATCCCAACTTCTTGTGACACTCCAGCCTTCTCCCTGGCTGGGCATGAGAAACTGAGAAATCCTTGACTTTAGTCCAAACATTACTTAGCAGCAAATGAAAACATCAGAGTGTTATCAACATTCTTCTCATGCTGAGCTCAAAACACAGCACTGTACCAGCTACTAGGAAGACACAACTCTATCCCAGCTGAAACCAGGACAGGGTGGAACTGTGAACAGGAACAGTGCTTGATTTTATAGTTAAAGAATCAATGGTATTTCCATAACTAGTCCAAATCCAACAGGAAGATAGACAGAAAAGTGAGGAGAGAAGACTGAAATGGAGCCTTAGATTTGCATGAGTGGATTATACTGAAAGATCAGCAACATGTGAGAGTGCAGTTCCTGCAGATGAAGTATCAGGAGGGACAGTTATTTTTCCATCCCTGTAACAATTTGTTTACTCATGGTTTTACCACTACTAATGATACTGGAATTGATTTAAATACATTAATGCTACTGGAAGTCATAAGGGCTTTTGGCAGGATCTGTAAAATGGGGAGGGAAGACTTTGTTCCTTTATGCTGATGATATTGAAAAGCAGTGTGCCAGCCAGAATCCACCCCACACAACCCCAAACCTTTAATTAAGAAAGCCTGATATTAAGTTGTACTCAATTACAACATGCGTAATTTGCCTCTGTGCTCCCAGAGCTAGTCCATATGCTTGTGAGGCACCTTTTCAAACTCTCTTTTGGGCACACTATGACTATCATACAATGTGCTTGTATTATAATTAAATTTGGCATAATTACTTTACAGAGTGATCAGTGACAGTCTATTGTTCAGGAAGAATTAATCCTCTGAGCCTTCCAACATCATTTTAGTTCCTGGTTCTAAATGAGATTTCAAAGAATGTAATTTATAATAACCAAAATCCCAAATGCACACTTTAATATAGCCTTCCTTTGTTATAGCAGTTCACTAGTAAAATGCTCCTGAATTAGAACACTCCCGGCGTAACGATTTACCTATGCTGCACGGGACCACGCAAATGGGAAAGAAACCCAGCAGGAATGCTTAACAAGATCCACTTTGATGCCTGCTCCTTCTCCCTCCTTCCCAAAACATGGACGCTGTAGAATCCTTCCAGAATCCTTTCTACTATTTAAGTATCATCCTTCCTCCAGCAGAATGCTTGCCTTTCCAGAAGCAGCCCAAGAATTCCTCTCATCTGAAACATCACACTAATTTATGTATATATTTGAAGGAGGCCTGACAATTAGACTTGAGAAAAAAATGGAACTGCTATCATCAGAGAAACCAGGCAGTTTGATTTCCTCCTGAAATGGGATGTAGAGCTGAGCTTTTCCGCAGAGAGAAACCTAAGTTGGTCAGTGTCAAAACTTTTTGTTTAGACATTTTCAATTCAAGTAAAATGTTTTGACAAAGTGGAATTCTTGGAAAAATCCTTTGCATATCTCATCCATTCCAGTATTAAAACACATTTCCCTATTTTCTATTCACTGCAATCCTGGTTCTCAGTTTCTTCCCGTGGATCCCTTGCTAAAACATATTATATATCCCACTGAATAAATTCTTACAATGCACTCCAGTCCCTCAGGATCACCATGTACGGGAAATATATGAGAGAACCTGAACCACGATACAAGGCAGAAGATATTAAAACAGTTCAGTACTGTGGGTATTTTTTATCTTGTCAAAATTAAACCCTTCAGGCCAGTTAAAAATTTCTAAATTTCAGTTTAATAGCTTTTTACCAAATAAATGATTTTCTCTGCAAATTTTTCCACCAGAAAATCATTCCAATGAAAAACTGCCAATCAGCTATCACTACAGCTGATTTTTATTGGTGTGATTTTTCTAAATATTATGTCAAAAAGCTTTCATTCAGTCTACACGATTAATTCGGTACTCTGAACCGTCAAAGCTCAGCCCACTTTAATGTCAGCAAGGTTCATCTGTGCAACCGAGGATGCTGGCCACTCTGCTTCTGCAGGTGAGATTCCAGGGAAGCTTCACTGTTAAGATGATCAGCACTCAATAATATGCGATACTAAGACTGAATCAAAAGTAATGGCAGAACATATTTTGGGCAAAGTCTGAGAAAATCTGTATATTTCACATTGGCCTTCTAATAGGTAGAACATGAATTTGTTCAGAAAGCATACGAATTCTTTTTTATTGGCCAAAGTAATTTAGCAAAATAAAATAGAAGACTATAGATTTGGTGCCAAGCACTTGCAGTCATTTTGCTCATGCATCATGTATAAGGTTAGCTGGTTTATGAATTAGTTTGTGAACGTCAACCGCAACATTGCCAGCAAGTCTGATTAAAAGCTGAGAGGTTTCCAGAAGCTGGAGTCACATGATTATAACGCCGTCATATCTCTGATTTTAAAGAGGAATGGCTAAAGAAAGAGACTGACAATGGTAAAGTGAAATATACTCATACCTGGACAAATTAAAAAGCCCTTGTAATTTTACTTAAAGCAATCAAGTTAATAAATTATCTTCCCATCTTTCTTTCTGCATAGAACTATGCAGGGAAATATTTGTTGGAAAACATAAGACGTATCAAATACATTTTCTGGGAGAAAATGAAAGTCTTAAGTAATGGCATGCAAAACGAGATTGTTGTTCACAGTTCAGCTTACCCTCTTCTCTAAGGTAAGGTATACAGTGACGAAGTGAGGGAAATGAGCAAAATTATAGGATGATGCAGAAATGCCTAATAGTATGTTAGTTGCAAAATTTGTGGAGTCCTATCTGACTTCTTGCTGAACATAAACAATAATACTATCTGGTTTATCAATTTTCCTTTCGATAACCGTCTGGCCACAGCAATCCATACATTAGAAAAAGCTCTAATACACAAGATTAAATGCAAAGAATGAAAAGATGTGAAAACTTCAGCTGGTACAAAAGCAATCTACTCTTCAGGTTAAATCTCAGCTGCACGCTACGTACCTTCCTCCTCCAGGTTCCCTGTCAACTTTCCATAATGATTTTAAAGCCTCATATTAAAATATTCATTTTGAATATTCTTCATATTCAAATCAATCACTGTGTATAATTTCAACTATATTATGATCTATAAACCAGCACTATAGAGGCATTCTTCTAAGACAGTTCAGATTACCAGGCTTGGGTCACTTCCCAGAAGTGGGGATCAAGCATTCTTCATCAAGTGAATTGAGCTATGACAAACTTCCCGGGTGAGAAGTAAAATAAAAATAAATAAACAAACAAACAAATAAATAAACCCCACCACACAATTTCTTTGAAAAGGACACTGATCATCTTAATACCAGTTTACTACAGAAACAACACTGGAAAATACCATAGCTTTTAAAACAAAAGCAGCCAGAAAAGAAAGGTGACAGGAGGTCTGCATGGATTTCATACACCTCATGATACTGTGTAGCTGATGGACATAAAAGAGAGAGCATGCATGTTTGTATGGACACAGTTTAAATCTTAAGAAGCAGTGGGACAGAGGATTGAGAAGAGGAGGAGGGAATGACCAGGAAAAACATGAGCAAGAAGGCCAGGAGGTGGGAGGAAGATGGACGGAGGGAGAGAAAAGGAGGGGAGGGGCACTAAGGGCTGAGTAGAAAGAATGCCACAGTGCAGAAGAGATGGCTGGCAAGCACGGACATGCCACTTATTTTCCTTGATTACCATCACCAGAAGCATTGCTTACTGCTAATGCACCCAACAGGCTGATCAGCATATTGGCCAAATAGCATCCTTTAGAAAAAGAGCAACGTTTGTTTGTTCCCCCAGAACAGGCTCTGATGTCATGGCAAAATATTATTTATTGTGTCTCTGATGAGCTACCTAATAAAGATCTCTTCAAGTCTTCTTCCTGACACCATTCTGCAGATACCTTAATGTGACTAACCTCAGATTACTTGATAAAGATGCTGCATTTTAACATAAACATTTCTCTATAGCAGAGTAAGCAGAATTCCAAATGATAAAATCAAGCATTAACATCTGCAGGTATGCTTGATTTACATTATACAATTTCAGTTTGTTATTGCAGAATAAATATACAAAGGAAAACAGCAGATAGTTATGCTTATGCTACTTCTGTTCATTTTCTGTCTTTCCTTAATTTCTTAGAATTTGGAGATGTTAGTTTTGAATATGTCTAACTTATTAATTAACTATAATGCTAGCTCTGACATTGTAATTTAATCCATGGTACAATAAACAAGTGCAGTAAATTCTCTCCTGTTCATACACAAACAGTATTATCTTTTCATTTCAGGAGATGCCAATACATGATAAAGGGAGCTTGAAAGATAATTACAACATTGTACATTGACACAGTCATCACATGCACTCCAGATTTCTTCTGTGAGCTGGAATTCATGCATCACCAGCCCATCCTGCCCTCAGACACAGACATGAGGCTCTCACTGTAGTCAACGAGAACATTAACAATAGGCAAAGCTTCAGCCTTGATTCAGCAAAGAATTTAAACATGCCAACAGTCACTCTGAATTTTGGATTAGACTCAGGTTAAAGGCCTTGAGGCATCAAGACCCCTTCCTTGAAATTTAAAACATCATAACAAATATATATGATTATTAGCCTTTCTCATGAGCTGTCTAGATAATTCTGCGGGTGCTCAGAGAAATCTGACAAGAACAAACACCACCTGGTTTTGGGTTGTCAGAATCTTGTGAGCAATATAAAATTATTTGAAAAAAAAAACCAACCCCACATTGAATTTGGTATGCCACTGCTTTCTATGCTTTCTAACCATGAGCATGATTAAGGTAAAATGTGAACATAAGAGGCCTAAAATAATGCCAGATCAGAATCTTCTAGTCTTCAAAGTGCCCCTGGTCTTGAATTTACCATGAGAGGCGTAAGATAGACAAACCCACCACTCCACAATGTGGAAAAGGCTAGATAGCTGTGGAGGTGCACTATCCTTGCATCTGCCCTCACCTCCAGCAGCACTGCCCACCGTCTCGAGGTTCACTTTATTGTATGCAAACGGCCAGATAAGGTGCAAGGAAACAGAAACATTTTAAAAATGTTCCTTTCAAGATTGGCTGCAAGATCATCCATTATTCAACAAACCATTAATCATCTTTTACACCTAGACATGTCAGATAAAGATTCTGATCCTGAAATCCATATTCAAGAACCCCAGAGGAACTGATTCAACAGATCCAGCCACTCATTTAAGTAAGAGTTAGAAGGCAGGTTTTCAGACTCAGCTGGGTTCTCGTTTAGTCGAGAATTAAGTCCTATTTGAGACAAGGAGCAGGACAGCCAACTAGTCTATTTTATGCTAATATAATTCCAGTTTATTCTTGATTTCAGATCAGAATCAGGCGTATGTAACTTACCTAGGAGACATATACTGCATTCAGATACTCTGCTCAAGCACATCAAAAGACTTACAGGATATCAACAATGTTTGAATTTTTTACATGAATGAATATTTCAAGACAGGATGGATCCAGATATGAGAAATCACTTGTTAAGAAACAATGACAAGTTTTCAGAGTGAACAGAATGTGGTTAAGACAATGAAATATTTTAGAACACTGATATTCTCCTGCTTAACCCTCATTTATTAGCATAATGCCAAAAGTAACATAAAATTGCATGCATATAAGCAGTTAATATAGCAGTCCTGTTTACAATAATTTGCATTGCTTTTAGTGCATCCATGTGACTGTACTTGCAAGGTTTTTAGCATAAACATAAATGGGTTTTGCAGTCTGTGTATGAATTCCATGGTGCTGTTGAAATAAAACTAACAATACCTAAATTAGCTAATTTAAAGCTAGGTTAGATATGGCTAGGTGAACTGTTATTACACAGACTGCAGAGCAAACATCTGTTACAATCCTATTGGAAAAAAAGTTCAAGCAAGATCCCTAACTGGCAAAATATGATCAAGATTCCTTGACTTGACTGCACTTATACAACTGTATGTCAACTATGGTTCCAGCTGACTCTTTTACAAGTGGCATCTTTGCTAAGTGTTCCTAGGGATTTTCTGTCTGCGTTAAGAGGAACATTTCAGGAACATACGCTCCAGTACACTTTCTCTAAAATTATTGCTTTCTATACCATAATATTGTGGCCATCTACATCATAGACTATATCACCAAACTATCATAAAGAAATCTCCATGCAAGTGGTATCTTGCGGATTAATTATCTTATTTACAGCTTTTTATTTTTGCTAACCTTCTATTGGCTTAATTTGGTTATTCTTAGCTTACCACTAATACAAGAGAATGTCAAACAAGTCTCTTTACACCTCCTAAAGTACAGTAGAAGCATTAAATTGTTTTGATGTAATGAAGTGGTCAACATGCCATTCCATTTATAGGAGAACTACACTTTGGAACTATAGCACAAAATAAAACTATGTTTAGCTTTATAGAACTAGTGGTTTTCCAAAGGTTTATAAATGAAAGGAAAAAGAATTTTACAAACATGGTCTTAAATGTACTATTTACTCAGCTGTGTATATTGCTCAAGACATACAGTGGCTCACAAGAAAATAAGAACAAGTTAGTGGTCTTCTTTCCCTTCCATTCTACACTGATCTCATTTCTCTTCTCAATTAATTAAAACATGTTGAATACAGAAAGAGCTTCAAAAGCATCTAACCGTTATCCACTATACCAGCAGAAATATGACAAGGTTAATAATCTGGTTTAAAGGAGTCTAACTTCCCCTTGCAGGGGATTGTTGCTATCAGTTTTCTTGTGGAAGGACAGTCAATAATGTCTCCTAATCTCTTATAACAGACATGGGACAAACATTCTATTACAACCTAAATAAATGAGAGAAACTTTAATTTTAAACCTGTCTATCAAAGTGATATTTCAGTAATTATTACAGGTAAGGCTAGCATCTTTTTCTTTTTTTCTTCTCCGCATTTATTTTTTTTTAGCCACTGCTTCAATTAACTATCATAATGGTTATAAACAATGGCCACATTTTGATATGAAAATAAACTTATTTGCCACTTACCCTTTATTTTCTAACTTAAAATTATTCCCAACACTGTTCTCCCTTTTTCAGTCACTTCTGTATCTTCCTCCACACAGCTCTCTCATTATTCCCCAAGTTTATTTATCAGGCTATTTACTCCATATGTAAATACAACTTCTGTTGTGCTCCTGTAGTCAAATAAGTTTATGTTTTGAACAGTTATGTATAAATTGCATATCACCAAACATATTATGACCTGACCTCTGTATGTATTCTTAGAAAGCAAGATATTCAGGGAAGAGGTAGCACATATTAAAATGACTGTAGATCAAAATACATAAAACAATGCAAAATTTTGAAAGAGGATAAAAAACACTGCCAAAGTTATGCACCAGCTTTTTGCTTCTTGCATTTCAATACTACATATACATTCTAAAACATGGAGTTAGAGACATATATTAAGTCTGAGGGATAAGAAGTCTTGGCAAACTCACATTTTCTTTTCACTATTTATGCACAGATATTAGGCACTGTCACTACTTTGTTTCAGATTGTTCTGTTACAATGAAAAGGAAAAAAGTGAACTTAATATGATTCCAAAATTCTTAATTAAAATAAAAAATGTAGGCAACACTTTAGTAAACACAAGCTCCAAGTCTATTTTCAAGCCAAGTACTCTTCTTCAGAAATTCACCCACCGCAGGTTTTCAGTCTCATACTAGTACAAAGAATACCTATTTTTGAAACAAGGCTTTCTTTTTGGTAAGGTGAAAATATCAGATAAATAAATGCATTTGGATATTAATGGCTATTTCCCTGTATTGCTAGGTTTGAACCTGACTCTTAGATGAAAACCAGGGATCCCAAGCAAGGTAAATCAGAGGCAACTGAAATACAAAACATTGTTTTTTCCCCATGATGGAGACCAACTCTTAAAGCCAGTTCCATTATCAGATTTTGGAGCTGTTAGACTTGATTTTAAGGCCAGAAGAGAGTACTATGACTATCCCACTTTGGATTCCTGTACTACAAGGATTGAAGATAAATCCTTAGGTCTGTAGCCTCTATTAAGATGACAGCATATCTATTAAACATCAAACTTTGGCCTGAAAAGGGAAGTCATGCATATTCCATGTCTATAAGTAAGTTATTCAACTGTTAATTATTCTCATGTTGAAAAACTGAAGAGGAGACTCATACAGTTTATTCCTCTCTAAAAGTGGAGAAAAACAAACACAAACACAAAAACCCCAAACAAAGCAAGCAAAATCCAGAAGAGGTCTGGGGGTTATAGATTTAGTTTGTGGGGTTTCTCATTTTAGTCAGAAATACCTGAAAACCCCCAAAGAGAAACTTTTGATATCAGACAGGATACCACCCAGAATAAAGGCTAACAGAATTATCCAAACCACTTTTAAAATTAGTCTACAGAGTAAATATGATGAGAGTGTTCTGCCAGGTTTTTCAACAGTTGCTGAAAAACACGACAAAAAACTTGATTTCCACAAGTTTTGACCCTAGTTTCTTGCCCAAAAGGGAACCTTAAGTATAGAAAGAGTAAAATAAAAGAAGGACTTGAATGCCGTCTATCAAAGCTAGCTTGATAGCATGGAACATACCTTCAGCTGCCTTGACTTTTTTCTAGGCCAGAGAGAAGAATTCAAATGTACTGACAATACTCAAACCCACAGCAGCCTCATACAGCAGTAACTAACCACATAACTCATACGATCTTACCTTCCCAAATTTGGAAGTACCACTGTTCTGGGTTCCAATTTAGATGCTAGACTATCGAATAATTATTATGGCTGTGGTGTTGATAACATTCATCCAACTACCCTGAACATTAAGAAAACCCTAAGCATTTACTTGTTAGGAAACTGACCCCATGATACTCTCTCACTGTCATTAAAGTAACAGGTGACAGGAGAACAGCGATGAGAGAACACAGATCCTTTAATTTTAACCACAAAACTTCCAAGAGCACAAACGGCAGCTATTCTTGTGCAATGAAAGAAAAACTCTTATTAATAAATTCAGTCTTTTCATTTTCAACCTACTAATTTTCAATGTGTTTCCTAAGAACATTATTTCTCCTTTATTACAGTTCTTGATTCAACCCAAAGTTAGTATCTTGTTTCAAAGATGCTGGACCATTCTACCTCACACTGGCAAAAAGCTTTTAAACAATCATCAATTCAGTATAACATCTACTGTGCTATTACCATAGAAAAGTGTTACTGTTCAAGAATATTTCCTCTGCATCATAATTATAACAAGAATAGGTTCCTGAGGGCATAATGTAACAAACTCCTGAAGTTGAAAGATTGTTTAAAACCTTATTGAGGTAGATGTCTGCTATTTTATTTCAAAAAATGACAGCTGAAGTTTATAACATGTCTGAAAGTTTTAATGGTTTTTATTTTTTCTTGTTTAGAAGAAAAAAGAACCACATGCATTTTAGAATTTCATCAGTCAGAATAATCATTGTGGTATAGCGATTTTCATTCTAAAGGGCCCTTAATCTTTTTGCACATGTATTCAGTCATTTCTGTGGTGAAATGTAACAACCGTTTCACAATGTCAACAGTTTAAGACATGCCAGGTAAATCATTTCAAAGTACATGACAGTCAGAGAATGGGAGAAAGTCAAGGGAGTTTTCAGGGGGATGGATACTAGCAGCTTATATTTATCTCAATAGAAGTCAGTTCACATCATGCATTAACTAACATAGCTAAAGAATCTGCTTCAAACACAAAGAAACACAGCTGAAAAAAAAACTTCAAGGAAAAACTAGCTAGGCACGAATGGGCTAATTTGTGCTGTAATACAAGCAAGTTAAACAAAAGTTATGGCCAATACTATACGTATAAAGGAAACATAGGCTAGGATAGAAAAGGAACAGTGCAGAAAGGATAATGCCATGCCTTAGAGGGTATGTGCAGACAGCACAGCAGCATGAGCCCTCGCCTGGGGAACAGGTCCAGTATTTTAACAAGGCAGCAACCTGGCATTGTCCTCCAGTGGCACACACCAGCACAAGAGATAGACCCACAGGGTCAGTCATGCTGTGATCAGATCCAGATTCATTTGGACTTAATTCATTTGCCTTTGGTCACCTCAAAGGCACCTGATTTTCACAAGAAGCCATGCACCTGCTCTTCTTGAATGTCCTTTCTCCCCCACCCTATATTCTCTGGATATATCCCTTAAAACAGCCATACAAAACCAACATGCACTACTGACACTGGTTAGAAGCATAAGGCAGTTTCTATGCACTTGTATCCTTGTTCCCTGTATTTAATTAATAATTTAAATTAAATGGGTTAAAATATATAAGTTAACTATCTTCCAAACCTGCATTTTAAGAGCAGTAGAAACTGTCCAGCTGGGAGAAGTTCAGGCAGATCATATCTTCTGTAATTGCAAAGAACTGGATTTTTTTTTTTTTAAGCACATTACTACGAAACAGTAACAGATAATTTTTTTTAGAAGGGATGAATTGATACAGAGTACAGTGATGCCAAACACCTATGGCCATTTGGAGGCAGTTGGAGCAGGCTGGGTTTGGGTCCTGAAGCACACCTGAGATCAGTGTGACTTTGTTCTCCGTCTTGGTATTCAGGAAGGAAATTCATACTCACTCTATATACAATGCCAGCTGAGAAAATGAACCTCTTTGCATTATTAATGAATTCTCTTTGAACAATTTGACATAAGTGTTTGTTGCTTTTCTGCAGCTATTGGTCAATTGCTGGCAGTGTCCTCACTAGGTAAGATAGCTAAAAGCTATCCAGAGCTGGGTCACAGCTGGTGTAATTGCATTTGAACCTTGAAGAAAATACCCTACCTTGCGAAATGTGATGCCACTGCTTACACAGTATCACAACACTGTACACAGGCAATAGCTTTACTGGCCAAGTAAGGCTATTGTCTTGCTGTTCAGGATATCTGTGCTAAAAACCTTCAACATGTATCCTTTCAGAAAAGTTGTGACTGGCTGCAAGTAGCATTGTGGAGTCCGATCACATGTGTTGTGACTACAAGAATATAATAGTTTTGAAAAACCTATGTATAAAACACCTATCATTAGATATTCTTCTTTTCCTTGCAAATTAACTGATTCTCTTTGACCATCAGAGAATTTAAAAATCCATTGAAAACCCATTTCCAAGACAGCCTCCTTTCCTCTAAATGAAAAATAAAGATCTGCAGATGTACAAAGGTCTTCATATGAAGGTAACCTTAGGGAGACAATATTTCTATGGAGACAAAAGCGTAGCAGTAGCAAGAAAGTCAAAAAAATCCAGCTAGCCGGAAATCAATATTTCAGTCTTTACAAAGGAAAAAATAAAATTAAAAAAAAACAACAAAACAACAAAACTTTGACCATTCTCTTTCAGATAATTAAAAGAAATGCCAAATCAAAGTAAATGTTAATACAGTAGATTTTATAAATTAGAATCAGAGACACATTAATAATAGAAAATACATGCCTTAATAAGCTCTCAACTGAGGCATATATATGCCTGGTAGTGACACACAGCCAAATCAAAGGTGTTTAGAATGGCTGCAAAGAGAGGCAACAGGCAGAGAAAACCAAGATAGACTACTATTATATGTTTTGCATGTTGAGGCAGATTCTCTTACATGTGGTCCCTTTCTGCAAACAGAACCCCTATGTGCACTCATTGTACTCGCTGCCTGCCAGTTGCAGTGGAAGGACTGTTTATTAACTGTGAAACTAGGGGAACATTTAGTTAGGCTTTCAAGACTGAGTTCTTCATCTTTTACATGAAAGCAGCTAATGTATGTATATACATACATACAAAACAAATCCCTACATGGAATTAATGCACAATACATAAAATAAAAATGTTGAAACTGATAGCAATAATATTTCTTCACTTTCTGAAAAATGGAGAGAATAGTTTACCAAGGATGAGAACTACCTCTCAGTCTATGAAAAATTTCTATTATTTTGAAAAAAATTACATCTGATTTAAATAAGAAATGTTTCTTCATGTGCTAAACTAGCTTGTGTTTTCTTTATACCCAAATTTGCCCTCTATCTATCTCCTTCTGAACTGTTACCAGAAAACCTGTCACCAATTTTTTGGCATTGCCCAGAAATATCTGTCAAATGCTCATCAGCTGGTGATACAGTAACTTCCAATTTGCCATACTAGGGGAAATGGAAGCATCGCAGATGTCACCACCTTTATAGTATTTTCCAGCATGTCTGTCCATCCTCTGAGCAGACGGGAGGCTGCTCTCCCCGTGCCGTGACCAGACCAGGAGTCACGCAGGTGTGTTACCTTGATGGGTGCCAGAGCTCAGATCCTCTGCTGAGAGGAAGGGCGAGAGCTGAGCACCACCTGAGCTCCAACCAGGCAGCTGGGGCTAGCCCAGAGCACTAGAAGGGAGACTGCATGTCTCTCTTCAAAATATTATGTAGAGAAAATAAGGAAAGACTCTTCCTCACAGCAATATTAATGGAAGTCCTAATGTGCAGTCTGGAAAGCTTAATCATATTTCTAGCTTGTACTCAACTAAAGGAAGTACTGATATCATCTGTCAGATTTATTTATTGATGATTATTATCCATAAATTCTTTCTGTTTTTCTCACATCTCTGTATTTCCACTGGGCATGTTTTGTTTCTCAAAACTCGTATTTTTGACAGCATTAGTCAGCACACCAAAGTAAAATAATCTTACTGCTATGCTTTTTCCATCTTTAAATGTCCAAAGAAAGCCCTCAGAATGCCCCCAGAAAAACTGCGTTTTGTTGACTTGTGGGTTTGTAAGTGACTGACAAGAAAAACAGACTCTAATATGCCACAGAGGAAATTAAGATACAGTGAAATGTATATATGCATGTATGCATGTGTATGAGTTTGCATATTTTATAATCTTTCCCACAATTTAAAGAGTTGGCATTTTTATGTAAATGGTTTACAGCAACAAACAAAAGGAGAACATCTAGATTTGCAACTGAGCATATGGAGACATCAAAAGTCTGAGATACCCAAGACCAGGCATCCTTCAGAGTAAAATATACATCAGGAAGGCAACAGAACTAGACCTGATGTGGATTTCAGTAGAGAAGCTGTCAGTCAAACCAGTATTTAATTCAACAGACTTTGTCTGCTTGCTTAAGATACAGGCCAGCTGGAGGTCCCTTCCTCATTAATGATTGCATGCCCAGGTTTCTGGGATTACACAAATTAGCTGCCTGTGCTCTTGGTGCACTCCCCCACAGAGCATTGGTCTTCTGCCTAGGTCTATGCCCCATTTAATTTCCCCTCAGGCACTTCAAGATGCCTATGGAAACTAAAGAAATTCTGGAACTAAGATAGATCAAACTAACAGACCTCCCAATTTCTATCCTGGAAGACATTGCTAATGCTTGGTTTTGGCATGGGGAGCACTGCAGGATTTGAAGCAATGACAGAGGGCAGAATCATGGCTGTACACAAACACATGAATGGCTTTGGGTTAAGGTGTGCTAATTTCTAACAGAGAAGGAGGAGGAAAGAAAACAATCTTTTCCTTTACTCATTGATGTGGAGCAGCATGAATCCATATACTGTCTTTCTGGACTGGACTGTGCAGTATCTACTGAAGCAAGCCAGAGCTAGAGAAGTGAGATATCCTAGAGCGGTGTTTCCAAATCAGAATTGCAATACCTCACTTCAACGGGAAAGTCTGCCTCTACAAAGCCTTGCCGCTGGTCTGATCCTGCACTTCCAAGTCTTGGAAATACTCATAGTTACTATGAATTCAGAACAGACAGAATTTATGAAATAATTAAAAGCAGAGAGGCACTAGATACATTGATGTACCTGTTTTATACCACCTGCACCTAGAAAGTTAATTCAGCTACAGGAAAAGATATTTAATCTTTGCTGCAGGCTGACTAACTACCATGGAGCAATGAGGATTAT
The DNA here is from genome assembly GCA_026212715.1 of Elanus axillaris. NCBI lineage: Eukaryota > Metazoa > Chordata > Aves > Accipitriformes > Accipitridae > Elanus > Elanus axillaris. The sequence goes on from JANZLQ010000100.1 coordinate 10,831,087, forward strand.
TAATGTGGGCAGGCTGCGTTGGGAAACACAGGAGGGAAGGGAGCTGAAGAGATCCTTCCTGCTCCAGTTCCTCCTGTCCTTCCAGGAGATCCCACTGGCTCTTTTCCTTTGCTTCATAAAGGGTGAGAAAACAGGGCAACTTACATTCAAAATCCAGTATCAATACTCAAAATGCCTACCATAAATCCTCCTGTACAGAGACACCAGCAAAACTAGTACAGGTTCTTAAAGTACATTTTACTCAAAATCTGTGAGAACAGAGGAAGATAATCTGGCAGGCAGCAGGAGCAGCAGACAGGTGAAGATCCTTTCTGAAGTGTTTAAAATGGTCAAAAAACGGGCTGTACTTGTTCTCCTCAACTGAAGCCAGAGGATATGTATAGTAAGGGCAACCGATTTATTTTAAGCAAGGAAATTTGTTTCCTGGTTTTATTAGGATAAAATATTATAAGGGATAAAGGATTAAAAGGATAAAATATTATAGCTCAACCTAGAAATGTGGTGAACTCCTATGACATTTTATAGCCAACTTGCTCTGTAAAGAACATAGAGAATAAACAAAATTTGCAGGTAAAGTATTGTTTCTTCAACAGGACAAAAAGCAATTAGACAACATCACAAGCATGCAATTAATGCAAATAAGAAACAGAAGATTGCTGCTTGATGCTAGGCAGTGCCAGCAGACTTCAACTTGATGTGCTTCACATATGTCAGAGAGACAGACAGAGAGGGGAATGTCCAACTTCATTCTTTCCACCAGTATTGACCCTTTCCCACTAGAAAGCTTCCCTTAAGATGAAGGTTATTTATTTTCCAGAGTCCCGCTGTGGCAGACAAAAAGGTTTTAGTGATGGTGGCTCTGACTTTTCGCAGATGACTCAGCTGTCAGATAATAATTACTCTCATATCCTCATCAGACTGTCCAATATTGAACTATATTATTTATACTCAACAAATGCACCTGAATGATCACAGCAAGTCAGCAATGGGGAAACAGTGTGATTTGCTGGGATGTTGATTGTCCCTGCCCCCATGGCTGGTTCAGTAACGTACCACCTTGAAGCACGTTGCTACAGAGTTGTTTTGCCTGCAGCACGCTTGTTAAAAAAGAGCACTAGCACTGTGGTAAGCTCTCTCTTCTGAACCTGAAAAATCATAATAAATTATACTGAAAAACTAATGTAATTGCAATAATTGTTCTAAAGCCAAAACTACTTAATGCCTTAAAATTTTTATTAAACCTGAAAAATGCCTCTCTAGTCTAATCTAAACTCCTTTCCTTAGGAAATCTGACTCTCACCAAAAGCTGAATATATTAATGAAAGGCAATCCAATCCATATTTTCCATTTGTTCTTCTCTACTGGCTACAATAAATGACTGTTTTTCACTGCATCTTGGGAATGGAAGAAATAGAGAAAGATCATGGTATATGGATAATTAAAAAGAGTCATCTTGGATAAAGTGTTATGAAGGTGCTAAGTCATGGCTGACATAGTAGAATTGATAATGCACAGAAGTCTTGTAATACCACCCATAGGCAAAATATACAGAAATATATTACATAAATAATGAAAACTTTTATGAATGCTTCTTCCTTTCTTCTTCCAAGATTTAACACTAGGCATTTCTTTATTTTTTTATTAAATCAAACCACAGTTAAAATAACACAATTCTAGATCTTGGAACAATTCATCTGTCTTTGCCCAAACCCTCTATCGATATTCAAAATAGGAACAGAGAGGAAACCAATACTGGTTTGAATTCTACTCCATCATATTGATTTTTGGAATGGATGGCATCTATTTAAATCTCTCAGTTCACTGTACGACTATATGTTATGTTCTATTAAAAGGTTGTGGTTAGGCAGCACAGAGGAATGTACTGATCTTTCAGAGCCAGATTGCACACAGGGTCATGCTGAATTGCTTGCAGAAATAGGGGAGATCGTGGCTCCCGTGGAGGCAAACGACTGTTCTCGACAGAGAGAAGCTTCCAGGGATCAGGACTCAATACACAAGTTAGGACCACATAGCTGGGAATTAAACTGGAGGATGTGCGAGAGGAAGAGAAGCAAACTCAGAGAGCAAGCCCCTGACATAAGAGATTCAGCTTGAGATCCAGAGAAGATTGGACAGTTTGTTTTAATTAAGAAAGCCACTGAAATGTCCTGTAATGAGAGCCACACTAGACTCTGTGGGCTGTACCCTAGATTCAGATTCACTCTTTCATTCTAAGCCAGCTCAGCCAGCAAATCTGTGTTTTCTGCTTCACTGGTCACTGTGTTCCTATTTGTGTTCAAATGAAAATAAAGCTCTAGATGCTGAATGTCCTTTCAGTGAGTCCATCAAGGAAAAGTCCTCCTCTGAACACTCAGAAACCAATCTGAGTTAATGAAAAATAATAACAAAATCTCAGCCCACTTCCCTCACAGTCATAAAGTGAATATTTTGTGCCCTCACCTGCCCTAATAGAAACACGGAGTAACTTATTTATCTTTAAAATTTCTAGTGAAATTACCTTGTAATATTACTGAGCAAGTTCAGAAAACCTACCAAGAAATACTTCACTACCAATTATTTATTTTAAAACTTAGGAGAAAGGAAAGAGAAAAAAAAAAAAAGCAGAAAAAACTTCAGATTCAGCTCCAGAATTGAGCTTCTCCCTCCTCAAGTTTGAACCATGAGCAGCAGTGTTTGTTATACCTAGCCTGAAAAACATACCTCACACCTGATCTACAAAACTATTCATCCCTATCTTAGCAAACACCCTGGAGAAGTTCCAATACTGAATGTTCCAAAACTTAGATTTTGATAGCATTTTTCTTTCAGGATGGCAAAACTAAAACAGCAGGTTTCTGAACACACAACCACATGGTTTATGTATTACACAATAATAATATAGTTAACTACCTGGGCAGCTCTCAATATAACAAAACTGTAGCCTCCAGGTGCTACTGAAATGTGAACAGTTACAGTGGCCCCATAGATTGGTACTGAATGACATCTTGAATAAGAGTAGACAGAATGAGAGAGTTCAGCTTAGATCCAATACAGCTCAGACAGCAATCTTGCAAAGTATCTACTGACTTATGCCTTACTGTATTATTAATCCTATAGCAGAATAAATTGCACATAAATCTTTAAGAAAATTATAGATGGTACTAGAACTACTCAAACTGAAATGTTCTCATACTATTAATTATCACCCATGCTCGTAGTTACTGGATATTAGCTTTTTTTCCTCCATGTAAGCAACTGCCAATTCTTGTACTTGTCTAGGACTACTTTCTGGTAAGGGTCCAGGGACTAAGTGCTTCAGTACCATCAGTCGCGTATCTGCCCAAGCACTGTATTTGGAAAGCTTTGGCCTGCCTTAAAAAATAATGCCTATTTTTGCACTCTGTCAACCTTGTGTATGTTTAGGTAACAGCCCTTACTTAAAAACAAACAAAACAAATGCCCAAGAACTGATATCAGCCAGATACAACCCATAGACAGTATCATCTCAACTATTTGAAAACATACCCGCTTCTCTCATAGCATTGTGACCACATTTTATCAGTGGATAAAATTTTAAGAATTTGAGAGTCTATGATGAACAATGACGGGAGATACAGCCGTCAACCTGCTGAAACCAGCGATTCACTTGATGGGCTAGTAAAATCACCAGTCTGTTAGTTAACTACATAACCCAAAACAGTCATCACCACTTTCACCACAGACACATTACCCCAGAAATCAGCACATGTAGGAAAAACCATTTTCCTCCCCAGTTGTTTTCCCAGAGTTTTGTGACAGTGGGAGAAACAGCAGGACCAGGAAAGATGGCACAGAAACTTCAGGCACAGCACGAACAAGTGCAAGCACTGTCCTGAGTAAAGCACTAGGAAGGGACCTTTCGATGGTATCCCAATTGAAAGGAATTTATAAGCAAGCAAGCCCTCTTTCTTCTTAGTTGTCATACTCAGGGAAACTGACCTTTGCAAGCAATTGTAAAGCAAATAACTGGTGTCAGATTTAACTATTTTTATGCTATTTCTTTTCCTAAAATAAAGCCTGGATCTGGCTACCTGCTTCGGTCAATAATGAACAGCAGCACATTTCTCCTTAACTCCTCCACTATAATAGAGAATCCCTGGATTATTCTTTGGGGATTTTTTTTACTGTTCATTACATCCGCTTTCCAACAAAGCCCAATACCTGCAAGTTCTTCAGACCTCATCAACAAATTCTATGGGACTTTGCAACTTACCTTTTCATAGAAGAGATATCACTGTGAGTGAAGCAGATGTTGGCAGGCTGGAGCTGGTTTACTACATTAAAGAAGTAATCTGTTTCAAAGAGATTTACTTCATGCATTTGAAAAATTACATGATCATAGATAGCATCCTTCATCCAATGATCTCAAAGCACAGTACAAAAGTTAATAATGAATACAGAAAAGGAGTTACATCACTGAGCTCTTCATGGCATCTTAAATTCATAGGCAGAATACTTGTACTGGCATCCTGTATGTTTTATGCTCTGTACAATTCTATTTATAAAAACCTAGTGGGCTTAAGGCATGCAATGAGATGATTCTACAACTTGCAATTTAATTTCAGGACAGGTATATAATTGTTCATAAAGAATTTTGACTGCAAAGGTGATTTTGCCACTTGAGATACCAGGCTTCAGCTCTTTTAGATGACACTTCTGTCTGGTTTACACTGTACTGACAGGATGCTTTCTGAGCCTGCCCTGTCTTCATGAAGTAAAAGCTGTGTGCAGGGTCACTGTCAGCAAAATACACCTCTTCTTTGTGATACTCTACTCACCATTTCAGACCCATGTGTCATTTCAGGTTATTAACATTTTTTAAGCTGTGCATGACCTGGAATCCAACCACCTAAGAATCACCTCTATCCCATTTTCCATTCAGTCTAGTGGGAATTATATTTTTCACTTAAAATAGCTAGGGCATGGCTTCCTAGGGCAAACAGGGTGATTCGTCTGAGAGATTCAACCTCTGGAAATTGTTCCAAATAATCTCCATCAAAAGTGGATTTTGGCAAGCTTCAGTATTCAAGCAGTTTTTGTTGTTGGGTTTTTTTTTTGTCCCTTGGATCTAAGTTGAATTCAGACGTGTCACTGCATTTAAGAGCTATTTCAGCCTACAGCAACATACCTACAACTGACTTTTTAAATAGTGTCAATTTTTTTTAATTATTATTATGTTTGCTCATGTACCTCTTTTCTGCTGGAAAATACTTAAAATATATGTATGTATTAATATATATTGATAAAAGGAAAATATTTTTTTGCTAACATACAACTTAAAAATGTCTCCTGTTAGCAATCATATTGTGGGGAAGCCCTATTATATATTTTTACATCACACTCATTAACATATTTAAAATATAGACATACTATAATCTGATAGCCTGTTATATAGAAGAGAAAGAATATTCCATTTTGAGAGTTATATCTATGCTTGATACCATCTCCATTCCAGTAAACAAGTTTTATTTTGTGACATCTGTGTATTTTACCCAAGTATATAAATTCACTCACTCCTATAGCAAGAGATACTGTGGTACTGGACCAGGCATATTTTAGAATTCTTTCCTTGACATAGGCTCACATTGATTATAGATTGCACCTATTTTAAGGTAAAACTGAGTGTTTTCTGTGTGGTCTGAAAACAGAAAGTCCTCATATTAAAGGTGGTTCTGCCAGGAACTGGAACACCAGCAGGCAATCTCTGTCAAATGCTGTTATTTCAGTGAATTAGCCAATACAGACAAAGAGGTTTAATCAGAGCTCTGATGGCCTTTTGCATGTATCTTTCCAAAAAAGTAAGTTGAGGAATTAAGGTTATTCTTTTTTTTAAGTATAATGAAATTAAGGAACCAAGCCAAAGCAATTCAGATAGTTTATGACACTTTGTGACACAGAAGTTCCTCATGTCCCACATTTGGGCTGACCGCTAAGACATCTTGCCATTAAACTTGGGTTTTGAAAACCTGCATGTGAAAGTGTTTACTGGTATACAGTAATATAATCTGGCATGAAATGGCAGAAATAGAAGCAAAAATAGAAGGGGAATTTTAAATAACTTCTATTTCTGTTGTTTATTTTCTTAGGACTAAACAGAAACCATAAAATTTTGTCATTTTTCTTAACAAAACTGGCGTAGCATGAGTAAAGAGCTTTACCTGTGTTTAGACATCCACTTTTTGACATATTGAAAATATCAGAGTAATATAAAGATGAAGACAACGTAGTTATCCTGGGTTTTAACATTACTGCTGAAATAAGTGACTTCATAAACTATGCTTGGCACCTACATGGCTTTGCAGTTTACTAAATGGTATAAGACAAAAACAATAATTAGAAGAATTAAATGCATTTCAAAAACTACAGAAAGGAAACCGTGCATGGCCTCCCTCAACATACAGTCTTGCAACTGTCCTTGACACTGAAAACATGCTGCAAATGAAGAGATGTTAGAACTCCTTAGTTTATGTATTTATGAAAACCAGGATCTGATATGTATTGGGTTTGTTAGTTAAAATAATTGGGCTTGCATTTTGGCATTATCATTAATATTTTTCAAAGTGGTTTTGCTAAACAGACATTATGCTAAAAAAAGCTAGTCAGACACTCAACAGAAAGTTCTGGTTTTGGTGTGATTTTTAAATAACCAGCATGATTCAAAGATATTTCTTAAGGCAGGAAATAAAAAAAAGACAGACCGTCCGTCTTTTCTGGAGTAGTGGGCTTATTGCCTTTGTTTAGGATTGATGCTGTGCAAAAGAGAATAGCAAATAATCCCTGCCTTTGGATGCCAAAAAGGTAAAAAGAATTTCTGAAGCTTTTTTCAAATACTTTCTATTTTCTTTGGTGTTAAGCTCAGAAAATCTTGACCTGTTTCCCTATGGAAATACATTTTTCTTCATAGTATGCATACTTAAGCACAGAATTCTTCATGAGCTGAGCTACAGAAAGGGGCTTTCTCTTCATCCCATTCTGAATCTCTCCTAGGATCCATCAATAAATTATAGGAGCTTTGATGAAAACTCCATAATTAAAGATGTAACTGTTTTTAGAAGGCTGATTTTAACACTCCTAACATCCCAATTTTAAGCAATATTGCAGAAGTGTTAAAAAAGGAAAATGTTATACCCAAGATTCATTATAATCTGATAAGTATGACATAGTATGTGGGTTATGAATTAAACAGAATTTCTAAACATACAGGCAGTGGTGCATGTGGGCTGTGGAAACTTCAGCAGCATCCTAATTGCCATAGGTATCCAGGTACTGCTCATAACTCAGATATGGCTGCTTTTTAAAATCTAGCCTCAAGCTTCATGCTGTGAAAATGTCATATAAACAGCCGAACAGTCTTCCAAAGGAGAAGACCAGCATGATCTTATATGCTTGGAGGAATTCCAACTGAAATTTGCAAGACATCCCATTCACTGGGGGTTGACACTGGTATAATTTGTAAATACATACAGCATTTTGTGTTTGCAAATACAAGTAACAGTTTATGCAAAAGCACGGGTTCCATTGGCAATGTTGTCCGAAAACATAAAATAAAATTTAAAAAATTTTAAAAGAACTACATATGACACATTTGCAACAAAACATACTTTTCTAAACTTGCTTACCTTCTTTTCAGTCAGTGAGTGTAATAATTCAGCTATAATTTTATATTGAAAGCATATGGAACATAAAATATTTTAATTACAAAAAAAAATTAATTGCAGAACTTGGGCAAAGAGGCACCCCACTTCATTTCAGAAAAGCACTCAGGTTCATCACATTTCTTCTCCAGTATTCCTCAATAGTTTAAAAATTGATCATAGCCATTTCTTACATGTTTAGCTGTTTTTTTCACCATGAATAATTCAATTTGCAAGGAATGCATTTATTTTTATTCTTCACATCCATCTTGTACAGAAAATTACAACTAAAAATTGAAGGTTTATTATTTTGAGTAAAATACTCCAGATTTTTCTTCAGTTTGACACAATGAATTTATAGGGTGAACTGCAATACACTTTTTCCAAATTATTCTACCATGACACTCAATCAACTCAAGCAGAAATAGCAAGTTAAACCAAATGTAAATATGTGGAAATTGTAATTTACCCAAAATGAGAGGACTATTAGCCTTTCCCTTTGCAAGGTAACAGGGGATCTTTATTGATCACAAGTAGCCAAAACTTCAGTCTTACATTTCAGCTAAAAGACACCTTGGCAACAGAGATTAAACTGAATTACTATGCCCAAGTGCATGTTTATTAAGTGCTCAAACAGGAGGCAGGAGTCTGTTTTAAAGCTAAACTCAATTTAGTTATGTATTTTTCCATATGAGTAAAACTGATTCAATTCCAGTAGTAACCACCTAAGATAATTCTCTTCAGGATATATCTTTTAGCGGCATATGACATGATTTGGCAATATTCTTGCAGATGAAAGCACTTGATACTGCAAGCCCCTAAAATACAGTTCCTTTTTGCAATGAATAAGAAGCATAGGATTTCCCGTCATGATAATGATGAGATTCTCTCTAAAGGTAACAATGCCAATTAAAGCACTGTATCAGGCTTCAAAAATGGGGTTTCAACAACTGTGAAGCATATCACAAAACTACTTACAGTGACTTCTGCAATCTGCCTCAGAAGTGCTGGAGGAAACAAGTATGACTGTTTATGAAGCAGATGATGTTTCAAGAAAATCTAATTTAAAACAATTAAAACATATCAACTGACAGAAATAAATAACCAATGGTAAACGTTATCATTTTGAACAGAATGTTTCTAACGAAATATAGCATATGTGTAAACCATTAATTCTGCCTTCATTACAGCCAGCTTGGGAAAGAATTGCAGATTGCTTTATAAAAATATGATCCCTGTCATAAAATAAACTAAATAACAACACAATTTCACACTTACAGAAGATTCTTCTGCCAAGGATGAAGATAAACACGCATTATCTAACTAAGCCTAATCACATCCCTTCAAGGACAGTTAGTTGTTATCGTGGTATTCTCTGCGTACATGGTCAAATGAGAACAAATAGGCTTACACCTCAAGGGCTCACTGTGAGTTAGTGAGTTGCTGGGAATACCACCCTGGAGTCCTGACTCCCTTATTTTTGCTCACACAGCTGGATCATTAAACTATTATATTGTGCGGAATCCACCCAAGTGCAGAAACATAAGAAACATGAACCAGCTTAGATGTTCAGAAAGGTACAGCAGGGCATTCATTAATAAGAACTAATAATACAGATAGTCAATAAGGAGGGAATTAATGTAGCCCTGACCTCCTTTCCCACTTCACATCCCTTGTACTGTGGAAGTGGGACATAGTTGTCCGTTGACAATTCCAAACAAGCTCTTAAGGGGTGGTCTCTCATATAATTAGGAATACACAGTTTTTAATGCTATGATTAATCCAATTTCTAAATGCTTTTGCTAGACTCCTTTTTTTTCTATCAGAGTTCAAAACTTTGTCCAAAGCAGGCAAACACCCTCAACTCCATCCTACAGATGGGGACAGCGAGCCAATGAAGCAAAACAACGTAATGATCACCAAAGCCACTGCCAGTGCTGGGAATGAACCGAAGGCTCAGGAAGCTTAAGGTAGAAGACGTAAAAATGTAAACATACAAGAAAGTCTTTATGCATCCATATAGGTGAAAAATAAATTCATAAAGGACTAATGAATAAGAATTTAAAAGAGGGAAAAAAAGAAGCATGTCGGTTACTCTAAATTCAGAGGAAGACCATTCAATGGTAAGTAACCCAGCAATTACAGCAGTTAAGGCTGATTCTGGATTTGATGCATACACCCTTAGCATGGGAGGTGGACAGAAGAGATGAAATGAAAAGAAAGGGGTTTTTATCTGCTACAAATGCAAATCCCAAAAGTCTCAAAGGGTTTTGAACATAATAGGCTATTAGTCTCATTCCTTCTGCTCCATATACTTCACCTGAAAATTTTATACCACTTTTCCTTGTTTTTACAAGTTACACTTCCTCCGTGTTTCATTCTTTCTTTCACTCAAATTTCATTCAATTTAAAACATCAGTGTGGCACCAACTATTAAAGTTTCTTACTTTTTTCTTTTTGGTTTATTCTGTTATGTTTTATACTTTCTACAGTTCCCTTCTCTCTTTATATCCAGTTTGTTGGGGGTTTTGGTTTTGTTTTGTTTTGTTTTGTTTTGTTTTGTTTTGTTTTTAAATATACAGATACTTGGGTTGCTATTTTTAAAGACGTTTACAGACATTAGGAACATAAAACATACTGGCAATCGTCAAGCACTAGGCAATTAAGTCTTTTCAGTGTTTCTGACAGTCTTACCTTTCAGCTTTCAAATGCCCTGGTAAGTCACCACACCGATGTCCTTTTTTAAGCATGAATACCCATGCTTTCTCAACCTCCACATGCACACAGTGAATAGAAGGCAATCACCTGAGCCTTTTGTAAAGCAAGGTGGTATACCTTAAGGGACATACCCTGTTCTTTTATGTTTAAACCAAAGATATTAAAGCATTTTCTGAAGTTTCCCTTTTGCTAAAGTACGCCCAAAGGAAAAAGAGTACACACACACAAAATACACAAAAGCCACTATCGGCCTTTACCACAAATATATGGTGTAGACTTGTGTAATAAATGAGAAGGTATACTAAGTGAGAAAATACATATAACTACTTCCACTGATAGCTAAATCGCAGCTAGCGGAAGGAACGATTCTCTGCAAAAAGACGAGATCTCAGGGCAACTGGGAAGAGTCAAGATGCCTCAACAGAAAGGACCTGAAAATTCCTGCCAGATTTGGGTTACTATCTTGGACATCAACCTAGGAGTCCTTCTGGTGGAAATGATCCCCAAGAAACTTTCTTTATAAGGGTTGTTGAGTATTAAACGTCCACTAGCTTTTCACTGGATTCCCTCTAAGGCTCAACACTCAATGGTACAGTCTTTTGCCCTACTCTGTGACAGATCTCAAGTGCAAAGGCTTTTTGTAGGGACAGGGCAGGGATGAATAGATACAGATGCTCTCCATACAGAGAAATAGAAAACCACGCAGAAAAAAACCCTCTGTTTTTCACCTCCACAGCTAAATCTGAGGAAAGGCTGATATAGAAACAACTGACAATAAATCAGAATTGATCTCTCACTCAAGTAATATAAACGAGACAAGAATGACTTTCTGAGCTTTTAAAAGTAATTCTGAGCTGCAACATATTTTTGCTGCAATAATAATAAGTCAGGCTGTCTAAATAATTGCATACCAGTAGTTTCATGGTAGTGTTGCTCTAAGAAATATAAACTCTTCCAAGTTCTCCTATAGACTTCTCTAGCATATTGCTGACATTTTACTCTCTGTATATATTAGGCTAAAAGGATGATTTTCAGGACTTTATTTTAGCTCAGAATAGTATTCTATAGCCAGGAGCTTTTTACCCATTTAGAATTATACTCCCTTTCATTTTGGGAACTGTATAATGTTCTGCATTTAATATCCAAAGGGTTAAGTCTTCCTATATTAACCATCTAATCCCAAAGTAGCACATTAGGGATCAAAAGCAGTATATCAGTTTAGTCATTTTAGTAATTTTCCCATTTAGACATTTGACCTATTTCTTTGCTTTGTGGTCCCTTTTGAGTAATATTTTAGCTATCTTCACACTCTGGATTATATCAATTTGGTCAGTGTGCTACACATACTGAAGTGAGAGCTTTTGTATATGTGTTGCCATATTTGAAATGTACATTAGAAAAAAAGTAATAATGTATACTCACACATCATCATTTCCCTTTAAGGCCTCAAACCTGCTCTGAGGGGTAATCATGCCAATTCTATTGAAAGGTAAATTGAAGCATAAAGTGGTTATGTGACTTAAAGTCACTTGGCAATTCTGTAACAAAATGGAACCAAACTCAAATGTCCCATGGCATCCATCTGCTAGGGATAACGCAGCACGGACGTGACACTCATGCTTTTCGGTAGTGGCAGCTGGAAACACAGTAGGATAGTCCACAGCATCTCACGTGGCATTGAATACTTCTGTTTTGCATACTTGTGCATAAAGTGAGGTGCATATTTCTGTTTATGAACTGGAATTCCTTCCTAGATCTCCTAAGCCATTTTATTGAATAGGCAACACTGTGTCCAAAATTAAAATAATTTTTCAACATTCAAGTAATGTTTGGAACTTAGACTTGCTCACTTGCAGTAGAAATCTAGAAAAGAAAGTGGACCAAGAAATAGCCTCTTCTGGTCATTATAATACAGGAGGGTGCCTAGCCAATCTGAAGTCTTCAGAGGTATTTTTTGGCAACAGAAGTTTTTCAATTATATCTCCTGGAGCTTTATGCATTTCAAATACTTCTCTTCCTTCTGTTGGATTTCTAATAGATATTGCAATCCTTTGGCTCCATGTCCAGAATCCCTGAGCCAAATTAGACTCTGAAAGACTCTCAGGTTTAGCTATTTAAGATGATAACGTAAACACAAGTTCTTTGCTTGTTTTTACATTTAGGCTCATGTAATTCAGGTGAATCAAAACAAAACACAGAAACCAATGGTCAAATGAAAATAGAGAATGTAACAAATTTTAATTCTTCATAGAATCTTCTTTGTTCAGCTCTGCTTAACGTAGAACCCATTGACCATACAACAGTAACATCTATATTCAACCAGTTAACCAGTTTAGGGACATTTCATAACTTGGTTTCCAATCAGAACCTCCCTGTTCAATTGAGAATTTCAGGTATTTTCAGAGTATCCCCTCTGTATGAACATGTTCAAGGTAGCCTTCTCAGTCCATGACAATTTATATTAGTAACCCCTTGGAACCACTCTAACTGCCTTCTAATCCCCATCAGTCCTTGTTCCGTCAGCTACCATTGATACATCATCCTTTACTTTACATGATATAACATAATCCATTTTGGAAATTGTGTTCTCTAGAGGTTTTTTATTTATTTATCTCAAATCCTTGCAGCAGCTATACTTTGAAACATCTTTGTGTGTTTAGGTAATTTATATTCTCAGTTAGCTTCTTTAGTAAAACTAGTGCCAGTTGTATCAATTATATCTTAACAACAAAATACATGAGCAGAATTATGCAGTTTTCACTATTATGTTCACAGTATTGTTATGGCACTGCATCATTACTGCACTTGTGGAAACAAATTTCAGGACTCCTGCCTACCAATATAAAATTAGCTTTTAAGATTTAAATGTGTAAGATATTAGAAAATATTCCTCTTGCAGTAAATTTCTTCTGCAGTATGGCACTAAACATTCTCCTGTGAAGTAGGATGTATATTATTTAAAGGAAAACAAAAGAGAAAGAAGCATCGTATCTTTACCCTCCTCACGTCTTTGCCAAATGTTTCGCTGTAGCTAGTGCCCAGTATTTCAAATTGAACATAGGGGTTGGCGCCATCTTCTCTGAACTCCATAACACCAGTAAGCCCAGTTATATGGCCCTAAGGAAATAAGTTTCAGAAATTTTAGAATAGAACAAATTTGCCTTTATAAACACTCCTCTTCATTAAAGGTATGCCAAATCTGCTTTGAAAATGTTTACAGTGACCTTAAAAGCAGCAATAACATGTTCTTCAATAGCTCAAACATAGCACCAGACAAAAGACTTTTTTTTTTTTTTTTTTTTTTTTGAGAAAATCAGTTTGGCACTAACACATCCACTGTATATTGTGGAAGAAAAGCCATGAGGTCTTCTTTGTTCACAGAGACAGACCCCAAAGAAAAGAAGAAGGACCTTGGTGGACTGTGAGACAACAGTCCTTTCAGTGTAACTTGAGGGCAGCAGGTTCATTTCTGGGATGAATACAAAGGCGTGAACTCCAAGTCCAAAAGAAAGAGTATGCCTGCTGTGCTCCCAAGAGAGGCAATAAGAAAAAAGATAAAATTGTAACAACTATTAAAACCTCTCTGTGAAAGTAACATGGAGTTTGATTTCATGTTTTGGCAAAGAAGCTTGAAATGACACTAAAGTTTCTATTAATTTAGTAACAAAGGATGGCATCATTACGACTGGTCAGGGCATAATATAACACTTGATCAAATAGCATCATTTTACTAGGGGAAAACCATATCATCAATATGTATGGGGAAACAGGTGTTTTTTTCCAAATAACTGCTAAAGTTAGTATAGTGAAAAATGAGTACTTTTCCCACTAGTATCTGTGATCAAATAACTTTCATACAAGAAGTTAACATACATCTGCAAAGCCATAGTACTGTCCAAATTTGAGTAATTCAACATGCTGCAAGACATTGTAACTGTTAGGGACAACTTAGCTGAATCAGACCCCTTTTGCTCTGGGCTATAGTACACAAATAGATACTTACCAATGCTCAGCTAACTTATGAAGCTAGTTGAGCTGTAGTAAAATTTAGAACATAAGCCTTAAACCTTGTCATAGGTTGGCCCCTCAAGCTCCTTTAAGTTCTTCTTTGGGGAAAATTGTTACGATGCATGCATACATCAATTTGTATGACTATTCCTAATCACACTACCTCCACAGAAGGTAGCTATGAGAACAAGAGAAGTAGCACACACACCACTGGAGCCACACTGCAGTGTGTATTATTTGTTTGTAATAAATCATTCACTTGTTTAATAGCTGTAGATCATTCCTGGTAGTTGTAAATCGCTTGCTTGTAATAAATCAAAGAAAAGTTGAATAGAGGTCAAAAACCTCTTCAAAAGCTAATCTTGAGTAGCAATGAAGTAACTCTTTCAATTGCTCACACAGTTGTGGTTTGTCTATTCTCACCTTCTTAATAGTCTCTAGCATGGATCGTCCTCCATTCCAAGGTTTGGTGGATTTCCTCATGCAGTTCAGACTTGCCATGCTGTGCCATTTCCTGTCCTCCAGTTTTCTGTGGAAAGCATTGGCCAGCATGAGCACACTGTCATACAGGTACAGGTTGGAAACCTGCAAACAATAATAAGAATGAGCCTCTCTGTTTATTTGAGCGTCCTTTTGAAAAACTGTGAAAACCAGCAAACAAACAAAACAAAACAAAAGAAGACACAAGTAAAAACTAAAAGCTGGGTATGTTCGACATGTTCAACAGTCAAGGCAATTCAGAAAAATACCGGTGGTCACTCCCACCTTGTTTTCTGCTTGGCACCTGGGTCTTTCTGGCCAAGGGACTCTGGCACACTTGCGTTGCCTGTCCCTTGCCTACATGACTGCAATGCAGTGCCATAAAGATGTAAGAGATCGCGGTTCAAATACAAACTCAAGCTCTAGAAGGAGGACAGCTATCTATCAATGAGAGATGAGGATTGCTACTTTGTCAGTTCTTTCAGCAAGGAGTAAAACATAGAATGGAATTAAGTTCTTGATCTTTTTGTTCATTTGAGCAATCTCCTTGGTAATTTCTGGCACACAAAATTATAATACTAATGCAAACGTTTAGAACAGAGGGAAGAAAAATGACAATATTCTTTTGGTCTTTTCATCTCTCTCCACCAAATATACAGGAGACTGGTTACTATTCTACTTTCTCTGGAGCTATTGATTTTAGCCTCATTATTCTTCAATTTATATGAGATAAAAAGAACAATAATTCACAACAAAGGTTCTAGTAAGAACACCAACACACTAGTAATGCTCAACTATGCATTTCATTTTTCAAACCAAGACACGGCCCACAAAACAAGATCAGATCTTTGACATGCAGCAGTATCCACCACAAGTGGTAAAACTTTAGTGGTGGAAGTTGGCTGAGAGAAGCGATTTAAAAAAATTAGGTACTCTCCACCTGTTTCCAGAGTTTACATGCATTCTTCTTCAAACCTATGCACAGACTCAGGTGTATTGATTTACTCTTTACTAAACTCAAATCTCCAGCTAGCATCAGTTGCCAGATAAAGCTTTTTTTAATTATTATTAAAAAGATATTCTCCTAGCTGAAGGCTTTACTCATGGTGATCCATGAATTTCCCATTTATGTTTTGGATTTCTCTAATTCACCATAGAAAATAGAGCCTAGCAACCAGGAAAGGGTTACATGTGGATGTTAATGCAGCTGCATACTTCCTATAAAAATGTCATTGAGCTTTGAAAGCTTAAACTTATGTTATTATTGCATCACTGGCTCCAAGTAAACTTCTGATATCTTAATCTCCTAATCTTCAGAAACAAAATGTTTCATGTTCCATAATCTGGAGTTTGACATAAATTGAGAACCTAGATGCTTTCAAAAATCTTCTAGTATAAGTGAACAAAAGATATATGAACAAAAATTAATTTTGAAACGATGTAAATAGGAAGAAAACACACAAAAAAAAGAGGTTGAGGATACCTACTTATTTAAGTGACTAAACAGAAAAAGGGATCTTAACATGAAAATAATGCAAAAGCTATGAGATACTGTCACTGGGAATCTCTCCCATCTGGCATTGCCATCTTCTTTCCTTTTTCTTTCCAGCTGTCCTGAACAAGCAGTCTACATTCCCTGTATTTGCTATTTTATCCAGTAAAACCTTTTCTTTTTAAAACTTTCCAAAGCAGCTGCTTTCCAGATTTCCTCTCTTTTAAAGAAAAGTAAGTAGATAAAGAGTTATTTAGAGTCCCAGCAACTAAGTCTCTTCTTCTTAGTTGTACGTCTCCCTACTCTGTAGATACTTTCCAACCAACTTTCAAATAAAGCAAGCAAATGCATCCTTATTATTCAACAGGGCACTTTTCCTCTTCTGTGTTAAGCTTCTCACCACAAAAAAAAAAAAAACCAAAAACGAAACAAAACCCTAAACCCACAAAATAAACCATCCTAAACCACACACCAAAAAAAACCACTTGCTTGGGAGTAGATTTTACATGCATAAGGAAAAATGTCATTTCTTATGTGCCATCATGATCCTCTTTGCTCCCCGCTGATTTTGATGTTACACCCCCACTTTTAACTGACAACTGATTGCCTGCTGGCCTTGGAACCACCACAAATCAGAAATGATTTGCATTTTCCCAGTTTGGCATTGTTCTTTTTCAGTTCTGGAAAACTGCAGCCTCACTCTGAAAAACAGTTTGCTTGGTTTGCTAGCAGAGAGCTCTAGGGCAAAATAGAAGATGTACTTGGGTAAACTGCTTTCCTCCTCTTTCTACTTTTTATGCTTTTAGACAAGCCACCACAGTTCTGCATGTATAATGGACTGAAAGCTTGAGAGAACTCCTCAAAGGATCTTGGCCTACATGACCATGCATCCAACTCAAATTACCATATGCCGTAGAACAAAACAAAACAACCCCGTGTAATATTAAGAAAACCAATTACCTTTTTTTAATATTTTATTTGTTCAGTCTGCTAGTTCAGACATAAATTAACACAAAATATAAAAGTCCACCCCATTAAGGGCAGGGCCCTTTAAAACTTACAAAGCATGACTCAGAGCATCTGTTTTTGCACAGTGATCAAAATTCAGAGTGTAGACTGTGTTTATTTAAAACAAGAGAAGGCAAGAGGTTTGCATGGTAGTACTGTTTTGGTAGTCCTCTAGGTCAAGGGACACTTCTTTGAAGTGCAAAAAATAATCAAGAACAACCAAAAATATCCTGGTAACTTAGAAAATAATGTCCTTTTGATCCTTCACAGTGTACAGAGCAAAACACAGCTCCCAAACATCCACAACAGTAGAAATTAAATGTCTGCCCAATCCCAAATGGGAACTAGCTTTATGCTAGAAACTGAAATATGGAACCAGGTCTAATCTGATGCCTGAATAGTGTTGTGTGAGTGTAATTGAACAGTTGATTCCTTCAATACCTGGAGTAAGATATATTATTAAATTACTGTGAGGTATATTTTTATCTTCTTTTTTTCCTAGTTCCTTTCTGAGGTAGGAAAATAAGAATAAATTCCTCAAATATGCTCCTCTTCTCAAAATAATATTCACTTTCTACATGAATTCATTACTGTGTATGTATTTTCTTGTAGAAAAATGTTACTTAAAACAAGACACAGAAATTCTGGCCTGATCTTATGGTAAATCCAGGGCTATAATAATTTTCTTTATTTTCTATTGCATTCATTTTAATGCAGCAAAATCTCTACATATGTACCAGAGTGTATTTACAACATGAGTTTGCTGTAACCTCCAGAACAGTGGTGCTGTAAAAACAAAAAGAGTACAGCGGACAAAGCCTATAGATACTTGTAATGACAACTGCATGCATATCTTGATTTTCAGCTAACTATCAAATTCGCTCTGAATATAAACATGACCCCTGAAAGGGAATCTGTGAGATACCCAAGGGGATCAGCTATATTCTGTTTCCACCAGTGCTGTCAGAGGCATGAGAAAATAGTAAATTTAAAAATTAGTCTTCAGTTACCATTCAGAATTGATAACAAAGCAAGAAAGAAGGAAAACCAAGGCAATGCACTTGGCTACTTTGGGTTTTCCAAGCTCTGCAGCATTTTTTATTTCCTCTACTTATATATTCACAGGGGGAACAGGTGAGGGAAGGACATATATCTGCCTGCAGGGATTCCCCTTCACATAACAAAAATTCCTAGATTAGAACAAAGTGTTTCATTTCTTTCCTGTTTGGAGGAAGAAACAGTAATTTTAAGTTCCTCTTTCACTTCATTGCTGAGGGCTGTAAGAGCTGGAGGTATTGTTACTGAAATGCTTTTTGATCTACCTGCTATAAGAATGATGGTGTCTGTTTCACCAATCTATTAAAGAGTATGCCCTGTATACGAGTAACTTTAGGCACTTTCTGGTGTATCTTCTGAAAATTATTCCAGACTTTATGACCTTTATTTTGCAATGAAGAAAAAATCCACTATACACTAGTAGACCAGAGCAGAAATTTTCAATGAGAATGGAATTTTCTCCCTATCACATTATGAAATGTCTTTTTATAGAGGTTTTTATGTGAATTTCATGAGATTTTCCAGAGTGATTTTACTTTTAAAGTTATATATGAAGATAGCTTTAGCTCCTTCAGAGGCACTAATCATAGAAAAGTGCTCTTCTGGGAAGGCCAGCAAGCCAAAAAGACCGACCCCAACTTCCCAGTTGCCAGCAGAGCCAGAATTCTAGCCAGACAAGACCGCTGAAGAGACCAGCTGACACCCAGATGCAACTGCTTCAAAAACTCATTCCTGAGCTGGGTATCTGTACCCTGCTGCTGCCAAAATCACCCTGTGAGTGGCCACAGCACTCAGCTCCAAGGATGAAGCAGATGGAAGAGGAGATCAGGCTGAGCGCGGGCTGCCAGCAGCAGAAACGCTTGCTGCCTGGGGAGTGATACCATTGTGCTTGTGTATGCACACACCAGCGAGCCCCAAAACTGTGTTTCAACTTTCAGAGTTCAAGTACTGCCAAACGCAGTTAGGCACTTGTCTCTCTAATGACAGGATGCATCTTACTAGGAACACTGAAGATCGATGGCTTATTTATGGTCTAACTGCATGCTTACAAGGATACTATTAGAATGGAGAGACTGGAAATTTGACCTATTTCGTTTTCTTAAATTAGTTTGCAGAGCCCATTGTGAGACTTTGAGTTTTAAATACATGCTTCACTGCTCATGGAGAACAAAATCACAGCCAGCAGTCTGGCATTCATGAGAAAACCGGAGTCAGAAAACAAATGTTCATTAAAGACTCAAATGTCAGCTTCAAACTTCCAAAGGGCTATTTATTATCACCAAGGTAAATGAAAGCCTGAATAAAATTTTCCTAAAACCACAGCAAAACAGACCTCAATTGTATATTTATTCAAGCCTTCTGACAGTAAGGAATCTAACTAGTGTATTATTTAGTGGTTTGCCCATTCTAGTTTTAAGTATCTCAAAACAATGGGGCTTCCAAAGATTTCTTTGGAAGACTGCACTCAGAATCTTTTTTTTTATTATAAGCAGCTTTTCTTTTTTTTTGCCCCCTTTTTACTGAGTTACACATCTCAGAGCACTTTTCCCTACCTACAGTTTCTATTCTCTGAATGCTTACTGTCCTTCAGCTGTTTATTATCAGTATTTATCATAATCATGAGTGTTTTCTTACTCAGTCTGTTTTATAACAACTTGTTAACAATGCTACAGGGCCTGGATTACCCTGTAATGCTCAAGCTTGTTAGCTGCAGGCATTGGCTTTGCTCACTAAATGTCTCAAGAATTTGGCACAGCTAATACTAACTGTCCAGGGAAAGTCTAGCAGGAGACATTTGATAAAGAAAACTGAACACAACTGAGAATCAGGCAGGAGGACAAGAGGTAATGTTGGAATTGCAAAACAGATTATGACAAGCATTTTACCCTACCTCATTTATAAATAAATAGGGGTGCAAATTAGGTATCAGAGGCAATAAAAAAGTGGAAAATGGAGGTATTGACCCTTTCTTCTAGCCACTGTTGTCTGCTCCCTGATAGAGCACTGAACAAAAATTCTATAAAATTCAATAAAATATTTATGCAAATAGGGAACTCCAGCAGTCAAAAGAGGTAGTCTGAGCAGAGAGGAAAAGCTTGCTCTGGAACGTACGCAGGGTTCTACCCTCCAGAGTGCTCACAAAATTCTACATGGCCAGCGGACATTTTCAGTCATTCGGGTTTTTTTAACCAATCCTTCTTTTAACACACCTTGTGTGAAACACGTGCCATCAGGCTTCAGGGACAGGTTAGGTCATGCAGTGGGCAGTAAAGGCAGTTCAGGGATATTTTTCATTCATGTTGTACTTGGAAACGGTCTCACTGTGACTGAACATCTGGCCAAAAGTCCAAACTAAACTGATAAAGAGACATGCAAATATAGGTTTGTAATGAAAGGAAAAGAAAAAAGTGGCTCATCAATCCTTTATGGGAGAAAACAAATGCTTTAATGGGGCTTAATCAGTATTTACTGCCCCCAGCAGCACTTAACAGCTGTGTAATAACAGCAGTGTAAATAAGTCAAATGAGAGCAAGGCTATTTAGTTGGACAAAACTGCAGGACCAGGCCCCTGAGTTTAGGCAGCCAAACACATCTGCAAAAAATAACTCCATTTGCAGTAGTTAACTTGCAGTCATTCCTGAAGAGAAGACAGTTCATAAATAAAAACACAGCTCTGTAGGAGCAACTGCTGAGAGGCTTACAAAGATATTTGATGGTCAAGTCTTCAAAGAAAGAAATTTTTACAGAGGAAGAAGAGTAGCTGTTTCAATGAATACCCTCCCACACTTCTCAACATCTTCTCTTCAAATAAGTCAAAGTGATGCCTGGAATAGTTCTTCAGCAGAGAGGTTAGACTCTGAATCCCGTGTGGAATAAGCTCGTTAATTTCTTGACACAGTTTGCTGGCGTGTTCTTTTTGTATTTTTAATCTTACTATATATTTTGGACCATCCTAAATGATTTCATATACTCTGTGTCCTTGTAATGTTTTAATATAAATATAATCTCACATAGATTGAACTTATTAACTGTACAAATGGTAAATATGGGAAGAAGCAAACTGTAATGGGAATTACATTTCTAAAGAGAAATTTTTCAAAAACATCAACAGAAAAAAATTGATTTTGAGTTTATGAACACATCATGAATAACATAATGAAAGGAAAAAGATCATCAAAAATCAGCTTTGTAGACAGGCTTCAAAGCTAATATTTAAATGGGAAGATTTTGGAAAGAAGCAGGTTAAATATTAAAATTTCTTTAAATTGAGTCTGTAAGACTATGTCGGAAATAAGATAAACAGTTTAATAGCGGTAATACCACTAAACACCATTCAAATGCCATGCAGAAATACATACCAGGTCTATCTAGGCCTTACTAGATTTAACTATAAATCCTGAAGTGCTTCAGTAATCTCTCCAGATGAGGCAATACTGATGACACTGATAGCCCAAGCCACAGGATATTCACCACCAGTGGAAGACAGCAAGTTCTAAAGTGTATCTTTTTCACTTACAGAGAAGTAAGAGAGATGGACACAGAAAATCATATATGAAGAATAAGAAAGAGATAAATGTAGTCCCCTGAAGTCAAATGAAATGACCAAGAAAAGAAACTTTATAAAGCTTTTTCTCCAGCTGAAGCAGAAACCCAGCTGGGTACATTATATGTGCAAGAAATAAGGGCATGAGCAAAATTTTGACAAGTGGGTTGATGGAATAAGATTGGATTTCCACAAAGCATTCAGAACAGATGAGTTTTTGGATGAGCTTGCAGAACAGCCTGATCTTTAAAAGCCTGTCAGAATGCCAAACTGGGATGATCACCTACTGAAAAACAACTTTCCAGGATGTGGTACTAAAGACACTGAGAACAAAATAATTCCAAAAAGATTTTCATCAATTTAGCCAGAAAAAAAGTTAATAATCCATGACATAAATGTTGCTTTATTTACCAGCTTGTTAAAAATGCTAAATTCTCCCCTATAAAAATCTTACAGCTAGAGGCTGACAGAGATTAGCTTATTCTTCTTCAAAGTCATTAAATAAATAGTTAACCAACAATAGCTGGTAAGTTACCTTGACAACAAAGAATTATTAATATGAGATTGCCCAACGGAGAATGAGCCAGGGATTTCCAAACTGTGGTGTTAATCAAAGTACTTCAAAGCAACACAAGGACTCAGTGCTGGCAGGCGGTCACTGCCTCTGGTGGATTCACGCAGCTTGACATGGGGCTGGGAGCTATTGCAGCCTCTGGCAACAGGGGTAATTTAGTGATGTACTTCTGTACAGAAAAAGGTCAAAACTATTTTTTAAGCAAGTAAAAGGAAACAGAAGATTGGAAGTACCTGAATTGCGGGATCATTAATAACGTCAGTCATACTTGGAAATGAATATGAGCTGTGTGCCCACAAGGTGTTACGTTAGATGTCTTGGCAAAGCCTATGAAAAAAATGCAGCTACGAATGCTTCAGATGTAACTGCACATGCTAAAAGCATCCTATATTCAATCTGTAGAAACTTAAAGATAACACAGTATATACTGAGGACAGCTAATTTGAGCGATCTCACATGTGCCCTTCACCTTCGTGATATTTCATTCCAGTGTGGCTGGACACGACAGTTAGGGAATGAACTTCCAAAAGGCAAACTTTATACCTTCACACTTCTTTATATCACTTTCTCATTTCTAAGTTCATAGAGAAGGAACTAATGGGCAAAGCATAGCATTACTCTTCCATTCTCTTAAATACATTTTCTAAGGTGGTTTAATATTTCTGAAGATAGAAACTGAGAATGTTTTGCTTCTCAAACCCCACGTTTAGGAATAAGTAGGAAGAGGGCCCTTCCTAAAGGGTCCTTGTCAGTTAAATTTACTAATAAGGCACAAGGCTGTTTGTGCTAGCAAACCAGTTACTTATATTTAGCAAATAAGAACTTGCTCAGAGGGGTCTGTCAGAGCCCTTCAGATGAGTTTCTGAATTAGATTATGCATAAACCAGCATTGGCAGCAATACTCAAAATTCTGCTGTAATGTAAGGTTGTTCCCCAATGAGTGATTTGTTGGTGCAGGATAGATAATTTTTTCAACATACTGGAAATTGCTTTGATCCTATGAAACATGTGGCCTTTGTTCTCATTAGAGCATCCCTCAGCGTTACTAACAAAGATCAAAAGTGTCTTCTCGTTCTAAGCCAAGATAGGCATAGACTTTCCCCTGTGCAGAAAAAATAGACCAGTGCTCAGAACTCCAGTGCATGTGAGTGGCATTTCCCAAACTTTGCCACTGCTGTGACAGAACCTGAGTCAGCAGAAGTTCTCTTTAAGGAGAAGACATCCATATCCCTCAGTCAGTGTCCTGGTTTCAGCTGGGATAGAGTTAAGTGTCTTCCTAGTAGCTGGTACAGTGCTGTGTTTTGAGTTCA
>JANZLQ010000100.1:10855049-10881514 GCA_026212715.1 Elanus axillaris
CCCCCATCCCACTTGGGGTGGGGGAAGGGGTGAGCGGCTGCGTGGTGTTAGTTGCTCGCTGGCGTTAAACCACAACACAGAGGATTTCAGACTCTGCAGCTACAACTTTTTAGTAGGGCACAAATAAGCAAAACAAACTTCCTCATCCATGTTCCTTGGAAAATCTTGACCTATCCACTTCTTTTCCTGATAATCCTCCTACCTCCCCTGGCTTCCCATCAGCCTCACACCTTCCTCTTCAGAAGCTCTTCCAAGGCAGCACATGAGCTCCCTTTGGAAGGACACCTCTGCCCACACAGCCTTCCTGACCAGCCTGCAGCAGCCCAAACTGCCAGCAGCCCACTCCCCACAGCCTAACCGAGCCCTTTCTAGACTCACTCTAACACACGATACCCACACTTGCCAACTCACAGACTCAACAATCACTGCGTCCTCACTCCGTACATCTCAGCTTAAGACTAAATTTGCAATAAAAAGATTCAAATCGATCTTATATTCTCAGTCTCACTAAAGTTTTTAGTTTTAACCAACAGCTTCAACAGTGATACAATCGAGATTCTTAACTGTGTTTAAAGTAAATGAGAAACACATGGAGTCCTACTGAAAGCCCAAGACCTGCATTTCAAAATTACTGCACTATCCTTGGAAACAACACCAAAAATTAAATTTAAATTACTGCAAGAAAAATCTGATATCTGGGATAAATTGCCAATAAATCTTGAGATGTTGCTTACACCAGAGTCAAATCTGTTACCAAAATCTGGAACTTGAACTAGTAGTGCATATTTCACATGCTCAGACAATTATCAGCTGCTAGATACTTCTGAGACTATTGAAATGGGACAGACTGAATACATCAGCTGGATTCAGTCCATTTAACTAAATATGAAATGCTGCACAACCCAACACCTATCAGAGTTCTGTTATCCTCCCAGATTAACTCTTTCACAGCAGATGTTTAATAGACATAAATATAATAAGCAAGTAATAACAGCACAAGACCATGATAGCACAACTTTTTCTTTTCTTCAACTAGAAAAAGCTTCTTAAGAGAATGAAATATGCAAAAGCAGCTCAGAGTTAGTGCAACCACTTGCTGGTACTTCATGGACATAACATCACATCTAAAGCACTCAGTCCTGGGAAATAAAATAAATAATTAAGTCAGGAAAAGTTGACCAAAGGTTACATGCTCAGATTTATCCATGCTCATTTTATTCTTCCTCTGAGGTAATACAGTCACGGAAAAGTATCTCATGTCAAATTCCTAAGATGGACTTTTCTGCTGGGCACAGCTACTGACCTGCAGCATCTGAAGATAGCCTTCTTGTGGATCACACAGCAGTGAAGATATTCGGTGATTGTTCCTCATGCACCTCTGATTGTTGTCCCTTGAGAGAGGGAAGATTTGCCGGATAACTGTCATCCTCCCCAGAGCACTATGTACCAACTCTAATATTTCATTATCAGTGATTTCCTGTGAATGGAGACACAGTCTTTTAAAAACACGTATTTGTCCAGATATTTTATATATTCCTTTCTTTACTGGATGAATGTTTTTAAAAAGACAATAAAGGAAAAAAGTTACAGACGCACATATTTAGTCTAGGCCAAATGTTGTTATTCTGTGTTTAATAACAATGGTATTTTTTAAAGTATCATCTGAAACCAAAGAAAACAGCTTAACACACTACCATCTATCTTGGCAAAACTAACATACTGCAGAGGTAGATCCTCATAGAAAAGCACCAACATGGTCTCAATAGGTTTCTAAGTAAAAAACAAGAGCCTTCAAACCAAATTTCTACAGAAAGGATTTTAGTTTAACAAGACAGAACCTCGCTACATCCTCAGAACAAAACAACAAATGGAAAATATAACTGTCTTTAGGAAATACAGCCCTTGCACCTGAGAACAATGTTACAAGAAAGTACTTTTCCCATAAGAACGGTAGATCATTTCTGCAGACTAATCCTGATAATGACTCAAGGAAGTCTTTTGAGATTATCTGTTTAAGAAATAAAAAAATAGGAGAAACTTCATGGAAGGGATTGACACATTTGGGAATGCAAGTTTCTGTCACAGAATAATTTGGGATAAGATATAAGGAAATCTCAAGGACAGGCTGCTCTTCTTTCCAAGCTTTGCACAGTTTAAAGCCTCTTTGGAGACCTTCCCATGTCCCAGCCTCCTAATCCATCCTGTGACAGAGGCTGCATCCATTGCCCTTATTTTGCAACTGAAGCCAACTCAACTACATGCTTTACGTATTTTGTATTTAAAAAAAAACCCACCAAATAAAACCTCTTTTTTTACCCCAGGAGGCATAGTTTGAACCTCAGCAGCTTAGCTGATCCTGAAATCCTAACAGCAGTACAGCCTGTGATGGTTATTCCCTGCCAGGAGTCCACTGCAAGGAAGGACAGGCAGCGGCACCGCTGACTGCGGTTGTTCCCCCAGGCGCCTCCTCTGCAGGGAGCAGCTTTACACCCCAGCTCCTTAGCATGCCACCAGCAGCATCAGCAAGTCACACCGGCCCATCTCCAGCACACGTTGGCTGCACCAGCTGCGCAGCTGGGCCACCTCATTGCTCAACCTGCACAGGGCTGCTCTCAGCCCCTTTCAGGGTAGGGGACTGCAAATAATTTGTATTGCTGTAGTCAACAGGACCCATACCTTGTGATGTGTCATCAGCAGAAGTGAACCTGGCCCCGTACTTTTAACATTCAAGAAAAAAATATTTTCTTTTCTTGCCATTTTCTCTGCCAAGCTGTGAGTGAAATGACCATGTGGTTATTATAATTACTTGTTATGGTTGACTAGTACTGTAGCTTTGGCTCAACTTAGTTTTCTTCTTTGCCAATTTCCCATCATTTTTTAGGAACATGACTTTTTAACTTTGCAGAAGATGAAATTCATTGCATGAATGACAGACTAACTGGTGTGGCATGAAAACAGAAAATCAGAAAATAAATATATTCTTATAGAAGCCAAAGATTTTGAGGCTTAATAGAAAATGCAGGGTGGCACCTGTAGCCTTGCAGGGAGACAATGAAGGAGATCCACATGCTCTACAGATCCCTCCAGCCTGCTGCCTTGGATTTTTCTTCTGTGGGGATGAGGGGTGTTAAAGCCACACTGCGTGTCTAAGCTGCGGTCTGAGAGAAAGACAGTTTTACGGGATAGCTTTAACTCCTAACCCCCTAGGCTGCATCCCTTGGCAGAAAACTCAGACTTGGTGGTTGGAAATAGGAGAAAAAAGATCACGAATCATCCAAATCTTCAGTTCACCTCACACCACACACATTTTGTGTCCTCCCCAAGGGATGCACAGCCTTTCAAAGACATCTCAGAACCTGTGTCAAAATGCTTGACCTGAGACATGTAAGCCTAAACATAGCAGACCAGAACTGCTTCCTCCACGGGATTTCCAGAAGTAAGGTAGTGGAGGAGATCAATTGTGTCAGACACATTAACCCAGGTTCTTCCCACTCAGCTATAGGCACTGAGTGAGTCCTGAACTTAAAAGCCTAGTTACTGTAGAGCCAGAGATGTAAAGCAGGATCCTCTGGAGGGAAATTCAGAGCCTAAATTGGGCTAAATCTGACTCTGGAAGTGCCACCTTTTTTTGTGTGGACAGCTAACAGTAGCTAAATCCTTCAATGCCTCAGTTCAGTACATAACACCAAAGGGAACAAAGCTCCTGTATTTTTTTCATCTGAGGGACATTCATACCAGTGTTTGATCCATTCCTTCTAGAAACTGGGCTCCTTTTTAGAAATTTAAAAGCCTAGAAAAAAAATAGTTGTTGTTGGAAGAGCTGGGAACAAAAGGTCTACATCTACATTTTTGCGCTGGTGCTCTAAAAGCTAAAGGCAACCATGGGCCTTTCCATGCCAGTTCACAGGGCGGTACGGCCCCAGGCAGCATCGCAGGGCACCTCGGCCAGGTCCATGAGCAGGAAAGCATGTCTGAGTGCCTGAACTGCAGAGGAGAGCAGGTCACCATCATCCTGTCCCAGAGAGGCCCGGCTGTGGCTTCCCTGGCCGGGGGACTGCACCCCTTCCTCTTGCCTGGCACAGGCAGGCCCTGCAGATTTGTTTCCAGAAAGCTCACGCTTCTGGCTTAGCCACATGTAAAACCTTAAATGTCACGCGCAGAAAGGTCACCTGCATTCTGACAGTGATAAGTACGGGGGGAGAAAGAAAAAGAAGGAAAAAAAAAAACAAATCAAAAAAGGAAAAAACAAGTATACGTGAAGTTGGCTCTTACTTTTACACCCATCAGAATAACAGCATATATCCAAAAAACAGTTCTAAGCCTTGGAATCACAGGGGAAAAAACATTTCACGCTGATCTTACAATTACAGTCTATTCACCTAGTTATCTGTTTAAAAGCAACGTGTTTTCTTTCCTGTACATGATATGAAAATTTTCCTTAGACTGTGAAACTGACAACTAAGCAAGTAATTTAATTTGGTCCTAGAGGGTTTTCAAACAAATGTATCCCAAATTTCCAATTTCATTCTTGGAACTTTCGTTCTTGTGCTTTATACAGCACAAGACAGCACACAGTAATTACCATTCATACCATGTGTGAATGCTGTATTCTAAGCAAAGCTTATCAGCTGGTTTGGCCAGGCAAGTGCTCCTTGCAAAATTCCATATCACATGCCCATTTCTGGCTTTCGTGATCCCATGATGTTGCTACTGCAACATGGGGTAAATCTTTACTTAATATAGATGATGGCTTCTGCTTATTTCAGGGATTTGCTTTAAGGAAGGTTAAAGAGCCTAACTAAATATTGCTTGGCACCTTTAATAGCAGTTTGCACTCAGGTCTGTAAATATTGAATTTCTTGAATGAGGATGGAGGGAGAGCACTTTACCCAGGGATAAAAGATGATCTATTATCTAAGTGCTCATATCCTGGATTTTTCCTTTACTAAGGAAAAGAATTTAGCTATTCCCAATATTTCAAGGAGCACTTAATTATTTTTGTATGCAGAAGCAAGTGTAGGACTGACCACTCACTCAGGCTAGTAGTAGTTTTCGCCACCCAAGTCAACACTGAAAGGGTATTCCTTTAAACATTGTATTTTCTGTTCATGTGGCATATTAATGGGAAAGTTTACTCTTCAAGAATTTGTGGCACTCATTCACCTATTTATTTGCACACAAATATTGGTCATTTGGGGAATTCATTTATCTATTTATTTATCTGCACACAAAGAACTTCAGTTAGTTTGTAATACCTAGCCATATTGCTCAGGGGAATATTTAAATCTGTTCTAGTTGTGCTCAACTATCATAACACAAATTGCAAAGTGAGACAATTATGTTTCACATTACAATCTGTATTTTCCTAGAGGTAATGACAGAAAATTATAAATTTTAATGACATTAATAATTTAAAGAACCAAAACAGATTTCCAGAAAGCACATCCCTGAGAAAACTGGAGGATTAAACAGAGTGGCAACAAGGGCAAGGATGCTCATGGAGACAAGCTACAGATTTATGGGGAATTTTTGCATTAGGATGGATACTGTTGGATTATTCTAACTCCCCTCAATGCACTATGTACATTTGTAAAGGGATGCTTGTTCATTTGTTGAAAATCCAGAAAACATCCTTCAGTTGGCTGTTTTTTAAAATGTTCGCAACAGCTTACCCTGTAGATAAGATTTATTCAATTTTAACATTACACTGGCTTCTCTGCATCCCACGTGGACACACACACACACATATATAAAGGTTAATCCCTTAGGCAAGAGCACAATCCATTTTTCATAGCACAGAAAACATTGTAATACAAGTCTTCATGACCACCTGTCCAACTCCTATTCTCATTGTCCTCCCACACATCCAACACTACCTCACTTCTCTTCCTTTTACCTGATGCTCCTAAAAATCTCTACAGGGATGTATTTACAATTTAATTGAATAAGCTCTATTCCTAGATATAAGGACTCTACACTGGGTGTCCAGAAGTCTTTCTCAGATTGTAGCAAGTGCCTATATAGTAAATGATCCTCTGATTTAACAAAATAGTATTCCATACTAAAAAGTAAATAGCTCAGAAAAAAAATATGAAAAGCACACAAAATGATACTTATCAAAAGCTGGACAAAACAAACAAAAAAATCACCATTGATTTTAATATGGATTTCACTGATAAAACAACTCATCACACCTGATCTAACCTTGCTCCTAGCTGATTAAGACTGTTTCCGCATAATTCAACAGCATCAGAATTAGGTCAATTCTGAACCCTACAAATTCTTTGAGAAGTGTGCAGGTACACATGCAGTACAGTTTCATGTATATGTATTCCTTTCAAGAATATATAAGAAAATGACATTTTTTTTGTGAAAATAAATGAACAAATAAAAATTTTGCAGTGTTAAAGATAGCAGCTGAAAGGAGAGAAGCAAGATTTCTTTGGGCTAGTAAGTATAGAGTACCTGGAATAAATTTCGAATAAATTATAATTTTAAATTGTTAAGTTTTGCATTGAAATGTGTCATTTTCTAAATGTTAAGAAATTTTCCACAGTGTGTTCCTTGTATTTCTATTCAATGTTTTTAATTTTTTTAATCTGTGCATTTTTGTATAATTTGAAAACATCTTAGAATGCTTGTCCTACTTGCATTTGTAAACTATCATTACAAAGTCTGCTTTTTTACAAGAAAAAAATAAGACAGAGGGAAGTGTAAAAGATTTATTAAATTCTTGTTATCAGAGTAAACACAAGCATCATTACACAGACCGATGCTTTTAAAAAAAAAAATCTTTTGGTACTTCCATATGTAGAGAAAGACTGAACAGAATTCCAGTCTATCAGACAGTCCTGGTTCTACCCACGTAAAAATGAAGCCATAACAATTTGCACAGGCTTGTGGGTCTAACTGTTGATATCTCAAAGTGCATATAGCAGAGGCATTTCTAGAAAGAAAAAAAAAAAAAAGAAAAATATTTTCCAAACTAAAATTGAGAACAAACACTGCATTCATAATGGATCTGTCTTCTGAAGTCGTAAGTTTCCCCAGGATTACTGTACAAGCCCCATGCGAGGAAAACACTGTTTATCATGCATTATCTAACACCTTCCTACATGTTACCCTTGGGGAAAAAGTAGTTTGCTGAGATAGACTTTATCTGATAATTACTATTCTATTTTCTGCTCATTTTTCTTAACCTTTGAAAAATATTTTATAGAGGAAAATAAGAAAGTGCCCAGATGATAGTTGAGAAGCCATTTGATTCTCAAATCAAGAAGACGAGTAACTACGGATATACTGGGCATGTGTCATATGGGAAAGGAAAGAAAACTACTATTGGCAGAATCAATGGTGCTGCAGGACAGAAATGGAAAGTTGGAAACATGTCACACCAGGAGAGAGATGATGGGACACTTTCTTGTCTCTCACATAACAAACTGCCTCCTACAGACAGTGAAATAGTGGTGAATAGAGACCTATGAAAAGAGCAGAAATAAGAGAAGTGACCTAGAGTCCAAAAAAGCATTAGCAGAAATATGTTTTGAGTGAATGCTCTGAAAGGGGAAAGAAAAAAGCATCAATAATCTTTTTCTGCACTTTGTTCTGACTGATCACCTGGGTTGAGTTTGGGAAAGTTTTATTAATCAGTTGAAGATCTAGCAATTCATCTGCTGGCAGCACCACCAGCATTATTTGGAAAGTGTCATCTGTCCAAAAAAGGAAGAATAAGGTCAACTGTTGTCTAAAATTTTTTATTCGCATTCAAGTGATGTGGATAGCATTATCTCAACATGGCTCAGAGTTCCCCAAGTCCCTTAGCACTCTAACTTTCTGTCTAAGGCTTCTCACCACTGATGAAATGTGTACTCTTGCTATGTTTCCAAATCTTTTTATTAATTCTCCTGCAGAAATTACAAGACCTTTTCTTCCTACTTTACTTCTCCCTTCTCCTTCTTTTCAACTGTGAGGGCTTCTTCTAACAAATAACATCATAGTTGGGAAGAATTTAACCAAATACTTTACAGCTCCAATTGCTATAGTAGTTTCTCAGTGCTAACTGCCTCCAAATTTTCCAAACTAGGATCTTTTTTGTGGATTGAAAAGAGAAAATACCCAAACCCACCCTTTTCTGGCTGTTAATTAGAGTTTAGTTTTATTTTTCAATTAAAGCTTACAAGACTTTCAGCTGTCTTTGAACTACTCAATACTTTGCTTTCCTATGGATTTAGAATCTGTGTAATACTCCATTTCTATAGCTTCATGCTATTTATTTTAGATTTCTTATTGAAAACAGATTTTCACCAATAACGAACTGGTCTCTGACTTTTTCTTATGTATTTATGGTTAGCACTGTACATAAAAAGCAAAATAATGCTATTGATTTTTTAAAAGCTCTAGTTATTAAGCTAAGTTTAATACAAGAAGATCAGCTGGCTTACTACATTCTATCAATAAAAAAGCATCTGTGATTTTACAAGAGCTTTTACAAATACAACTTTCCATTCTGCTATCTACCCTGGAGTGTTGCAGTGTAGGTTGCTTCGTTGATTTTTTTGTTTGCCTGTTTTTAAATGGGACAAATAACAGCATAAGCTTTTCTTAGTGATGAACAAATGAGCCCCTATTCAACCTTAGAGTCAAGCTACTCGGCATAGCATTAAACTATGTGTTTAATTTTGCAGTACAGAAATACAGTTGCCCACTGTGCGGTCCCCATGAACACAGACAAACATCGGGAACTGTGCAAGTGCATCTACCAGGATAATCAAGAGTATGATTCCTCCCTCCTTTACAAAGCTTAATTCTAGAAACTTTACAGTAGTTCACAGAAAAAAAATGCTATAGAAGAATGCATGATGCTGTTATTTTGAAAAATAACAAAGTTTTGCTTTATTAGAAAGAACACCTCCCTTTTTAAGTGTCATGCCGTGACAAATACCTACATGGACTGGTACCTGACCTATGAGGAGGCCTTTTTTCCCCCCATATTACATTCCTTTCCCACAGACTACCTGATCATTTAGATGGTAAGGAACTAATGTACTGAAATTTCCACTAGTTTTCCCCACTATTCCCATGGTTCCAGTTTAAGAATTTAGAAGTGAATATTGTTTGAATTTCAGCTTTTGTTATTCCATATGGTACATAACATGGTAATTCTAAGACTAAAAAATCAGAGTAATAAGAAGTTATTTTCTGTTAATAACAAATACCCCTTTGTTTCTGATCTGATGAGGATTAATCTGAATCAATGAGAATCAATTCAATGGAAAAGCATCAAATTAAAACTGTAGTCAAGTAGAAGATCTAACTTTTTTTATTTTTTACACCCTATAATTAAATCTATTTTTAAAGCACTGAAAGTGCAACTAATTCATTACTAGGCATCTATCAAAACTACATAAGATTACAATATAGTCCTCCATTTCAAATGACTGAAGAAGAAATATGATGTTAGGTTCATCCCTGGCTAAGCCAAATCACTGGGGCTACCCCAAGGGTGGATTTTCTAATCAAACGCAATCACTCTAGCTTGCTCAGTAGGACACAGAGAAGGTTGGAGGTCCATGCTGATCAGAAATCAAGTATGAGTCACAGTTCCAATAAATTTAATGTTTGTCAGCAAAAGGATTGAATGATACAATCAGAAGTATATGTAGTAGATGAACTGTCATTTCCATACCCATATTGAAAAAAAGATATATGGAATGATCTAGACCAGAAGGTGCAGATCAGAAAATACCCAGTGGTGTTCATAATACAGTTGTATTTGTCTTTCCAAACTGAGATCTGAAAATATTTAGCAGACTGACATAGCATGAGTAGGATGCTGAAAAATGAAGAATAAAAAACAACAGCAGAACCACGTGTGAAGACAGAGAGATGATGAGATGGAAGAAAGTAACTAAGGAAGTTGTTCCTATTCATTATCATATTTAGATCATAAACCATTTCCCAATACTCAATCTAATTTTTACTGCAGAAGACTGATTGCATTTCCTCTGTCTTTCCAGAGTGAACATATGATCATACTCTTTTAATTACATCTGTTCTACTGCTATACTCTTGCTCCATCTTCTGAGTTTCATAGGAGACAGAGCTAATTCTTTCAGCCTTTCCTCATGGGTCATATTTTATTGAGCTTTGATCATACTCAGTGCTCTCTTCTGGATGTTCAAAAGTGTTCTGCATTCTCTGTTTTGTTTTAAAGTATCTTGCCCAAAACTTGCAATACTGTTCCAACAAGGCCAAGTTGATGTCAAGCAGAGCAAAATAATTGCCTCCCTTATCTTACAAAGAATGTTTCCAGTAACATATCTGAGGACTATATTTGCTTGTTTTGCCAGACTGCAGCAGTATTGATTGATACTCTGTTTGTTTTCCACAAGGATTCTAAGTTGCTCCTGCAGATGTTCACAAGCTTTACCTCATTTGTAACCACACCCAAAGTACTCAGCACTTCTCTATATTGAATCTCATCTGGTGGAGTGCCTCAGATTTATCTAAATGAACTGGAACTACTACAATATATTTCTAACAGTCTGGTTACAATTAGTTTCTATAAAGCCAGTATCGTGTAAGTCACTAAAAACATTAAAACCTCATTTTTCCATTAAGTAATCACCTTACACTTTCCTTTATCTTCTGCTACATCTAAACTTTTCTTGTTGCTTTTTGTGACCCCTGGTA
Organism: Elanus axillaris; assembly: GCA_026212715.1. Lineage (NCBI taxonomy): Eukaryota > Metazoa > Chordata > Aves > Accipitriformes > Accipitridae > Elanus > Elanus axillaris. The sequence continues at coordinate 10,865,742 of JANZLQ010000100.1, forward strand.
TAAGTAATTTTACACGTCAGACTCATTTTATCATCACGTACTTTGTTACACTTTTACACTACTCCTTAGACCTTTTCTTCATCACTTTTTCTTTAGAATTGCTCTCTTATTTCAAGCTTTGTAAAGATAACCCATTGGAACCATAACAATACCTTATTATGCCTTCATCTTCACAGAACTCCATGGTTCTCTTGCCATCCTTCACTCATCATATTATCTTTCCAAAAGCACCTACTAGTTCCCTAAACTTCTGAGTTGGACAATCTTTTTATTGACATCTATTATCCCTATTCTCCTTTTCTCACTTCTTGCTCTTCTTCAAACATGCTACCATCTCCCAATCACTTTCACAGCAATTATCTTCCGGCTTCCTTAGCCATAATGAAATCTAAACTGATGGCTGCCTTAACATTTTAAACATGTAGCGATAACATTGGCAATCATAGGAAATTGTGAAATTTTGTCTGTGTCCCGCCTTTACTTTTTCAACTGCCAGGAAAATTAAAATTCTCCATTTTTTCTGTTTCTTGACTTTCGGGCATTTCTGTCAAAAATGCACTTTGAAAAAAAGTCTTCCTTGATGTATGTCTTTTGTGTATTTCCACACAGTTATTCAGCAAGTCTGAAGCTCACTTCTTCTTAGCTTCAGAGCAAGTACGTATGGTTTGGACATGCAATGTTATGTTGTCCTCTCTTCATCTCTACCTGTCCTTCATGAAAAATTGTCTCCTATCTCAACCATAGCCTTGTGCTTTGTCCTACCATGTCCTACAGCTTTCAATTAAACTTCTGAATAGTGATGAAAGTTTGTTGAAAAAGAAATTAAAGGAAGGATGTGATAATGGTGAAACAACTCATTTGAGTTATCAATCAATTTCAGTACCCATTCAATTTCCATGAAGAGTAGTTCATTGCTTTGTGTACTTTACTGATTTATATGTAAAAATTATGAATGCTTAGAAATTTGGAATTAGAATTATATATATTGACGTGAGGGAATAAAATACTGTGTTTAATTTGAATTTGTTTTGGTCTGAATTCCAGTTTTGCAGAACAATTTCTTTTACATTTTCTGTCCCCTTGGAATGGAGGAAAATTCAAAACCATGAAATGTTCCACAAAAAGGTAAACAAGGTTTCTAGTGTTATTTATACCCCAAAACCTACTGCTGCTGCTAATAAAAAAGCAGACACAGACTCCCAGTGCACTGCTCCTAGTACAACCACATACAAATTCAGTTTCAAGTATTGCTCTTGTGCCTCTCCCACAGACATATGCCCTGGGCCATGCACTGCATTTTCTCTTAACAGGCAGAAAAAAGAGAAGGGGAGAATAAAAAATGTCAGGAGGAACAGACAGAGATGCTTGATGTAAGGCACCAAAGAGAAAGAAATGTAAGAGAAAAATAAAAATAAGAAAGAAAAACAGGAAAAAATACAGCAAATAAATACCCAAAAAAGGGGAGCATCTACAACTGTGCCAGTCATGCCACAAGAAGAAATAGCACACATCTAGCAAAGCTGGTACGTCACTTCATCACCACTTGAAGGCATAAACAGCAAAGGTACAAGCAGAACAGCAGATATGATCTAAGAGATCTTCTTTAGGGTCAAAATTGCTGGTCATTGGCAACTCTGAACACAGTCAATGGTGATAAAACATTTTGGACTAATCTGGAGACAAAGCTAAGCATGGACTAGCCATTGTTTTGAAGGGTTGTTTGGTTTTGCAAGGATTTATGCAGAAATCACAAATATTTTTGCTTTTAAAAAACTACTTGGCATGTTTAACCCAGAATTCAGGTAGAATCACTACCAAAATGAATGCAAGTAATGATTTAGTGTTTCTAGATGAACAAAAGTGAAGATGATGAAATATAAATCTAATAAAGGGAGGATGGATAGAAATACATTTCTTTTTCCCCTCTCAAATCTCCACTACTTTTGACAGCTCTGTGAGTTTGAAACATAAAATGTCTGAAATGAGAAGACTAGAGATAGTTGCAAATATATGTTTTTAAACCAGTAAGGTTTTTATGATTTTAGCTTCAAAGAGGACATATGAGGGCATGATACTGACTGCAAAGACCCATCCCTGTGTACTCTCTTATCCTGAAAGACTTGCTGTGTAATGTTTCAACCTTCCAGCCCCATACAATGAATCCAACTCCCAATTCACTAGCCTTTTTCTGAAGGTGACTGAGTCCTTTTGCACTACCAATGGCATCCAAACTGAACAGATACCTCAGCACAGAGGCTCGGGTTATTGGAAACTAGTCAATGCAGAATCTTGACAGTACAGCTCTGTAATGTGAGATCAACTCATATATTCTACATTTGTTCATTTGCTGTGTAATAAACTTACCAGCCATACAGTTTTAAGTCAGCTCATCACAAGCTTGGTGGTGTTGCTTACCTAATAAAATTAACATGATAAAACACGTTCAAACTCCAAAACTTAACCCCTATCCTGCTGTATGGGGCAGAAGCACAAGGGGAAAAAAAACCAAACCCCAAATGTTTATTGAATTGTCAATACAGAGAGAGTAAAGTAGATTTAATTCAAGTAAGACAATAATAAAGTCTCTTCTTGAAATGACACCATGCTCTATAGTCATTCTCACTATAGCAAGACAAGTCCAAGGTTTAGATCCTCATTGGCTTGAAGAGAGGTGGGAGACAGGGCAGACTATGAGAAGGTACTCAAGATCAGTAGACCTCGGTAGTCTAACCTGTACCAGGCCCTTAAATGGTTACCCGAAGTGAGAAAGGCCTAAAGAGTCTGTTTACAATCCAGTGCACTTCATACAAGGAACCTCAGTGGAAATAACTGTAGCTGTGTTCTCTTCCTACTACTGCCCCTTCAGGTCAGTTAGCCCTATATCTCTCTTGGCTTGCTACTCATGTGGAATTACATCAGAAAGAGCTGATTAGACTGTTGGGAATTAAAAGTTAATTCCATTCTGCAAATCACAGCACCAATCAATATCCAGTCAAGGAATAACATTTTTCCATCAAGTATCCATGCAGTTCTCACCGATATCAACTGGAAACACATACATGGAAAGCATGATCAGTCTGTCCTCTTGCTAGCATGGGGGTATGCACACTATTAAGTAAGAAACAAGCCCTAAGGAACCTCCATAATTCTACAGATTCATCCCTGTGGATGTTTAACGTATCTTCTTTTCACAATAGCTTTAAGCACACAAAGACCAACACTTTTCCCTTAAAAAAAAAAGGATAATCTAGACATTTCCTCCTCTTTTTGCCTGCAAAGAGTTTTCCAAAGTTTCATGAATTTGAAAAGTTTCTGTAATGGTCTGTTTGAACTTAATGGCATTTTGAGATATTTACAAGTATGTGCACTAATATTTTTCACTAAAAACTTATACTTTAGATTTATATTTCCCTATTATAGCTTCCCTACCCAGTCTCTAGCCATAAAAGAGAAAAATGTTCCCCAAATAAAAGCAGAATTTACACGCTGTATGATGTGTTTGTGTATGTGTATGTATGCACATGTTTGTGCATGACTGCTGAAGGCTTTTATTTGTGATGTTACAGATTCAGGCTTCACAAAGTGAGTTTTAACATCTGAACAATAACAGCAGCAATAACAGATTCACAAACACTCCCTCTATAAATGTTTAGGGAAATATGCACTGTATTTTCTTTATGTGAATATAAACACTGACTCTCTGGGCATCTTGCTGATATTTTTGTACTGGGTCATTACTGCAGCTGGCAAATCAGGAGGTACTTAAATGTAACAAGAACTAGAAAGAATTTACAAGGCCTTTATAAGCAGAGATTTCACTCGCTTTCCCTAACCCCTATTTAATTACTGAGCCTTTCTAATGCCACACAATACAATTTATAGTTACTATTAGAAGTAGCCTATCCAAAATTATTAGCTAGGTGCAAAGAAAGAAATGAGAAATTAACAAAGGAATTGGTTATTAAAGTAGAGGCTGTGCTTTTATACTATAAAAATAAAACAGTTAACACAATTCTTTTTAACTTAGATATTTTACTATCTTTTAACAAATCATTATTAAACCCAGAAATATATAAAATAGTGCCATTTATCATGAACAATCAGTGACTGTAAATTACTATATACAGTACAAAATTTCAAGCTTTCCATTGCTTTTTAAATAGAAGTCTGCACAGATTCCTATCGGGGTATTGTGTTACTAAGTTAAAATAAATAATCACAGTAGCAGGACAGGATACCATTTACCACAGAGAGGAAATATCACATTTTAAAACTATGCTATCCTGGATCTTGGCCGAAACACAACACATTCTGCACTAGAGAAAACCTGTGTATCACATAAATGCATATTTGAATGAGCTAAGCCTGCAACTAGGCTCAGCGCTCTTTCCTCTCCTGGTATCTGAGTGCAGGCTTTTGCAGCCGCAAAGGGTGAGATTCTGGCAGACATAGATGAACGTATTTGAGGTTTCTTTTAAGATACTCTCTGCTTCCTAAATAACTAATGAAGTAGAGTCAACATGAAGATAAAAATAAAGTCCCAGCTGCTATGAGGTACATTGGAAGCTATATTTTGACCTTTGGTATTCAACCTATGTCAATTCAGCTGAGATAGACAAGCAATGACACTGCAGAGTTTGCATCTTGTACCATTCAAAAAGCAAAAATGCTAAGTGTATGCTCAGTTCGGTGTGTCAAAACATATGAAACTAGAGATGGTGATGAGTGAATATACCAAGCTATGTTGTCTCTTTTGACTTTCTTACCTCATTTACATAGACCCAGTGACTATCCTTTGATGCAAGGTTGGTTTCCACAGCCTACAAAAATAAAAAGAAATATAATAATGAAAATAAATAAAACATGTGAAACAGTCCAGAAAGAACTTACATAAAAAGGTACTGTAAAGCTCATTTTGATTCCTTTCATTGCTATTGGCATTGTTTCAGTATGGTTCTTTTAATCTCTTCCACTGCTGCTTCATGGAACAGTATCTTAATGGTGGTAGTCACGTTTCTCTGACTTCAGTATCTAAACCAAAGTACGCTGTACTGTGAGGATATTCCCTAGACATACCATAAAAGCACACTGGAGCAGGGTGGTACATCAACATGAAAAGGGATCCTATGATGAACAACTGCACACAGAAGATGCAGTTTGTGAGATTTAACTTCCATATATCTAATGCATCCTAGTAGGCTGGGTTTCTTTTCAATGTGTATCCCAAAATATACTGTCTCTGACTCTTTACAACTCTGGTAGTTTAACTGTTAGCTAACCTATTTAATGAAAAACACCACTCTGAGACACTCAAGTGAAGTTCATATGAGTCATCCTCTCCATATTTACATAAGACCCAAGAGAAAGTTATGATTAGCATGGACACTTTTTCTGGCTTCCTGGTGGGGACTTGGATAATTACTACATATTATAAAGAAACAGGCCATCTCATCGGACAGCATATTTAACCATACACATATAACCCTCATGGTTCACTGAGATGCTAGAACTGGAAAGATTGCTAGCACAAACAGCACTACTAGCACTGAGGACCTCAGTGGAAGGATATGGCAATATACATAGAAGTTTCTAACTGCCCTCTTTGTTTGACAACGATAAGCTCACTTCAGGATATTTTATAGTCTAATACAGCAATATCAAGCATCCAGAGGTGTACACTACAGTGATAATGATATTGGAAATGTCCTGCTTAACACATGGCTAAACAACTATTGTGGATTCGTCTCACCTAATAAAACAGGACGATCCCAGTGCACACATGTATTTCAGGATGCAGTTCATTACACAAAGTTTTGAATGTCCCTGCCTTCAAACACTTCTTTCTTCTGTGCTAATATGACCCCATTTACCGAACAGATATTCTTAGCCCTGTGTTGTCATAAATGGCCCTGTGAATCACTGAAATGAACCTAGTTAAAACAACAAATACAGATGAACAAAATATTTCCAGTTACTGTTTTTTAACCTGGATAATTTCCTCACCCTGTTCATTGTGTGTGGCCTCAGAAACAATTGCACTGGTACAGAGAGGCTCTGTAGACTGCAGCACTGGGCTGGGCAGGAACATCATCAACCACCTTCCTTTCCAGAACACATTTGCATAGTAAGCCTCTCAGATATTTAGCATCAGACAGGATGAATCACCTTCTCTCATGACACTGACTACAGATGACTGGCTTAGAACAAATGTCCATGACTTATAAGGCTGCAGTGAAATGACAAGTTATCCATCCTTGTTATAGGTAAAGGGAGTACTGTTACATGATCCTAACACAAAAAAAACAAATGCAAAACTAGCTAAGTAGCCAACACTGACATTTTTAGCATTAATCTTAGTTTATACTGTGTTAAAAAAAATAAAAGGCACAAATTATTTGCCTAAGTAATTGTGGTTTAAAACCTTACTCATTTGCGCAGCCCACACAAACCTAAGAGAAAATTGTGGGCAACACATATACCTCAGTCTATTTCTCCTGTCTACAAGGTGAAGTACTCCTTTAAAGAGACAAAAATCCCAAAAGAGAAACAACAAAGCAGTCGAAAGAGAAAAATCAACACAGACAGGGCATAGTATTTCTCATCATCATCATAAACAGCATTATGGGAAATTAACTATCCCTGGTGTCAAAGCAGATAAGAACCACTAGAGACAACGATTCTGACAAGATAATCTTCTCCTAAGCATGCAGTGAAAAATTGTCTCCCTTGGTAATTGCCTCCCTTGTGTTACTTTTAAGCTGGTAGGAAAATTGAGCTGACCACCTAATTGAGGAATTGCAGCTATCAGGAAAGCTAGCTGTAATGGAAGCGAGGGCAAAAACTTGTGGATTTTATCCCTATTCACCCCTCTAATATATTCAGACAAAGCCAAAATAGCCAGGTGCTGTAACATATAGAGGAAAAGCAAAGTCCTGCCAACATTAGCAAAGCACAACTAAATAATGCTCAGGTGCAGAGTTATTGCATTGGCTACATTTTGTGATTTACTTGCAACAGTGAGCAATTTGTATGAATAAATGCTAAGTCTGGGGAGCCGCAAGAGGCAGGGAATTTGAGATGAATCATTGCAACTCATTCTTCTGGGTTCACGTATCTGGGCCAAAGTTTTTAAAATGAGATGCCTAAATTTAGATTACTAAGAGTTTATCTTTAGTCATCAGAGTGCTAGACCATTCAGCACCTCCTACAGAAGTCAATGGCTCTGCACTCTAAAAGGCTGAAATGTATTTAGAAACATAACTGTAAGTAGGCAAGTTTAAATATCTATAAATATCTTCTGTTTAGAGCTGCAACACATAGCATGAAGCATTATTCTAAACCCAGACATGCTAAGAGGAAGCAGAAACATTTTGTGTTTCAGATTTTGCACCATATTTACAGACTGGCTGTCCTAAAAAATTCTAAAATGAACTATTGAAAGACACATCTCAGAGGTTTAAACCTCCCAATAGCACTGGTATTTTGGAGGTGTATTGCTGGAGGCTGATGGAAGTTAAGCAGTGTGAAGAGCATGGCCCTGGAGACCTGTGATATTGCAAAAAAATTTATTCAAGATTTTCAGAATAAGAAAGAAATTACATGTTTGTAAGTTATGAGTTTCTTTTTCTTTAAAAAGGAAAAAGTATCAGCACTTGGGAGATTATGGTCATCCACTTTTAGTTAGTTTTTAATTATTTAAGTTGTTCAAGATCTTGTCATTTGTTTAAGCTTGTGCCTCCATCCATTCAAAAAGAAAAAAAAATTGTCTCTGTAACATCCTGAAGGATCTATTACAGCCTATTTCATAAATGCACCCTATATTAAAGAAAGTAGGCTAGGAATTTGTGTGATTACTGTGGCTGAGGAAAAGCTCTGCCAGCTATTGGGACTGGATTCATGTGCCAAAATATGTTATGGGTCTTTTTTGTGGAAAAATTATTAATATATGTGCAAAATATGCTAGCTCTTTATATACTTTATACACACATAGGGTCCAGTTGACACTTGGGAGTAATGCCTCACAACATTTTTATCAAATATAAAACGTGCTTTTGAGATGAACAGCACACTGGAAATTAAAGAGCATCCATATTTCCTTTATTTTCTCTTAGACTAGCAAATAGCTTCTACAGATTTGGAAAAAAAGAGGGGGGGTTGAGACTGTATGCCCTTCTTCCTCCCCAGCTAAATTTCAACAGCCAAATGTTAAAATGCAGCACCCAAACAAGAGAATTATAATTCACTCAGTGGACCGCTATTAATGACAATGTATAAATGATACTGTCAGAACTGGGCCAGACTGGGAAGAGGGGAAGGGGAGCACTGCATGAAGAAAACTGTTTATAATTTCTCAGTAGAAAGCATTTACAACACAAATGAAATAGGGCGACACTGAAAATTCAAAATATGAGCATTAAGATTTCAGATCTTGTACCAACAATGATAAAAGAAAAGAATAAGATGCTTCGTGAAAAATGATCAAAGATATTTTCATGTATATGGCTTTGTTTACTTTTAAATGTATAACTTAAAATAATTTACTGCCAATAATCCATGACATTATTTTATTGGAATACAGTGGAGAACAAGTATTTACATTGTCTTTATGAATAAGTAACTCGGTTCATTATTTTATCTAATGGCAGTTACAGGATTAAAAGGAGAAGTTAGGAAAGTAAGCAATAAATACTGCTATGTTCAGAAATAAAGCTATTCTGCAGGAAAAAAAAAAAAAAGAAAAAAAAAAAGAGCAGAAACAATCCTTTCCTGACCTTCTGAAACGGAAAACATTTCCAAGTGCATAACAGCTGGCTAGTAATGGGGAAGTCTCTTTTCCTGGCTGCCTTGCCAGGGTCAGCACCTTGGTTTAAGAGCAAAAAGCAGGCTGTGTAGAAAGAAATGTGGAGATGTGCGACCAGACACAACTTAGAGAGATGCTGGTGGGTGTTCAAACGGTCATGGACAGATTGTGTTCCAGTACAGAAGAGTTTAGGCTTACGTGCATCTGTGTTATAGTTACAAACCTGTTGTCTCCTTACTGTGTCCCCAGGGGGACAGGCAGTAGGAATGTCTGGAAGCCCCGTAACCAACCCCAGGATCCTAGAAGGAAATGTCTTGCAGATGGCAAACACAGATGGTCCTGTTGTGTCTACAGTTTTGGAAACAAGGGCTGCCATCCTGAAATCCATGATATAAAAGAATCACCAGAGTGTTTTGCTAGGAGGGATATAAGAGTAGTAAAGGGTATTACTTGCATATCCTTTACCTTAATGGTGATGATGAAGAGTATCATAGCTTTCCAGAAAAAAATGAAAGAGAGGGTAAACTGGGAAGTTCACAGTTAGAAAATAATTTGGAAAGAGTGTCCTAAGAGATACCAAAAGAACACAAAACCAAAATTGTTGCCAAACAATGACTAATTACACCTGGCAGCAGAGAGCAAATACACCTGCAACACGGTGAGTGCTCCATGGAGGCAGTGGCGGATACACCCGACCATCTCGAGACCACAGCTCCAGGAACCAGGCCCTGGTACAAAGCTCCTCCTATGCAGCTGTCTTCCAGCTTGCAACCCCACTGCAGACCCCTGCCAACCAGACAGACTGCCAACAGCCAGCCCCCAGGACGCTTACAGCAGAAAGCTGGGCACAGAGTGGGCTAGCTAGTGAGCATCTGAAGAAAGAGTCTGAAGGAGACTCACGTTCTTTTTAGAGACCGGGACAGTGGGGGATGAGGTTAGGAAATAATCAAGGTCAGCTTTACTACTATGAAATAAGTAAAAAAAAAAAAACCCAAAAATAGATACACTTTCATCACAGGCAAATATCTTAAATCTCTGGTTCTTCTGATGTAAATTGGCATCTTTCCTTTCATATTTCTACAGCAGCCAGCATGAAAATGACAGATAAACCTCTTTTTTCTCTTTTTTGGGGTCTTTTATTATTCATAATGAAGGCAGAAGTAAAGAAGGGCTTGGGGAAGTAATCATGTCTAAATCTCAGCTCTTTGCAAATCTTTCATAAGGGATCAGTCTCAGCCCTTACAATTCATTACCTGCTCACATTATATTTGCCACTGGACAGGTTTCAAAAGAAAACTGTTTCCAGCTCTTTTTGTCCCAAGCAAGGTTGTAGCCAGTGACCTGCTTCCAAAACCAGCTTTTTTCTTTCCCCTTTACATCCTGGGGAAAATATTTAATTATTGTCTTTTATTTCCCCCACAAAAATATAAGAAAAATTCTTCAGAACCATTTTGAAATATATTACAGTAAAACAGCATTGGGGGAAAAAAAAGTCACTACCTTCTTTATAGCATTTTGTAAGTCTTAGCCAAACCTAGCTCCATGGTCATGGACTTTCATTGCAGAAGATGGACTTGTATTTCTAAAAATGGCTCTGTTCTTGATTTAAATGTCCAGTAAAATATCCTAGGAATCGGGGAACTAGTTCAGATCCCAAAGAAGAGATACAGACCAAGTTTACAGTGCAATATGTCTGACAGTAATTAATTGGATAGTATCAAACTGTACCTGTTTACCTTAGAAGCTCTGTATATGTCTTCGGTACAAATAAGTCAAGATAGCAGATACGAAAAAGTCAATTCTCGTAAAGCAGATGGGTTCAGTCCATATCCCCTGGATACCCAATTTATATTTAGAAACTTCTTCAATTAAAATAGTGCAGTTCACATCCAGGAATGACTTGCATAGACAATAGAACTTTACAGAAAAATATTGTGTCTGTAGCAGTTACTGAGATTCTTGCACTTCATTAGAACCTTTCTTTCCTTTGCACTTTAAATAAATACCTCTTGGCACAGTATCTCCAAAGGGGCATAAATGGGGGTTACGGTCAGTTCATCACACATTGTCTCTGCTGCTCCTTCCTCTTCAGGGCCAGGACACCTCACACTCTTCCCCCACTCCAGCGTGGGGTCCCTCCCACAGGAGACAGTCCTCCACAGATCCACAGGTCCTGCTGGGAGCCTTGCTCTGGCATGGGCTTCCCACGGGGTCCCAGCCTCCTTCGGGGACACACCTGCTCCAATGTTGGGTCCTCCCCGGGCTGCAGGTGGAGATCTGCTCCCCCATGGACCTCCCTGGGCTGCAGGGGGACAGCCTGCCTCACCATGGTCTGTCTTCCCCACGGGCTGCAGGGGAATCTCTGCTCCGGCGCCTGGAGCACCTCCTCCCCTCCTTCTGCACTGACCTGGGGGTCTGCAGGGCTGGTTCTCTCACATCTTCTCACTCCTCTCTCTGGCTGCATATTCTGTCCTACAGCAACTTTTTTCCCCTTCTTAAATCTGTTTTCCCAGAGGTGCTACCACCGTCACTGATTGGCTCAGCCTTGGCTGGCGGTGGGTCCATCTTGGAGCTGGCTGGTATTGGCTCTGTCGGACATGGGGGAAGCTTCCAGCAACTTCTCACAGAAGCCACCCCTGTAACCCCCCCGCTACCAAAACCTTGCCACAGAAACCCAATACACTCATTCCAAACTCAAGATACTCTTTCCTCCCCCCTCCGCCCCACCCTTCCTCTGATAATGTGTGTGACATGCTGTTATATCCCGCAGCAGATAGCACCTTTTTTCTTATCTCTCTCTACAGCCTCTAAATGAGGTCCATACTGCAGAAAGAGCTTTTCAGTTTGAGCTTTGGTATTACTAGAATGTAATTTAGGACACATTTTTCTCTTTTGAAGGCACAGTGTTCACTGTAAATTCTGTGTTACTCCCCACCAAAGTTGTCAAAGAGTAAGAACATATGTATGTGCACAAACACATTAATGTATATATGGAAACAGATAATATCTGTATTCATTTATACTTCTTAGCAATTAAACAACAAGTATTCCATGGCATTGCAATTGCAATAATGCATCAGTTTCAGAGCAGCAAGTATAGAGGTAGTAAATATTAAAGCTCTTATAAGGTATAAACATTTGTAGACCTATTCAAAATGTGCTCAGTCACAGACTACCACGTCTGAGTGCTTTCCTGAACAGAATAAATTTTTTCTACTTCCAGGTGATGCATCCAAACACAACAGTTCTACAGGTTATCAGGACTAGTTTTGTCTCCCTCTTTATGTGTGTGTGTAATCTTTTTCAGAATTAAGCTGTTAGTGATCCTAATGAGTTCTGCCATTATATACTGTATCAAAACTTCCTGTCCATCCTGTAACTTTTAGATATCGGATTTTATCATTGTGTAAATACTTAATTGTGGGATACTTGATTTTTCTTTAAAGCACATTGACAGGTGCTGGAGGGAATGTGAGCTTTGGATCAGCTCTGGAGTCAGCCAAGTGTGACTTGGCTATGGATACATACTGCCAAGTCTGCAGGGGAATACAAAAGGGCTGTTTTCATTCCTGCCATAAGTAAATTCTCAGGGAATTTTTGTGTTCCTATTGGCAAATAATGACTTGTTCAGATTGTATTTCACTATGTATCAGCCCACCTCCAGAAGATTTTTCAAGTGTTCTTGATTTTTCTATGAAGCCTTTCTTTTTCATTAATCCTTATAAGCAACCTTTCCATAAGAATGTTATTTTAGCACTGGATTGGAGTACATACATTACGAATGTGTTGGATTTTTGAAAGATCCTTTATTACATGTATGAGATTTCATCCTGAAAATCTCTTTGCACATATATTGCTTTAAATGAATTCCCTTAAAGGAGCTGCTACTGGAACATCTAGGGCAGAAAGCACCAAAACCCCACCAAAAAAAAAAAAAAAAAAAGACTGCAAATGCATTTCTAAATACAAGCTTTGTAGCTGAGTAAGCTCACAAGAAAAGTTCATTCTGAAAGTCTTCTCCATATTTTAGCCTTCTTTCAAAATGAAAGCATAGCAGTTCGGTAAATGCTGAGGAGAATTTTGGAAGGGGGGAAGGAGGAGGTAAAGAAACAATCCTTTCAGCTCTTAACAGTTTTTTTCACCTGTTGTTACTAATTGTTGCAAATGTGATGGTTGAGTTGGTTACTTTTTTTAAAAGCAAGATATTTTATGAAACATAATGGATTTGACCAAGCTGTTTTTAGGAATGTGTTTTAGGTGCAAGATGGAAGTTCTAACCTAAGAAAGGTAGAGCAACTATTTCGGATCAAAGCTGGTAGTTCTCAGAGGTGAAAGATGGAGTTGTCTTTCCGTGGATTATTCTGAGGTGCTGGAGATAATATCCTTCATGAAAACAAGTTTGAGAAATTTCATTTTCTTTCAGTGTGAAATGGAAACAAATTCTGAAGCATATTTTTTTGTGAGGAGTTGTTGTTTTACACCAATTCTACTGGTAATTTGATGCTTTTCATCCTTAGTTTGTGTCTAGATGGTCATGACTGGTTTAGGCAGCATTTACACACAGTCTCTGTATGTCCGAGGTTTTAGGCTTCAGAGGCAGATCTTATCTATGCTTGCCACTTAGAAATTCATACCCTGACCCTCACTTTCCTTGTGCAGGACCTGAAGTTAACATCAGCTTCCCTATATAGCTAAGTCATAGTCTCAGAATTTTACCAAGGTCCAGACTCACTGGTATTCAGGAAGTGCCTCCTGAATTTTGTGAGAAAATTTAAACCAGTTTTAACTTTTCTACATACAAATTTCCAGACTGCTTCAGTTGCTAAAGCCAAAGATTTCTTTTTAAATGATGAGTTTGATTTAAGGTTTCTGTATTTGCATGTAAAATGAGAACTTTGTACCACAAAGCATGCATCTGTTCTTGTGTATTTTTCTGGGGTTTGCCCTGACTGTTTCTGAGCCTTTAGAAACAATAAATTTTACACCCACAGCAGCTTTATGTTCTAAGGAAGCATTAACATCCACTTTTATTCTAGGCAACCAAGTATTTGGGTATGGAATCACCTGCTCAAGGTTAAAAATGAAATCTGAGAAGGTCTAGGCGTTTAAGATAGTATGTGTTAATATCAGGACAGTTACTTATTTTTATAAGGATATATTTTGCTTAAGTAGATAAACGCTCACAGTGAAAATACTTCAAGTTACCACCTTCATAGTCCTGATTATTTTTTTTTTGTAGAAGAGAGAGATGAATTCTGTCTCACTGTATGTAGAAGGTAAATTGAAGAGTACTAGTCAGATTCTATTTTTTTCTGATGAATGCGATGTGCTTCAGAATGGAGCTTCAATTTGCAATAAGTATTTTTAAGCACACTTCTGAGTGTGCAAGTTTACTTTTCCTCAAAAGTGTAATAGTCCAACTGAGTTCATTCCCTGTAAACTGCCGCCTTCACATGCCACCCAGGGTGTTAGAGACATGGATTGCTCTGGTGAGCAAAACTTGTGTTTTTTCCAAGTACAAATGTCAAGCAGTATCTTAACAAATGCTTCCTTAAGTGTATGCTGCAATTTGTGTGAAACCAGCAACACCCTTATGCTGAACAGGCAAGCACTAAAGGTTGTGTGGGTTGTATTTCTAACCATCTCTGAGTTTATCTCAATACTTTATAATTTCACAACATGTAATACTAAAAGGCACCAGAATATAATCTAGCCTTTTTGCAGTTTATTGCAGGCTGTCTGACTTATTCCACACTTTTTATCAGAATTAGCATAATGGCAGGGCAAAGGGAGTTAACTATTCACTAATCCATCCACTGTTTGTTCTCCTAAATCCATATACAATCTCTATTAAGAGTTCAAACATTGTATAGTATTAAATTGAATTAGTCATTAAGTTGTATTACTTGAAGAATTCGTATCAATAATTTCTTTTTCTGAATCTTACTAGTAAGCTTGTTAAAGAACACACACACACCCCACCCCACCCCCCAATTTAGATATTCTTAAATATCTAATTATTGCTTGACCTGTCATGGATAAATTATTTTATTGCCTGAGATGAACATCAGGATCTATGGTATATAACTCTCTACATCACCCCTTAATCTTTTTATGTTTTAGAACTATTATACCTTGGATTTTCCTGGGCTTTTGAGATTTCTGAAAAATTAAAATTACTAGTTCTAACTGCCAATCAATTAACTCCTTTAAGATTCTGTTGTCTTTTCTTATTTATTCATAAACCTGAAATATTTTTCACTATATATATTTTCTGAGCTGCTGTCATCTAATAGATGAAGATTCTTTATTTTTATCTGTTAGGCTTCCTGAGGAAACATTACTTTGAACATGTTGCCAAACCAACACATCCTGTTCAGCTTTAGTGGGGTAATGTGTATATAATGTATTTGAGTTACAGAAGATGTAGATACACTGCCAGAAAATAAATGAAATAGTAGTTCTGAAAACCAGTGTTTGAAAGGATGAATTTGTAATATCGAGTAGACTGAGGAGATTGAGCAAGCAAATGAATAGAGGGGGAGAGAGAGAATTCTTTCAATTATCCTTAGCTATGAATCATTTGGTATCTTGTAAGACTTTTCTTCACCTATCTCACTGTGTCTGTCTGTCAATCAGAGTCAGGCTGCTTAAGAACCTGAAAGAGGCTCGAGTTTGCATTGTGCTTGCAAAGGAATATGATTGCCTTTTCACCATGTCGGTTGTCCCATGTAATTTGCATGTGTATTGAATAGACATCATCTGTGACAAAAGCAACAGATTGTTTTATTCATTTAGATAGTATACATTCCTTAGCAGAAGTATGCAAGTAAGGATGAATACAGAAGAAACCATGTTTAAAGCTCAGACCTGTTGCACCTGCTAATAATACCATGAGTAGTAATCCAGACCTTGCATAAGGACCTGGTTTCTGTGAAATAATTCAATGAACTATTAACAGTTTCTTGGGGGG
>JANZLQ010000100.1:10920580-10939143 GCA_026212715.1 Elanus axillaris
GGGGTGTTTTTTGCGGGGGGGGGGGTGAGGCAGTGTCAAAGCAGCATTTCAGGATTTTATACTGGTTTTGCAACATTTTGGTAGTACAGTACAATATTTTAAGTAATTTCAAATAAACCATGATTCTTTATTAGTTCCTTAATGACCTAAAGTGGTTCTATGCAATGGTTTTTCAGTGAAGAAAGTTGAAACAAGTTGGCCACGTCAGTCAAATGATGACTCCACATGAGAAAAGACTAAAAAGGCTATAGCTTTTTAGCTGGAAAGAGATATGACTGAAAGGGTGTAGAATAGCAGCTCTAAAATTTTAAATAGCCTGGAAAAGGTGACTAGGAAATGATTATTCACAGTTCAAGAACTAGACAGAGCCAAATAATATTATCAGATTGTAGTTTAAAAAAGCACTTCTCCACAGAAAGCGCATTCAAGTAACTCACCTCCAAAGAATGAATAGAAATCAAAAGAAGATCTGCCTTCAGGAAAGGAGAAGACACATTCACAAAGGTTACCTCCACGTCTCATGCAGCTCCTGGCTCCAGTATTGAAACTGCAAAACCACCAGGTGCTGAGAGAGCATCTCTGCACATGCCCACTGCCCTTGCTGTTAAGCACCTATTACTGGCCGCTTTTACACAGAAGCCTAGATGGACCACTGCTCCGACTCAGAATAGCAGATGTTAAATTTTTAATTAAGGTGTCTACCTCCCTTTGCAAGGATACCTGCATGCTGGGCTAGGCTGGAGAGGGGGAAACAGCCTGGAGTGCTCCAGCAAGGGCCTGTCTGGACAGTCAGAGGGAGCATCTTCAGCTGAATTAGTTACAGAACTGAAGAACGGACAGCAATTTCACATGTATATTTTTCTTCACACTATGGTAGACTCATAGAATTGTTTAGGTTGGAAAAGACCTTTCAGATTATCAGGTCCAACCATTAACCTAGCACTGCCAAGTGCACCACTAAGCCACGTCCCTAAAGCACCACATCTACACGTCTTTTAAATACTTCCAGACATGGTGACTCAACCACTTCCCCAGGCCTGTTCCAATGCTTGATAATCCTTTCAGTGAAGAAATTTTTATTAAAATCCAATCTAAACCTCCCCTGACACAACTTGACATCATTTTCTCTTGTCCTGTCGCTTGTTACTTGGGAGAAGAGACTGACACCCCCCTCACTACAACCTGCTTTCAAGGTAGTTGCAGAGAGCCATAAGCTCTCCCCTGAGCCTTCTTTTCTCCAGTTTAAACAACTCCAGTTCCCTCAGCTGCTCCTCATAAGACTTGTGCTCTAGACCCTTCATGAGCTTTGTTGCCCTTCTCTGGACACGCTCCAGCACCTCTATCTTCCTTGTAGTGAGGGGCCCAAAACTGAACACAGTATTCAGGATGCAGCCTCACCAGTGCTGAGTACAGGGGGACAATCACCTCCCTAGACCTACTGGCCATGCTATTTCTGATACAAGCCAGGATGCTATTTGCATTCTTGGCCACCTGGGCACACTGCTGGCTCATAATCAGCCTGTTGTTGACCAACGACCCCAGGTCCTTTTCCACTGGGCAGCTTTCCAGTTACTCTTCCCAGAGCCTGTAGTGTTGCATGGGGTTGTTGCAACCCCTATGCAGGACCCTGTGCTTGGCCTTGTTGAACCTCATAAAATTGGCCTCGGCCCATCGATCCAACCTGTCCAGATCCCTCTATAAAGCCTTCCCACCCTCAAGCAGATCAACACTCCCACTCAACTTGATGTCATCTGCAAACTTACTGAGGGTGCACTTGATCCCCTCATCCAGATTACTGGTAAAGATATTAAACAGAAGTGGCTCCATTACTGAGCCCTGGGTACACCACTTAAAACTGACTACCAATTGGATTTAATTCCATTCACCACCACTCTTTGGGTTTGGTCATCCAGCCAGTTTTTTTACCCAGTGACCAGTATACCCATCCAAGCCAAGAGCAGCCAGTTTCTCCAGGAGAATGCTCTGGGAAATAGTGTCAAAGGCTTTACTAAAGTCTAAGTAGATAACATCCACAGCCTTTCCCTCATCCGCTAAGCCGGTCACATTTTCATAGAAGGAGACCAGGTTAGTCAAGCAGGACCTGCCTTTCAAAAACCCATACTGACTGGGCCTGATCACCTGGTTGTCCTGTAGAGGTGTCTGTAAGAAAACTTGTCCTTCTGCTGCTTGAAATAAACTCATTGTGGGGGTGAAGAGAGGACATCTCATTCCAAGTCTCTAAATCAGATTCCCTCTGCGACTACTCACATGTGCAAGGGAAATAAAGCAAGCACACCTAGCACCAGCTTACCACTCAGCACTGAGCCTGGGGAGTTTGCACCACTGATCAACAGATGGCATCCCTGATTTGCATATCATCAAGATTCACAGCCACAATTCTAAATGATTAAACTATCAAAAAGATGTAACAAGCTCTTTAATTGGGAAAGAGCAAGGGGAGAAGAAATGATCACGCTTGGCCTCCGTGTTCTTGACAGCCTGAATGACATGCTTGCATGACCGTTATTTAACAGGATCGTTACTTCTAGGATATGGCTGTGTTGGCTCAAAGCTTGGGGCCAGATCCAAGAACACCCGATGAATACCGCACACCACAGAGACAGAAGACAGACACTGCAGTCTGAAGGCACAGTCCTGCCACTGCCTGACTCTGACCATGTGGCAGCCCGGGATGCTCAGCAGTTGCACTCCGTAGGCTTCATGCTTCCCTGTATTTTGAAATTCTGCATCTGTTCAGGACAATTTTGATATGCCATTCCTGGCTAAAAACAGGTCCAGAAAGCAGTTGTTCGCCTGCATAAGTCTGCCAGGCGCTCACCATGAGACCCTGTTTAACACAGCCCAAGGGGGACTCTCCAGCCAGCATCATGGCTGTACTTGGCTTTGTGTCAATGCGTGGTCACACCATTCCTCTCCCTTTTCTCCAGCACCTTTTCTTTGCAAGAGGTGTTCATGTGCTCAGATGCTATACCATGGTCCTCCTACTCCTCCAGTCTTCCCGTGTCAAGGCTGATAAATCCTATTGAATCAGTCTTTCCTTTGAGGGTGGTGTGCTCCGGATGAGCCTGCCCTCACTGCTCCTCTCACGGCCATGTCCAGGCAGCAGGGTACTGCAGTAACCCAGCTGAGGTGTTACCGGTGCTGAGCAGCACAGAGGAGATGCTCACCAAGTCTTGCCAGTGATACCGCAGCCTGTAATTCCCAGCCTAGCACCTGCTGCTCTTGCAGTTGCATGTTTCCGCTTGTGACGCATTATGAGCATCAGATCCCTTCCCACTGACCTGTTATCCATCTATACCCCAGTCTTCAGCTGTCCAGTGCTTTGGTATTTGCCAAGGTCAATAAAATAAACTGATGGTCAGGGATTTCAGCCAGCCTGAAGTTAAGCACCTGGGAGAGGTTTAAAGAGACAAGTTTTGTAAATTTTCTCTGCTGCTCTTCTAGGCTGAAAAATATGTTTTGTCAATGGTTTTCATCATGTTGGCCATCTGCTTACACTTGAGAGTTTTATCAAGGACAAAAGGACTTAAATTCTTACTTGGCTAAGTCAGTTTTAGTTTGATTAACAAGTAACTGAAACACTTCTTAAAACAGAAGAGCTTTAGCATAAAGAACTCATCACACTTTGGGATGAAAGTCCCTTTCTAAAGTGTATTTCTAATTCTATTATTTATTCAGATTGCAGGCTTCATTTTGAGGGTTTTTTTCTCCTGCTTTTAAACACAAGCTTAAAGCAAAAGCAAAAAGGTCATAAGAAAAGCTCAGAAAGAAATGGACTCTTAAATATATCAGAGTCATGGGGATATATAAAGATGAGAAATATTAGATTTCAAGACGGAGGAGAATTTTATATTACACGTGTTTAAAAAGCTCATTGGGAAGGATCACTGGTATTGGCAAAGAACATAAAACACTGTATCACCATATGATATGTATGTATAGGAAATTATGTACATGCAATGATACACAATGCACATGTATATATTATCCTAAATTATGTCTTTTATCTTTATTATGTATGTGACAATCATTAATTCTAAAAAAAAGTAATAAACTTGTTACTATTACTTTTTTCCAACTATCACAGAACTTACTTTTTTCAATATATGACACATTTAATGCAGTAAGCTTTTGCAAACCATTATGCATTTAATACCAAGTAAGCAAACCTAGAATACTGCATCTCATCAAAATTTGTCTAGAGTATCAAGGAAGGCCTACAGGTGTACAGACATAACTTTAAATCTTAACCTAGTTTTGTTCAGATGTCTTTATGTCTGTTCATGGCACCACTTCATTGGCTTAGTGAAGCTCCCTTGGAAATTAAGCTCAGTTTCTCCAAAGTCTCTTGATGAATGCAGAACAGAAGGACCGTCTTGATAGGTATGGCAAGTACCTTATAGTCGAGAGATTTAACTTCAGTACCTCTAACTGATAAACATTTCATTTTAGAAAAATTTCCTTAATTTCCATATGTGCCTCAATTTCCTCACTGTAAAATGCACAGGACATATATTAACTATGCATAAAACAAATAAGTACCCAGTAAGTTTTTCAACCTGTCATCTTAACTCACCTGACATGGTAACATTGCTTAGATAACTTGGATGATGTTATATTCTAAATCTGTACTTCTGCCTTTTCTTGACTAACACACAGCCTGGATTATAATACAAGCAAGTTAAGCTCAGTAAGTCTCATGCCATTCATTAACCTGATGGGTCAGAGATGTAATTGTCTTCTTTTGTAATGCAAACAAAGCATACAAAAAATAATATGTGCAAAGAGACTACATTCATGAAAAGTTAAAACCTACACAATACTTACAGATGAGAGGAAAATTGTACTGATGTTTTGCAAGACCAAGTCTCACATAGTTCAATTTCCTAAACAAGAAGTGCTTACTTTTATCAGAAAAGCATTTGAATCCCTGACGGCATATCAACCATTTCTGGAAATTCAGCTTTGTGTGCATGGTCACCATTATGACTCCACATTTTCAGCTGCTGAAAGAAGCAGAGGCCACTAGACCAGCTTTTACCTCCCAATATTCTGATGCTGTCTTTGTCAGGAGAACTAAATGTTTATTGCAAAAGAGGATATAAACTGCTTGCCCTCCCTGACATTTATTGAACCAATACTCAACATTAAATTTCCTTGCTGGCATCCTAGAGTGAGATAAATAGGGATTTAAATGGCAGCAGAGGAGCAGAGGAACAGTGGATTTTTATTTATGCATTCATTCTCCTAGACCTAAGAATAAAGATGTACCAGAAAACAACACACACAATGAAAAGTTAACATTGCCATCAAACTATAGGATTTCTAAGAGAAAAGGGATAAATCAGTCTTTCCCTTAAAAGCTGAACCTTACTTGATAATCCCTAATAAAAGTTGTCTAGTAGAGAGCTGTTAAATAACAGAATTTTATTCAACAAATGAACCCGAGCAATAAAGAGATGGTGTTGGTGGTGGCATCTTCAGACCGATACAAAGAAACAATTCAAAAGAGCAAGAAATCTTGTATTTATTTCAATGTCATAGAAATAACCCCAACTCTGTTCATCGGGGCCTTTTTTTTTTTGCCCGTGAATTATCTAGCCTATTTTTCTCAACTCCTGTCTCTGCATCAGCAGCCCCCTTCATCCACACAAGCCTCTGTTGGTAAAACCATGTCTGACCAAGACTGATGACCTTCTCCTCTTGAAATCCACTCACAGAAACCAGGTGCTCTCAGGAGTTTCTGTTTCCTATAGAGAAATATACCCTAGATCCTGATCATCTTAAGTCCCTTGAACACATTCCCCTTTTTTCCACCATGCAATAATTTGACAGATTTTTTCACTGGAGTTGTGTTGAACTTAGTTATTTAAAAAAAAAAATCAAGATGTTATAAAATATTCATTAAAATGGTTTTAAACTAAAGAGTAAGTAGCATCACTCAAGATTTTGAGGCAATAGTCAATTAACAGTAACACATACAAGGTGAAAAATTATACATAACTAAAGCATTTGTTGAAATATATCACAGGATCTCAGTCTATCATTTACAGCAAGAACTAACTGAGCAACTAAAAAGACATTTCTTTCTGATGAGTAGCTGAGTTCAAGATATGAATATTTTTAACCTATCTGCTACATGTATTGAAGTGAAAGGTTTACTGCCTGGTTTTGCATCCCAGAAAACAATGATTTTATTCTTGTTTTCCATTTAAATTTTGCCAAAAGATACTTCTTTTTCAGGTTCTGACATAAATATGCGATGATAGGTATGTCTCTCCAATCAGCAGGATGATCGTAAGAAAATGTGCAGCTCTGGGAAATAGAATGTTTTAAGAGTCGCTGTTATCCTAAGAGTCTCGATGCTATCATAATAATTTGACATTTTATAGAATATTTCTAAGCCTTAAATCTTTAGAAAAAAAAATTAAATAGGGGAAGTTATGATCTTGTCAGTCACCTACAAACTACTCCATTAGACTGCTCCCACTGAGGCCAAGCCAGTTCCACTGCCACCACCTTGCAAAGGCTCTTCAAGGTAGGGCACACTTGACCTTATTCCTGGCACACCGTGGTGATCGTGAAGTGCAGACACATTAACAGCTTAAGGCCAGTGACCAGCTTGCTCGCTGTGCCTCAGCCAGCTCCTCAAGTCTCCCTGCCATCACCCAAATCTGAAAAATGGATAGGGCATGACTGTGGGTGGGTGGGGAAGGAAGAAGACATGTGTCTTCTGCTGTCCACAACTGAGAACTGATCCGGATGGTCCAAGTCAGTCTGAATTGCATCTCTGGTGTATGCTCAAAGTCCAGACTGGGAAGTATCTGGAAGCAGAAATGAGACATCTCCCTGTCAGTGCCATGGTGCTGTGCACCATCTGGGTTTTAACTGTGCAGGAGCCGGGAGAACAGAAGGCTTAATATTCTGAACCTTTTAGCCGAGGATGTCAAAGCTGCCCAAGTAACTTAAACAGCTAGTTCTATCACAATGAAAGGGACGCTGAAGTGTTGTAGTCAACTTCAGAAAGCTCAGCCCTCAGCTGTACCATGCCTGGAGAAAGTGGGTCCACCAAGGGCACCACAGAAACCCACTCCCTACAAGTATTTCCCCAGAGAGTACCCAGGTAAAGAGGATCCTTCCAATGGCAGCTGTGGGTAGGTGGGAATTACCTCTGCAAAGACTGTTACAGATGCGAGGGGGGAATGGTGACATACCTCAATATGATTGTTTTCATTTTGTTTTTCGTGTTTGTTTAAATCGCTGCCCTCTGAACACGAGCACTGCAATCACAATTTTATTGACCTGGGAGCAAATGAGGCCACAAAAGGAAAGATTCTCTTTCCACCCTACATTTCAGAATCCAGTCAGTGCAAGCCATCACACTCCCCATCTGGACTTCTTTTCTCGGAGGTCCCATTATTGACAACATTCCCCCTTTTCTTTGACTCCACCATGAATGTTTTTGAACTTGCAGTTTTCTCATTTGCAGCCTAAGATAGATCTGAAATCAAAACAGTGATTTCACTTAAACATGACCATATTAATTCCACTGGATGATTACTTCAATCTTTATTGCTTTAAAGCATCTTTGTCTAATTGAATTTGAATGAAAAGGAAATAAAAGTACATAAATACCTTATTTCGACTCAAGTAACATTACCTGCCAGAATATGATTGGCTTCAAGTCAGATTTTCAAAACTGAGTAAATATTTCTGAGTTGCTGATACACATTAAACTAATAGGGGTCTCTGCTCACTTCAGCTGGTGGATGTATAATATTTTTCCTTCAAATAATTTTTAAGAATTGCTGACACACACAATAATTCTCATGCTCTGTATTCTTTTATAGATTATGCTTATCTTAAAAGTATTTCATAACAACACAAGGATTATACATGTTATTTTCTATGGCACCTGCCTTCCCCAGTGAATAACAATGGTCAATAATCAACTCAGAACACTGCTACTGTAAATTCTTTTTGACTGTAAAACATTCATCCAATACAAAGAAGTTACCAAGTGCTCTTTTTACTGAACAAAGCTTTTAGCTTTCTACTAGTGAATAATGGAAAACAATGAAGGACAAATTAAACACTGCAGAGATATTATTATTATTATTATTATTATTATGGCATTAATAGTCATTTAAGGATAAATTCTAATTTTAAAATTCTAAGAGTAGCTCTAAGTGACCTGTATATTAATAGCCATAAAGAGGCTACTCTGCCTGACACAGGCTGGTGTGCGGCCATTGCCCTTCTCTAAACACAGCCCTCCGTTCTTGGATAAGGCGACGGTCATTGACTTGGAATTAGCATCTCTGCTGTGCTAGTTCTTCATTCAAAGTAGAGCAACATTTTTATATTTTCATAACACAGTTGGGTTACAACCTAGTTCAGTATCTTGGTATAAAGAGATATTTTTCAGTATTTTCAGTATGTAAACTAAATCTTGTTAAAGCCAACAGAAAAGTCCACTCCATCAATATTAATGAGTTTGTATCACATGCTTAAAAAATATTTGCAGATATAGACTATCATAGCTAAAGCCAGATAATGTTTCTCAATTGAAACTGAATCTTGATGAAAATTAAAGAAATAGCAGTGTTTGTACAGATAAATGAGACTTGCTCAGATTTTGACACATTATGTATTTTCAGTATGCTGTACTAATCAATACCAGCTAATTAGCATAGTGAAAACAGCCAAGTTTACCCAAGGAGAAACAGTTCTCTTGCTACCATTTATTTCAAAAAATCAGTCTAGGAAAAAAACCTGCTCTGAGCTTTGTAAACATTGGGATGGAATTGCAAAAGCACAGATATTATTGTCTTTCCACATATGATGATGAATGAAGATATTAAAGATGTTTTTGTCTAAATACAAGAAGCTATCCAATGAGCATTTGAACTTATAACATAAGCAAACATTTGCTATTTTTGACCACCAATAATAAATAGAGTCCACATAACTTCTATTTATAACAGTTGTTACTTGCCCAGATGATTGTTGCATAAATAATTTTCCAAAACACTTCTGTGAAAAAATACAAAAAACAAACACCACAAACAAACCAAAACACCATCACTCAGCTAGACTAGGTCTCTGAGTTAGTCTAGAAAAATGGTAATATTTTCTCCAGAATGAAAAGGCAAAGACAAGTCTAACCCAGTTTATTTCTGTGCTTGTCAATATTTTTCACCAGGAAGTGTTCCAAGTCAGAAATAGTCTCACACTAAAAAAAAAAAAGCCCAACCCAAAAAACCCAAACCTAACCAACAACAAATATGGAATCAAACTCAAAATTACAACATTAAAGTAAAAAACTTTACACATCACTCTTAGTCAGCAAAGCTATTAGGACTGCATAGTTCTATTTTGAGATCAATTTCATATATTTATAATCTTCATAATGGGGTAATAAGAGGAGGCATAGGGTGAAAAAGAGACAACCTCTTGAAAAATGTGGTGCATGCGACAGGAACATGACAGCTCATGCTTAAAGAGAAAAGTGTGAGCAGATAGGGGAATCAGTCGCATTTTCTGCAGTGTGTTAAAAATAGCCAGGTGGAACATGCCAGATTTTTAATATCTACTTTCTCATCTGATGCATGTTTCCTCAGCAGTCACTGCAAACCACCCTCCACTAGATATTTACAAGTGTTGATTTTCTCCAGGACTTTTCTGTTATTAATATCCCCCCCCCAAAAAAAAAAAAAAACTAAACCAAAAAAAGGGTTACAAAATGAAGAGACAGGCAATCACAGCACTGTATTATGCTGCTCAGACTCTCAGTGAAAAGTCTGGGAAATTTACTGGTTTTCAAAACTGTTTTCCAGGCTTCTCCTAGTCATTTAAAAGCCTCATATCATTACCCTCGAGTCCCTTTCAAAATTATCTTTAAAATATCCCTGATTTCATTATAGCATAACTTTTTCCCTTTGTTTATGTCTTGGTGTATAAATCCAGTTTTACTTACATACATACACTGTATCGTTAGACTGCCATGCTGCAGGCATTATTGTGCTGCACTTTAAAGTTCAATCAAGGCAGTCTATTTAGATAAACAAATGTGGTTTATACAATTGGCATTAATCTAGAGAAAAAGTTACCTCCCATACCTACACTGTACAATCATGCAGCAGCCAAATACCTGTAAATATTGCCATCTAACAAAAACAAGTATTATGCATTTATTTTTAAGCCCCAGTATTTCTGTGATGTAAATCTTCATGTGTAAGTCAAATTTTCCTGCATGTGAGTGATCTTTGTAGATTTATAATAGAAACTGTGTAAATACTGATCTCCTCGAAGACATTCCTAATAAATTGCTTCTATTTTAACCTGCCTGTCATGCCCTTCTTCAGCTTTCAGAATAAGTTTATTTCTTCCCTAACCTACTATGAATTCCTGTAGCAATTAAAGTTATGAAAAAAATATAGACATTGGCTACAAGATTAATATATATATTTTGCCACAGACAGGCCATGTATGTATCACATTCCAAAATATTTGCATATAAATGAAATTTTTGAAGATACAGTCTTATAGGTGGTGGTGAAATTTAAAAGGTGTCCTGCCTCTGTTAAGCCAAAACAATAATTTCCCACCACTACTGTAACTGCACAGATCATTTAACAGTTTGTTAATTTTTAAAATCTCCATCACAGAACATCCTTCCATTAAAATGCAGGCAATTAAAAGAGTTCATTGGAGAAAGTTACTGTATACCCAAGTGGGAGGTTGCTGATTTTCTACATTCATTTATTTTGCAAAAATTAAATACTTAGTGCTAAAAGCTAAGTTTAGCTGCTGAGGTCTGACATATAGTAAAACTGATGTTCACAAACCTGTGTCACCAGGAAACTCAGGAGACCTTCCTTGATTACAGAAGATGGAAATTTAAGCCTCTAGAGAAACTTCCAGCTAAGGACCACACTTTTTTACATTATTAGCTTTATTTGCTACCATGGAGAAAACATTTTGGCCTGCTTCCTAACAGTACAGGTACCACAGCAACTTACCACCACCAGAAGCAGAATATGTTCAAAGACAGAGCTGCTACTCAGCGACCAGACAAGAGGTCACACAGGCTGAGAATACACAACTGCCTTGGGTAATGCCTTTGGGAGAATAAGCATCCCAGCAAGAAATGCAGGGGGAGGTGACAAAAAATGGGAGAAGGAGCATTAATTAATCCAGCAGGGTCTCAGATCATTCAAAGCAAAGGAAAGATTAAATGTTACTGTATTTATGCTGTTGGAGAGAGGACTCAACATGAGGGACTGGTGATGTAGTTTGTACCTACAGTTCATTCCCAGTCAACAGGAGTAGAGTATTACATGAAGAAATGTCACATAGCTTGGCTCACAAGATCTTCTAAATGTCTTGATCCATATTAATAGCTAATAGCAAACATTCATTATCATCTTTTTAAGCAGTTGGTGATGACAGATGGCACATTTTAAACTGCTGCTTTCAAAAGCTGTGAACAGATGCAAAATGCTGCCAGTGCAGTACAAGTTCTGCTGTCCAAATCTACAAACACTCAAATTTTTATCAACAGGGTGCTTGTTCTCAAAAGGTACTTGGTATGTGGCAGATTTACATAACTGACTAAAGTCTCAAAGTTTTCAGTTTCCTCCAGTTTAATATCAACTACATTATTCACCACTGTATTCATCAATGTGCTTTAAGACAAATAGTGAAGACAATAAACTATATAGGAATCCAACAGGTATCTCTGATTCACTAATTTGGTAGAGCCAAGTAATTCTCTTAACTCCAGTGAAAATATGCAAGGATTTTAACAGGAGAAAAATCTTGCAGTTTCAAAATCTCCTGCAGCAGAATGATTTCTGGAAAAATGTTCTGGGTGTGATTGAAACAAGGGCAACACTTGAAGCATTTATATCTGACAGCCTAACTTTCAAAGCCATCAATTTGGTGTTATAACTGTAAGATTTAGAGTCTCTGATGGTGAAAAGATCAATATGAAATTACAAATTGTCACTACTTGTATGTGCACACACGCACACTGACATATAAACCACTGTTCTGACAACAGGAGTGTGGTCCTTTTACAAATCATTTCCCAGTAACCATGATGCTCACAAGGTGCAATTAGTTCAGCACCGCATTCAGGAAGTGAAATAATATTTTTATACATACTCTTTTCTAACAGAACGCATGTAACAAGTTGCATTTTACAATTAGTCACTAGTTGATGAAGTAATTCACAGTATTATGCAGTGCCATTTGAGAAATAGTACCTACAACATTTTGCTTTGAGGGAATATTTTCCTATGACAAGCACTCCTAAAGTAAACAATACAGACAGGATGTACAATACAATTCAGGACTGTT
Source organism: Elanus axillaris (assembly GCA_026212715.1). Classification (NCBI taxonomy): domain Eukaryota; kingdom Metazoa; phylum Chordata; class Aves; order Accipitriformes; family Accipitridae; genus Elanus; species Elanus axillaris. The sequence continues at coordinate 10,932,968 of JANZLQ010000100.1, forward strand.
GTTGTTACCCCAGAATCACAATGGACAAAATTTCTGAAGCAGACAAATAATGAAAGTTACTGCAGAATATTAAGGAGAGATTTGAGTACACAAAAGTTGATACAGAGGTAGAAGAGCTCATGCTGATTTGTAAAAAGCACAGATGTAATAGTGTCAGAAAAGAGTAAATAACAGTGCAGTTACCAAAACACTATTTTCCCTTTCCAGTGTTGAAAATTATGAGCATTAAGGTCCTTTGGAAACTTTTGACTGAACTCTGTCATAGGAAGTTGGGTCTTGGGAATTTTTGTTCATATAAATTATTGATCTTCTACAGTGAGCTTCAAGTCCTCATTTAAATTCTATTAGCTAATAAAAAAGTGAAAATTCTCCAAAGCATGGATGGGAGAGGGAAAACCACCCTGACTTAATACACAATTCTTGGATATATCCTCCTTGGGAAGTTTTGACATAGACATGTTAACATGCCAAAGTGAGTTTTCTTCAAAAACTCTCTTGGTTTGGAAAAGCGTTCCCAAATATTGAATCCAATCCTGCTCCACTACACAACCACAGTAGAGAAACATTGTTTTCCAGACCACACACAGATGCAATTTCCATGATCTTAAGCAGGAAAAGTCTCTCAGCATTGCAGGGGATTTCTGTCACCAAGTAGGAATGCAAATCCAGACTTCAGCCCTGATTTAGTTTCTAATCCAACAAATAAAATATGTCTGATTCTGAAAATAATCTGCTTTTACAATATGAAGGTATATGTTTTGAAGTAACATATTGGGAATTTAGTCACAATCCATCCGATTCTGATTTAACCAGCACCTCTGCCAGTTAAAATCCCATTGACTTTAAACTAAGAAGAACTTTCAGGTCCCAAGTTTATGAAGACATTCAATTATCACTAGAATAACCTTAGCTTGGGCTTTACTATTATTTCTGGGTTTATAGTATCAGAACTTTACCCCACAGCTCAACTAGATAAAACCAAATGCAGCAAATGAAAGTTCTACACAAGAGAAGTCTATAGGGACCGAAAGAAAATATAAGTAGAGCAAATAGCCAAATGAGTCCTTTTTTGTAATTTTTAACTCAAGGTAAAATTCTATGGCTTTTGTACTAAAATGGTGTCAGCACACAAAAATTCTAAATGAGGTTTTCATTGAAGAGACCTTAAAGACTAAAGTACAACTAAACAGAGCTTCTTTCAGGATACTCATTTTAAAGGATTTTAAAGACAAATGTCATTTATATTGCATGTCAAATTCGCTTTAAGTGCCTTAATAGCATTTATATCTCAAGGCTTAGCTTAAGGAAATTTCCTAAAACTTTTGTGTAAATTTAGCAGCAAACCCATCAAATCCATGCAGATAGCAATGACTTTTAATCACTGCTGCAGTGGCTCTTAAAGAGAGATGGAACTGTGAGTTTCTGAAGAATTCCAATTTCTTCTTTTTTTTGAAAAAAACAAACACACACCACCAAAATCATTTGAACAATTTTTAAAAGTCACTGCATGAGTAAGCATTTCTTTTTTACGAATGGCCATGATCTTATGTTTTCTATAGATGAAATAACCATGGAAAATTCTGCTGACAAAAGATTGTTAGGGAACATCAACAATCTAATGGTGTAACTTGAACTTGTAAGGGAAATATGACTACAGAGGTCTGTAGTTCATTAAGGTTGAGGCATCCTGGCTATCAAAAATGAACAGGTTTTCAGACCTGGACATAAAACCAGACGTCAGGAAAGAGAACTGTAACATGCAGTTTCACAGTACTGTAAAAATACAAACAATAAAAAGGACAATAAAACCCCAAAGTCTATCAATACCAGGATTGTTTCACAAATCTTTCTTTAATGCACCATCATGTGTTGAAAATGAAGCAGGCTACCATTATCCAAACTATTTCTTTCAAGCTAGCTATCAAGGGAGAAAAAGAAAAGCAAGTTAGATATTCAGTGTCCAAATGGGTGAATTTTTAGATGTGTTGATAACACATGGAAGTCTGAAGTACACACCACAGACATGATTTGTCTCACTATCCCAAAGTTGTTAAATTTCAAGATTAAAAAGCTCTATTAACTTATTTCATCTAGCTCTCTGCGCTGCACAACTTACACTCTACAGACCATCTTCTAGTGTTTTTTCAATTCTAGTTATAAAAGTCTCAAGTGAATGGGTTTCTAATATTTCCCTAAAATGACTGTTTCACAACCTAATATATCTCTGCCATAAAGGTTTCTTGCCATACAGTTTAATTTCTCCCTTGCTTGTTTTGTTCCTATGGGAATAGGTCTCTGACCTCAACATAGCTCTGCCTGTGCTTACATTTGAACATTACATTAAAAACCTGGCACAAAATGCCTTTGTATATGCAACAAATGAGGTAACGGAACAAAGCTAGCTGGAGCGGGGAGGGGGGGAAGATTGCATTATTAAAGATCAATTCACCAGCACAGATATAGTTCGAGTATATAAAGAGAGAAAAATATTTCTGTATTTAGCCTTGAAGAGTGAAATCCATTTTTACATCTAAAGACAGTAATGAATTTACTTCATTCCATCAGTACAATAGAATCCATATAAAACACTGGGAAAATGATTTAACTTGTGCTTTAGTTCCCTTTGTAAGAGAGAGATAATGCTTCCTTAACCAGAGGTTACTATCTGCTTAGATTCACTAGCTATCCATGAGGATAAAAACTATACAAAGTAATAATATAATCTCTGCATTTCTTTGAGGAGTTGCATAGCATATTCTTATTCACACTTTTTTATAAATACATATAAAATACTGGACTGCAATTTTGCAAGTTCTGTTCCACACTCATGCACTGATAAATAGCGTTCACACAAAACCACGCCATTAACTATTTGATCATTTATTTATTTATTTTTATAACAAAACTGGCTTAGGTTTATATTTTAATTAATTTTTATTAATTGTAACAGGACTTAGTGAACAATTTGATTACAGCAAAGAGAGTGTTGCCATTTACTCAATACTGAAAGCTGAGCAGCAGATTTGAAGGAAGAAAAGAAGACATCAGAGAAGTCATAATGCTAAAAATACACTGCAACTGCATTTCAGACTTTTGTATTCACATTGCAGGGAAGGAATCTGTACAACACTCAAATTGCATTTGCTTGTATGCTTAGATGGAAAATCCAACAGGCTGTTTAAGCTTTTTATATAGTTTTAGATATGAATAATCATAAACAAGTTATTGTAAAAAAAGGTCTACTGTCTTTACACAAGCTTCGTTTAGGGTATTTGGAACTTCATTTTCTGTTTCTGGAAAAACAACACAAATATTTGGCTGAAAACAAATTAGCCATAAATGTTCCTAAATTTGGACTGAATATTAGAGCTATGAGTAATGCTCTGGCTGTACAATCAGCCACTCTTTGGATAACCTATAGTTACATTAACTTAGATTTGGAATCAAATCTTTCAATTTCAGAACAAGTGATTGCAGCTATTTATTCTCAACACTAACTTATCTTTGTGAAATAGATAGGAACTTTTTCTATTGGAGCAGAAACATGCAAAATTGCTTTATCAAATAAAGAATTTCCTGGGTGCAGATAACCACACTGAAATGTAGAGAGCTCTAGAAAATGGGTAACTACCATCACTGTACCTAGGCACAATAATGTTAGCAAATCTAAATCAACATGCAGATATGTTAATATACAAACATACAGGGATAAGTGAAGTGGAAGGTTCATATTCAGTGAGCTGAGCACAGATCATAAAAAGACAAGTTTGAAATCACTTATGCTGCATTATGATGATTAATGATTTTGGCCCTTTGCTACAGTATTGCAGCAGCCATGAGAAAAGATGAAATTAATTCTTTTGAAGAATGAAGTTAAAATGACTTGCTACTAAAGAGCAGTGCATACAGTCTGGTGCTTAATTAAGACTCTTAGTGAGCTGTTTCATTATGTTTCTAAACACCATACTTAGTCTCACCAGTTTTCCAACATATCCATTGTTACAAAGTAAATTACAATTAATAAATTGACTAACCCACATTAATTAAAAATTGTTGTCATTTAAAGTTTTCAACTACCTCAAACCAACCCTCTCCATCTTCAAACACTCAAAACTTACCAAAATTATAAAAATTAGATAGAAAAGACTGTGTAGGTCTCTTAATTCTCCCTTTTCCAGTGACTACACGTTTTTCCAGTCTTGCTGGCATGACTTCCAGAATTTATTTTTCAGCTTAATAGACTTCACTTTTTATTTCACAGTCTGCTAGCTCTCACTCTTCAAGTTTTCCCTATTACCTTTTCTTCTATCTACCAAACACAAATGCTGTGGTAAGTCTCAGGGCAAAAAAACTCTAAATTGCATTTCAAATTCAACACAGTATATGTAAGTGAATACAAATAATTCTACAAGCCCAATGTAAACACCCAATGTAGCAAGGAAATGGGATGTTTTCTATATTAACGTAGAATTACTTCACACAAAATATTTATTTTTTTTAATAACCACTGGTGCTCTATGCAGACAGTACCATTAACTATACACTTGTTATATGCTAACTTAGCCTTTGGCACCACAATTTTACATAAGTAGTATGTTAAAGATTACGTAATGGCACCACTTAGAGTTACAAAAAGGAAGGTTGGATCAATCGTTAATTGTGAAAGGCAGCACTACATTCAACCACTGGCTCAGCATCTTTAAAGACCATGCAGAAATGGATGAAGGCACAACAGAGAAGCATGTCTTTGAAAGCACTTAAGCTCAGTATGGGAGAAGGCAGAGGAAAGCACTCAAAGCTGAGAGTATCACAGAATCTTCCCAACCCTGTATTTTTTCTAAAGTATCTTCACAGGATGCCAGCCTTTATTACATTTTCTGAGTGGTGTTAAATGCACATGATGAACACCTGAATTTGTATTATTAACAAGCTAAATGCCCTTTTCTGTAAGACATAAATATACATACAAGCTAAATGCTCTTTTCTTTTTTGTAAGACATAAATGTACATACAAATGTTTAAAAGCAGTAATAAGCAAAAGGTTGTTTTAAAGATCAAAGTGTTAAGTAACTGCGTTAAAGAAAACCCCTAAACCACAGCCAAAACCTTCTATTACTGAACTCTTCAAAGCTAATCATAGTATTAGTCTAATTGTTGGAAAATAATTTTCATCAGAAAAGCTTCTGTATGAAAGCTTATTATAGTATTGTAGTCCCTAGATAGAATTTATGTTGTATATCTTTTCACTTGATTGCTTACAGGTAAAATTTTTTTAAAAGTTTGCAGAAAATCCCTTCAGTCACAATCATGATAGCATGGAAAATTTTGGGTTTACTTCAGATAAAAGAAGAGGGAATGGAAAAAAAAGACTCATTTGCTTCCATTCTTTTCTTGTCAAAATTATTTATCATTAATTTAACAGTAATGGGAGAGTGAAAAAGAGAATGTACCAAATACCCAAGCCCAGCAATTCCCAAAAGGTTATAGAATGATGAACAAGGGAGGCTCAAAGCCATGCATAACAAGAGAGGTCGTACCCTCAACTGCACAGTCCAGTTGAAATTGGTTCGAGTAACTACACAAGCATGATGGAACGGACACAACTTTTGGGGTATTCAGTGGCAGACTGCAGGTTGTGTCTTCCCTCTGACACAATGCTGAAGTTGCATGTCAGATCTGATGAGAGTTCATCAAGAGCTACCTGACAAAGCTAGACTCCTCCAGCTATCAGAAACAAATATCCATCAATGTCCACAAGTGGAAGGCCATTCCATCCCTAGCAAATTCCAAAATAAGTTGTTCCATTATATAAATGATGATTAAGTTGATTTATCCTTTTGATTTACTCTTGTTCAGTGAAGCCTGCCAAACATCCTTGAAACCTTCTAGAAAAGTTACCTAAATAGAAGCTATTATTCAAACTATGTATGTTATACCAGAGGTCTGATTAGTAAAATTCAATCTAAACAATACAAGTTAATTTCATTTCTTTAGTTCAGATTCCTCTAGTGCTGGAGAAGTAATGTAGACTTTTGTTCAGTACTCATTTCAACTGACAACATTTTCTGATTGACAGCACATTTTGAAAAGCTAGTTTAAAAAATTGTCCTGGTTTCAGCTGGGATAGAGTTAAGTGTCTTCCTAGTAGCTGGTACAGTGCTGTGTTTTGAGTTCAG
>JANZLQ010000100.1:10939243-10954108 GCA_026212715.1 Elanus axillaris
AAACTGTTCTTATCTCAACCCACGAGTTTTTTCCGATTTTCTCCCCCATCCCACCTGGGGGGGGGGAAGGGGTGAGCAGCTGCGTGGTGTTAGTTGCTCGCCGGCCCTAAACCACGACAAAAATTTAAAAGCATGAATTTGTGTTATTCCTTAAATAAAACTTAGCACTAAAAGTATTAACTTTTATAGGAAAATACACACATTTAGTTGTGTTGGATTACACATGTATTAAACTGGTCAGTCCTTGCTAAAATTATTTTCCATCAGAAGATGCTACTGTAGTGAAATATTTCAACTTTAATGATTAGTTAAAAACCAGCAGGTTCCCTTGCCTCACACTTTCTCAAATTATTCAGACTATCCATTGAAAAATATCAGGAAGAGGTATTTTTCAGATTGTACTTCATTATAATATTTCAACTTAATGAAAAATTAGTATTTCTGCAATGGCACTCCAATGTTCTAAAAATTCTTTTAAAAGTTGAAGTTTGTCCCATTTTGAAACTAAATATATACTGAAGCAGCGGACCTTATGAGAACCAAAACTCTTATCCCCACCAGGTCTCTGGGACTGTCTCACACAGCAGGTTCATTTGGCAGGTGGAGAAGTATGGCCTGGATGAATGGCCAGTTTGATAGGCTGGAAATGTGCTGAACCACCAGGTTCAGAAGGCAGCGATCGACAGTTCACCACTCATTGTTGACTCTAGCTTGTAGTGGACAAAGTATCCTAGAGGTTGGTGCCAGGACTCTTATTTCATTATCTTCATCATCGACCTGGATGATGACACAGCAGCACGCTCAGCAGATTTGCAGCTGGCACCAAGGTAAAGGGAGAACCTGACACGATGTCTGGCAGAGCAAGGCAAATGAAAGCACAAAGTTCTTCATACAATGGTACAAACCTGGACTGGCTGGGCAGTACCCAGCCCTGAAAAGGACCTTGGGATTATGGTGGGTGACAGGTTGAACAACTAAGTCAATACAATCATTATATGCAGGCCAAAGAAGAGCAAGAGATCCTTAACATGGTAATAAAGGGCCAGGAATTACAAGGAAAAGGGATACATGTAATTTGCGTTAACTAATTAGGAAGGATCCAATTTCACATCTGAAGCAACACATCTGAAAAAAGATTAAATCTATTACATTTTAAGATGTGGACAAAGATGTCTGCTTCTGCTGTGGCTCCTCTTTCTCTACCAGGTGCTCTGTGAAGCACTGAATGTGTTCTGTGTCACCCAGCAGAGTGGAAGCCACAGAGCTGTGCAGACCTGTTGAGGCTGGACTGTATTTCCTCCTGCAAAGTCAATGCAGTTTATTAAATCTAATGTCAAGTTTCACTTCACTCTCAAAACATGATTTTGGAAAACTATCAAACCTTGAAATAAAAAGCTACAAGACTAGAAGGCAGAGAGCAATTATGATTTGACTATCAATGACTATAGTTAATATCAATACTTCAGTATTACTGACTTAATCCCTGCCCACTGGTCTGGTAATACAAAATCATTTGTATTGATATTCCTCTCTCAAGACTGGCCACAGATATGCTAAGCTGTCAGCACTGCATTCAAATCAGGTAAATGTCTGTTCTTAGTTTCAGGTTTAATGCACAGGCTGAATCTATTGTCAAGCCTCCAAAAAATCTCAGTGGCAGTTCTTACAGGATCTAGGTAATGTCATAGGGTAAAATTGAGATATTACAAGAAACACAGGCCCAGCATATAGGAGTCATAGTCAAGGGAAAGAGTAAGTAAAAGGGTAAACAAACATTTCCTACTGCTCAAAATCAGACTTCCAGGGGAAAATGTTCTATAGAGACTAAAGAAGTGGCCTGGGAATGCATATTAGAAGGCGGGTTCACCTGTAAAGTGTACACTCCATGTCTTGAACCAAAGCCTCAGGGTTTTCTGAAAGGAAGGAAAAGTTGACTCTCAGGGAATGACATGGGAAAGGAGAAAACATTACAGAAGGCAAAAGAGGTGTTGCAAGTCCTGACAAAGGGCAAAGACCACTGGGCATAACTTAAAGCAGGCCCAAAAATATTCAATGTAATTACTGTAGCTGTGTAAGAGAAGTACAGGGCAGATTCAGAGTGTGAAAGATGAGAGCTAGATGACAAAATTAGAAGTTGGATGCCCGCAATCTGTAAAAGACTAACAAATATCTGAAAAAAAACCACCTGTGGAGAGAAGGATGTGCAGATGGGACAATATCTAAAGATGATATTCAACGGTAGCATGAATGAAACAGTGCTGTTTCTCTATGTGTGCTTAGGCTATGAAGAATGTAATTACCCAAATAAAAAGCATCTGAACAATGGCTAATTTACTCTGATACATGGTACGAAACTATAGAAATTAAAGAAGTCACAAGTTGGTTTCTTTGCATTTGGGCAGCTATGGGGTGGGACAGCATTGGGCACCAGCTAGCTATAGTACCCAGAATGATACCCCACTGCCCTGAATAATGAACCTGTATGACAAAACCAGCATTGGACTGATCCATTTTCCTAGGAAAGCTGAATTTAGATTGCAGAGTAGCCAGTAGTGGCTGGGGAGAGCAGGGGACACTCTGTAATACTAGAACTGCCAGCAGCTCTGGCCAGTGACTGCTAGATAAGTGCAGGCATTAGAAGGAAATAATTAAAATAAGGAACCCTTGTATTAGGACAAATTGATTTAATTGATTTTTGTAATAGATTAAAATCATTGGGAAATTTCTCTGATGTCTTTCAATACTGAGTGAGAATCCTACCTTGCAAAAAGGGAAACAAGGGCAAGCCCATGCTGCAAAGTGGAGATCAGAGTGGGGAGCTCCAAGCTAATGCAGGCAGAGACCCCCACTCAGTAACATAAGAATAATCCCAGCTGGAGGGTGCAATTACAATTGCTTCCAGCCCAGAACTGTCCCAACAAGCCACTTGGGGCCATCTGTAGTGCCTTCCACTCTACAGTATGGACACACCATGGCTTGCTGCCAGGTCAGGATGGAGAGGTTGACTAGTTGATATGTCCAAAATGACTTTAATGTAATAGAAAAATTAAATTTCCCAGAAATGTGGGTATATCAGCATGAGAGAGCAGGCCCAGTCTGGGTTGGGATTTAATCTGAAAAAAAAAACCCCCAACATTAGAACCGTTCCGTTTCGAGAGATCCAAACCCAAATCCAATCTTTCCAGTCACCTCAAATGCAAATCGGCAAAAATTCACAGCCTGTGATACCGAAAGCCCATGCTCATTTTCTAAAATGTTGGTATTTCCATTAGAAACACATTTACCTAGCATAGCGCAAGAAGGTAATGCAAGTCGATGCTATCTCATGGCCTTAACTCATTTGGTCTTTTCTTTTTTCTGTATGTACCAGAATTCTACTGATAGAAATTGTCATAAAATTACATGGTATTTTATCTGTTTACCATCATAAGTGTTTTCAGTTACACCAGGCTATATCTGCTGTAGTCTTTAAGAACCACATTTCAAACAGTGGTTAACATATCATTCAGTCTCAATTATTACTACAAAGTAACGTGTGGCATTTTGTTTCTTCATAGCTTGACTTCATTGCAAAAAATATTGTCGTTTAGCCTCCACACAGTAATTGCAATTACCCAGGGATAATTCTGTAAACACGGATTGCCTCTGCAGCCGTGGTGCTGCTTTTGCATCCAGCCCTGAATGCAGTTATATAATTAAGAACTAAACATCAAATTTTTAAAATGTTAACATGTTGTTGATTTATCTGACCAATGCCTCTCTGCCAAAGCTCTGAGGAGCTAGAGCCACAGAGAACACCTTAGCTTAGGCTGTTTTCAAATTTTGTGAGGTTAGATAATGCAAATGAAGAGTGCATATGTGCTGAGCCTTCCAAAGCCCTGATAAGGTGTTAATAAACCTTAGCAAATTCCAATTATGGCTGTCTCATTATGTATATTGTTGCATTTTCTACAGATAGCAATGTTGGTAAATTACATGCCAAAAGTGCAATGTTTGAGTCTGCTCACCTGAGTGAGAAATGATAAGCAGCAAAGGGCAACAGACAGAGTCTCCTTATTTTTTCCAGACTTCACTGGGCCAAAGCAACTTTGTGGTTAAGATCTCTATTCTATTAGGAGGCAAAAATGCACAAAACACAGTATTTTATTATCTAAATTCTTCAAGCACTTTACCTGAAAGCCCAGGTGCCACCTCCAATCATAAACCAGTATACACTAAGCAAATTATTCTGCCAAAATCTCCTGCTTTCTTTTTTATTACATAGTATTAGGAAACTGCTGACTCAACAACAGCTATTTTGCTGTAGAAGGGACAAATTCCTAAAGAGGCATAGATGCGTCAATCAGAAAATATTAGCAAAATACTTTTCAATGATGATATACGTGCAAAGACAGAAGTAAATGTGTTCTTATTAAATAGTCTTGTTCATTCTAGGGAACACAAGCCATGTAAAATATCAAGGTAACTGCCTTTACGCAGACTTTTCCATAAGTTGGACAAGCTGTATGATTACTTCTAGCATTTTATTCTGCCCTTAACTCGGCTATGTGACCCTGGGAAGTCTGTGTTTTCTGCACCTCTGTAATGACACCAGGGAACGGAGAGGCAAACTGTTAAACAACTCTAGATCTACAGATAAAAAGTTCTACACAAAGAAAAGGAGTTATTTTTAGCTCCTTCTGCACGAGCTGAATATTGGGTGACAGCAGTGTGGCAGAGCCTAGAGAAGTGGATCTTCACTGATGTGAAGTGGCAACATGGTGATTGACAGAGGTATGTGGGACATGCCAAAACCATTACAGAAGTTAATACAAGATGTCATGCGAAACAAATACAATGGCCTGTAACAACAGCAAGGAAGAAAACAATGATACATAAACTTAATCAAACTCGGCAAGGTTCTCATTAGAAAGAAACCAAGGTGGCAGCAAAACAGGAGGGAGAGGAATACAAGAACAAAGATCATTTGTCCAACATCATGCAGCAGGTAAGTAATAGAAACAGAGCCTAGATCTTATGAATCCAGAACAAGAGCCTATCAGACTGGTTTCCTCCTTTGCCCCAAACCTCATTAGCTTTCACAGAGTCAGTAAAAGAACACAAAAACAACAGACATGTATACACAGATAAAATAAATTTTCCCTCTAGGAAGTAAAAGGTGTTTTATGAACCATCAAGAACAAACATATAGGGAAAAAAGTCATATTTCAATGTAGCTGGTCTCTCAAAAAAACTCAAAACCCTCACTGGCTTCTTTCTTCCACAGTGATTTGCATATTTTCTAGTGAGAGAGAAAAGACCCTCAAGTATGTCCAGTTTCTGCTGCTTCTATTCTAGCACCTCCAACACTTATCAGTAACACTTAGGTTTAATTAAAGCAGGAGGCTTAATGAATGTTTATGGGAATGTAATACTTAAATAGTGCCATTCAAGGACAACTTTGTTTTCCAAGGTGGCAGTCTTACTCCAATCAAAATAAAGTCAATAAAGCGGAACTCAGCAAATCAGACACAGCATTAATAATTGCAACACTAGTGATCCCATGTTAATCATAAAAAAAAGAGAAAGCAATTGTCAACTGCTTTTCTGTGAATGAATCCAGATAAAGCCCCCTTTTATGCCATCCCTGTATAGCAAATCATTACTTTTTACACTTTTGGAACATAAAGAGCACATTCACTTATCCTTTATTCAAAGAATGCAAGAACAGAAATACAAATGATGCAACAGACCATGTCCCCCCATTTCCCTCTATTCTTGATTTGCAAAGATGATTTATTGTGGAAGGGAATAGAAACCTGTTAAATATGTATACTTGTTGGGGAGATGTTTGAGGGGCTATGAACACTTTTTGTCTTTTAATCATTTTAGCAAACAGCTGTCATCTCCCAGGTCAGTCGTTGGGCTGCTCCATTCTGCTACTATCTGTAGTTACTCCTGCCTCTGCAGATAATGTGATGGCTGCAGAATGTGGCAGAGGAATGTGAACTGAATCCTAAGCAGGATGTGGCTGTTGCTAAATCTTATGAACTATATGGATTATAGGTGCTGAAAGGAAAATAATTAACACTAACACACCTTTGTCTTCCAGCTGTCCGATAGACCACATGCCTTTTTTTTTTTTTTTTGTAAAATGAGGCATTGATTTTTAATTGTTTTATTGTGGGAATTACTCAACACAAGCTTGATAGTATTGGCTTTCTATTCAGTACACTTTCCTTTGTAACTCTATTCATGATGTTCTAGTTAAGTCTCTGACAGCATTTCTTGCAGAAACTTTTTTATTAAGGACTTATAACAATCATAAAGATGTGCTCTGGGCAGAAACTCAGCACATAAAGGCTCAGCGAGGGAACACTCACACCACTTTAAGTGGATTTAGTATTGTAAAGGTAGTGTGAATGGAAGAACCCTCAATACCATCAGTAATTTTAAAGTACTGATGATAGCACTAACACAAAATGTCTCCTCTTGCTCTTCCCTTCCCTCCTTCCCTTTTTACTTCCCTCTCAGTATTATTCCAAAATGATAAAGCACAGCCTTTTCTCAGAGTGGGAAGATAATTCAATATGACTGACAGTTTATCACTTGGGCTTTCTGCTGAACATATCATTGAGGAAGGATGCTTCTCCATCCTAAAGGGACTTGGCCATAAGGAGCAAAGTGGGGTGCATTGGCTGATTTGGTATCAGTTGTGTGAAGACTCTTAGAGGTCAATTGTTCAAGCCACAGGAGAGGTAGACTTGAATGCCCTACTCCAAGGGCTGTACTCCACTATATTTTATTAAAAATCAATTCCATCTCTAACTTCACTTAACTTTATCCAAAAACCTCTTATAAAACCCATTTGTTGTACACCCTCAAATTTCCTTCCTCTACAGAAAGATACAAAGGAGTTTGTTTCCAACTTGAAGTCACCTGGTCAGCAATATGTGCAAATATACACTTAGAAGTAGCAAAGGAGAAAAACAATTTAGCTTCAAATGCATAACAGCTGTCTTGTCACTGTGGAGATCAACTGTGTGCGCTGACAGCCCCCTTTCAAATATAAACTACAGGACTCTTGGTTCCATAAAGATTCTTTCCAAGACTGATTTCATTTATTTATTTATTTTAAAGGAGGTGCTTCTGCAACGACTGGTTAGGGAAGACAAGAAAAGGGTTTGTTCCCATAGCTCTGATTTTTGGAGATAAGAAAAGGGTTTGTTCCCATAGCTCTGATTTTTGGAGTAAGAGAGCACCTTCAGCTGCTTGGAGTCAAAGTGACTATAAAGAAAGAAAGTCCTCCGAAGTCACAGTCAGGACCCTGGACAGGTCTATGGATTCCTCTTACGTCCCGCCCCCTCATTAACCACTCTTTCTCCTTACACAGTTTAGCTCCTCTCTACATCCTGACACAATTATTCTTTCTCAACTGTCACTCTTAAAAAAAAACAAAAACAAAAAAAACCACACAAAAACACCCAAACCCTGACAGCAATATAGTGCAAGAAGTCAGAAATTCCTTGTTCTATGAATTACATGCAGGCAATTAAAATCTTCTTTCAATGTTCTGCCAAAGATTTGGTTATTCAGGTTGTCCAGGTCAAAGAAAAGGAGGAAATCTAAAGGTAGAAAGATGGCATTCAGAAAATATTTCGTATGTGCACAACTGGGAATATTATTCCTAGGATTAAGCATTTCCAACAAAATTGTGAAAATACACGGAAAATGTATACTTGGATTCTAAAGATTAGATATTAATTTGATTCTTCTTTCAGAAGTCAAAGTCAGGACATTGTAATTGGCCAAGCAAATGGACACCAGCATCTTCTATCAGGTCTGCATCAGTCAAGACAGTTTGTGCTGACAGTTTGATGTAGACTAGAACAAACTTAAGTATTCCATGCAAAATTTCATGCAGTACAGCAGGAAATCTTTCTGTGAACTGAGATGTGAGCTTCTCTTTTCATTTTCTTGGCTGTTTTACTCACACAAAGATTTTAACAGATGAAAATTATTTTGGCAGACCACTATTACGTGTTCAGGCAGATCATAAAAACTTTCTATAATTTATACAGGAGAATACAGTTAAAAAAAAAGAATAAAAAATAAGAAAATATTTTCAAGTGGATATTGAGATGTGTAGGTATAATAATATTCAATAACTTAATATGCCTATATACCAGCATGCCCACTTGAATCAGCATTACTGATCCCTTGATTGGTAGACCAGCTATCTTTATTTTACCTTATTTGTAATGTCTTAAGAACTGCATGATGCCAAAAGAAAAAAGTTTGCTTAAAGTACAGTTTGAAATCCATAGCTGGGTTTGAGGGAAATATTTTGCTGAATAGATATTTTTTTATTTACTGACACACAATATGTTTTTAAATTTCAGCTTTTACAAATTCAATAAAATACTAGAAATTTGAATTATTTTTCATTGATTCAGCTCCAATTAATGGAGTTTCATAATAATTATATAGACTTAATATATTTACCCTCACATCTCCCAGAAGTAGTGTGAGGAATAACTGATTTCAAAATGCTTAGAGTGTGAACATTATTAATTGATCACTTAAGGAGTATTATTAGTGGTTCCTTTCTGAATAGTCCAGTATGGCTTCACGGGGAAAATATCCATCTTAATAGAAAGTATTAAATAAACTAAGAATATTGCAACTGTTATGATTAAGTGAAAAGTGAAGAATTACAACCATTTTGGCTCACATAATTTATTGCATTAGTTTAATCTATTATGGTCGTTGCAATGCATGAAAAATGGTGACTTTGAAGAATTAAGCATCTGTGGTTTTTTGCATCACAACTTTTTTATCCTCTCTTAACCCTAAAAGAAGATAACCAGGATCATACATTAGATTATATATAAACAAAAGTAAACAATAAATGAGTATAATCAGATTATTAGGATGTAAATCAAGGCAGTGACTCATAGTATAAACCTTGGAAATAAAAACGTCTTTTATGCCTCCAATGCATTCTATTTATTTTCATTATATTTTACAGAATATTTTATAAAGGAAAAGGTTTTGATATATATATATGTCAGCAAAATAACTGGAGGGGCAGCAGGTCATATCCAGCATCACTCACATTTTCTTTAAGTATAATGCTAAAACACCTCATTTCTTTTGCTGCACTGTTATCAGACCCAGGGAAGGAACTAGTGAAACCATCAGGTGTGATTATTATGGACTCTCCATGCTCGCAGACCTCTTCATACAAGCCAAAACTTGTGTTTATGTGTTCAGGGTCTAACACCTCACCTGCTATGAGATTATTCCTCCCATTTGTTGCCAGCAGCTGGAGAGCAGCTCATCATTGTAAGCCTCTGGTGTGTCCCCTAGCACAGCCATTTTCATGTCCTCATGTGAACCAGGACCCACACTTCCCTATTCCCTCTGCTCTTCGGGTGTTGCTACAAGAGCACGTGACTGCCAAACAGCTGCCTCCAGATGTTTTTATGGGGATCAACAAATTCCACAGGATGACAGCAGACCATGAGACAGAAACCCCTTCAATTCCACCCTCAAAAACTGTCAAAGGAAGGACAAGAATGAAGAAAATGAAAAATTCAAAGCCAGAGAAGGCCATGAAGATCTCCATATTGCTTCACCTATATGCAGTTCAGTTTCCTTCAAAGTAGCTTTTCACCAGACTGCAAACCCAAGTACAGGTAGTAGCTGTTAGAGCAGTTAACTTCTAGCAACTACCCAACCTCACCTGTGTCCCCAGTGTGATCTGCAGCTCCCCCTGCCAGTCATGCTAACCCTTTGAAGTCACCAGCAGTCTGGAAATGCACTGAAAAAGTTGGTATTATCTTGGCTCCTGCTTTTATGTCCAGAAGTCAGAAGGGCAAGTAGATACTATTACTAACCCTCTCTGCTCATGGAAAAGTCAAAATAATGTGTGCTCATAGGTGTTAATGACAGTGGGAGATATTCTGACTCCTTGCCCTAGAAAGATTCTTGAATTATCCTGAGAGTCTTGAATTATCACTGTAAGCTACATAAACCATGCTTATAAGCCTCACAAGTTTACAGCTAACGCTAACAAACCCTCTCCAGCTTCTGATAACAGCAGTGCTTGCAGTGTGGACTGGAGCACACACATTTGTTCCAAAAGGGTCTGCAAATGTATCAAAGGCAGTTCTGTGGTCAACGGGAGAAGGAGACCACATTAAAATCAGGAAGAGATAAGGATCACTGCTCAGCCTCATCTTTAGAGGATGTCTTTACATAGAGAAAAATGCAGTGTAGAGATGGTTAAGGCAGCTAAGGAGAATCATGGCACTGCTTAGGAGCAGTAAGTACATGCAGCCCCTGGCACCTGAACTAGAAACACATCAGCATCACGTTTGTTCTAGGCCAGAACAGATTGATGTGCCTGCCCTCCAAAAGGAAAAACACTGTGTAGGTGGAAACAGCAAATGTCTATGGGAGAAAGGATGGATGCTGTGATAAAAGGGTAGAGAGCATCATCTGATGTGGGATTGTAAGCGACTTTCATTCTTCTCCTGCAGAGTCCAACCCACAGCAGATGCCATTAGTACAATAATGTTATGCATTACATTGTTTAGTACATTCACTTTAACATTTTTGAAGTTCTTCTGTTTTCTTAACAAACAAACAACAACAAAGAAACAAAAACCAAATTAAAAAAAAACCCAACACTTTTTGATCAACTATTGGAGACAAAATAATGAAGTACCCAAACTTGCACTGCTGAATGCTTTAGTGAGAGATTTTTTTTTGTCAGAACTTGAGAAAAAGCAGTACAATCAATTTAATCACATGGTACTAATGGGACAGAAGAAGGAAATACAAATGGGGGGCAAAACCACTCTTAGAAGGAAAACAATAATCATAAGTTAAGGAATCAGGGGAGCATTTTGGACTCCTAGTTGTTTACTACACATTTGTTAACATTTTTCCAAAGATATAATTTTGCAGTTACAAAACATCTGTTAATTGAAGCAGTCTTCTGGTTTCATAGGTTTCTTCGCCCCCCCTCACCCCAAGGATGTCTATTTTGTGAGACCTTCTGAAACCCAAGAAAATATGTGATATGTTCCACAATTCACCAAAAACTTCCAAGTCTTTATTTTAATCGGCCTTGCTTCCACACAATTAAAAACCTATGTTTTAACAGAATGGCTGACAATACTGGGTGTTTTGATAATACTTACCCACCCCTCTGGTCACTACAGCACAAAATTGCACTTTATCTTCTAACAGGGCAAACACATCAGAAGAAGCAGATTAGAAGTATTTTTACCATGGTTACACAGGAGAGCAAGCTGATGCAGAAAATATTGACAACGCTCTAAAAGAGTCTGCTCCCATTGGAAGCTGAAGGTTGGTAGCAATAGGTGACTGAGAACAGCTTAAGTGTAATTTTAAGTATACTCCGAGTGTTCTTCATTGAGACAAGCTCTAACTTTTTGACTGCTGGGTTGGTTAAAATAAGTGGATTTTTAGCACGATATTATTTGTCCCCAAAATTGGGTGGAAAAGACTTCCAGTCAGAGCTTTTCAATTGGCCATGAAGTTCGTTAGAGACAGGGACCAAGACAGAGGTGGGGAATTGTGAATGAACAGTCCCAAGGTTCGATATGCAGCAGAAAAACATTTATATGTAGCACCCACAATGAAGAGAAGTCACATATTTAGGCAACACTCTAAAAGTAGTGATGGTGTGAAACCAAGCATTTTTTCTGGTGCTTCTGGGTTTAGCACCTACAATGCTGAGCTTATGGATCTCACATTGCATGGTGCCTAACACCAAAAGCTGGCATGTACACTTGCAAGCTAAATGCTGACAGGAGCTGCTTTGCAATACAACTTCCCTGTATAATATACTTTCTTATACCTTCACATGCATAGCACGTTTTAAAGTTCAGCTCTGCCTTAAAACACTATGAGACTATGAAACAGGTTGGGTCTTCCTTTCAATTCATATGCAATACTATCCTGATGCAGTAGAAGAAAGTGGAATCATAGATGAGCCTTATTTTTGCAGAGAACACCAGAAAATCATTGAGAATTGAAATTTCTCATCATCTTTGAAGTTCAAGTTATTTTAAAATTGTTGCTATCTCAGGCACAGTGTAGTATGTTTATAAATACATCAGGAGAAGGATAAAAAGAAGGGTCAGTATGATTCAGGATCTGACTTACAAGATCACTGAGAAGGCCAGTTGTATGGTTCAATACACAAGGTGCTCAGTAATTAGACAGCAAGTGACTGAGGCCAAATGGAAAGCAAGAAAAAAATGCAGCTACCTCACCCACCTGCAGCTTTATCAGAGAGACCATTTAGTGCCAGGCTTCTGGGCCAGTCTGCTGTGCTGCCCTGTGACGGGTGCGCATGATTTACAAAGAGGTAAAAGACCAAGGGTTCCTCTAGAGACAGCAGAGGTCAGCAACCCACCAACAGCCAAAAGTGCAAAGCGAGCCTTGTGGGACGCAGCAAGTATGGGGAAATATGGAGGGAGGCATGAAGGGAGACAAAGGCAGGGAAAACACAATAAAAAACAAATGAGGCCACACTCTGTGTCACAGACCAGATGTGTCGCGCGTCATACATCCCACCCCACTGTCCCCGTAGCATCTGCCTGCCCCCTTCTCTGGCAGGGGCAGCCTCCAACATCCCACAGAGAGAGCACCCAGACTGTATGATCTCTATTTCTCCTTTCCCTGCTCTGTGTAATCACAGGTCCTGCACTGACCCTTCACTTCGCACTGCTATCAGCCAACTTTCCTTCACAAAAAGGTTTCTTTAAACATCCCTCAGCAGAATCTGATGTATCCCTTTCCTTCCAATTTTCTAAGATCCTATGTGAGGATGGGGTCCTCTCTCCTCCCTTACCTAATGATCCCTAACTGTCACTCAATGGGTTTCTGTATGTATGCCCATCTTCCTTGTGCCACCTCTTCCCTCCCAAACCTTGCCTATGAGAACCACCTTTTCCTCCAGGAGGGCTCAGAGCACCCCCTTTGGCATTTCAGTCACCCACACACACTATGCACCAGGTAGGGTCTGTCCCCTTTGCTGCGCTGCCCATGATGGGCTCTGTCCCCCAGGCCAGACCAGCACTAGTCAAATCCCTCAAAAGTAGATCTGCACGTGAACAGTTCTTCATGTGTTCCACATCTTCTCTCTTCCACCTATGGCATGAACTAAAGCAGAACTACTGTTACAATGGAGGACATTACTTGTTGCCATAAAATATCCTCTGATATTATAGAACTCGTCAGTGCAGCCTTCAAAGGCAGCAGTTAAAGACAGATAAATCAGGTCCCGAGATAAGGCTTCAGACTCGGTGAGCAAGCTCACAGATGAAATTGTGAGAGAAAAGAATCAGAAAAGAAAGAGCAGATGCAGAGAAGGGCAGTGAGCAAAGATGAAATCCTGTGCCATTACCTACCTCCACACTCTTAACACTGAGGCAAACACATTTTAACCCCCAGCTTTTCTAACTGATGCTTTTCACAGAGTGGGTAACAAAAGCTAGAAGGCACAAACCTTACCGAAATCAGTTTAAAAGAGAAGTTGGGGGGGAAAAATATTAGAAATACACGAGTAATCCACTAAAATTATTGAGGCCTGATTTTACTGAATTTTACTGAAATCTAAGCAAAGTCTATGACTCCAGTAAAGGGAGGGGCCTTGAACAAATGTCCCAAACACTATTTGAAAAGCATCACCAAATTCCAAAATGCAAACATATTATGAGAACAACATAGCAAACACTGGGCAGAAATTTCAAAGTTTGGCCCCACACTGAATAGGAAACTCTTTAGAGCTCCCTGATTATTTCCTAATAGCAAAAGAATACAAATGATAGTAATGATGCTAAATACTAGCACCCTCTAGTGTGCACCTCTGCTACAATTGTCCTCTTCGAGTTCATTCCTCCGCTCAGGTCACACAAAACCACAGGTCACCTATTCATTCTTTGTAGTATCTTCCTATGACTCATGCAAAAGTAAATCCCATTTATATCGCATAGAATCAATGCAAGTTCACCTCAATTAAAAAAAAATTCTTTTTCAGAAAGTCTGGCATTTCCTGTTTTCTTTAGTTTTCTGTTGTTTTGTGGTTGACATAATATTTCCAGGCAGCCAATTAGCAAAGAACGCAATTGCCAAAGAGCAGTCCTAAAACTTCCCCAGCACTAAAATTAAAATGTACATAATTACTCAGCTAAAGGTTTGAGATACAATTGTTTACATCTTAAAATATTCTTACAAAAGGATATTCTATTAGGGAGCAACTTAATTAAAATATAAACAATAAGCTGAACTGGTAAGAGAGTTTCTATTGGCTCTTCATTATGGAACACCTAACTTTCACCTGGAATGTTTTATATTTTACATATTTTGTTCCAGGTATGTTTTTTAATCATGCAAATAAATTTATCCATTAACAAAGCTTGAAAGAACAGTATTTGCATTTTTATGGAGAGTTGGCAGGGTGGTGGTTTTTTTAGACTAAAGCTCCACAAAAAAAATCCTTTCAAATCTTTTATTAAAGCAATCTTTTTTCCATTTATAAATACAGCCGTCACCAGTTGGAGGTCAGCATTTTCTAATGCTTATGCAAAATGATCAGAGATTACCAGGGGATCATCTATACCTAAGTAGAAGCTGTATGCTATAACTGAGAGGCAACGGCTGACAAAAGTTGGCTTTCCAAAAGAAAATGTTTTGTTATTATTTTTTTACATGAAGGCACCAGACATTCAATGGAGTCATATAATTTATTGTTACAGGTTGCTCCTGCACGCAAAGAAAATGTACAGAAAAGGAGCTTGGAAAAGCATCTGTAAATGATAAAGATGAGCATTTAGCTGGACG
>JANZLQ010000100.1:10954208-10996632 GCA_026212715.1 Elanus axillaris
GACGTGTGCATGGAAAATTACTACAGGAGGGCTAAAGGGCATCACATTTTGATGTGGAGATACGAAAAAAAAAATTTAAAAATTCTGGGACTGAGTGAAGGAGGAAATGCCTCTCTGTAAACATGAACCACCCTTCTCAGCAGCAGAGCAATGACCAGCAAGAGCAGGGTCCTCACAGGCGGCAGCACCCGCTTGTCCCCAGGGCACCCTGAGCACAGTCAACCCAGCCTGCAAGGAGTCCTGCTTTCGTACAACCCTGCACCTGTGGAATAAATAGCTGCTGCCGTCGGCTGCGGGGCCCTCGACCGAGGCTTGCAGCAGGCAGCCAAACGTGCCACAGCAGATGGTTCGAGATGCCACAAATGGGATATCACATGCCTCAACGGATCATCGCCGGTCAGAGACCTGCTGGGCACTCCTTTCCTGTTTTCTGGCAGTTTTGGTAGGCTTTTTTGTCTGTTTACTCTTTGTATAGACAAATGTCTAACACAAAACACGACCAGGCTTGGAATGAAATCCTGTCTGTGCTAGTGCCCTTCTATTACTCTGCTGTTTTAAAGGCAAGACTCTGTTAGGGGTGAAAATTTCTCATAAGCAAGGTCTAACAGCACTGACCAAGTTTTATAACATGCTTATTGCCATCACAGCCAAGCATGGTGCCAAGACAGGTGATACAGAGTAAACAAATTCTCAATTTCCGCAACAGCTCTTACATTCCTTGCACGGTCTGCCTCCAAACCACCCCCTGGAATGGCCCCATGCCATCAGCCATTCATGATCAGATGCTCAACTATGTCCTTTGTCTGCTTCTCATCTGAAGCTGCCATTCTCCAGCACATCACAGTGAAACTTTTGTAGGAACAAGAATAGCTCTCAAATGAAAGTAAAATATAGACAAATATTAATCATAATGGGGAAGAGGCTCTTGAGAAAGAGTGAGCTGCTATACCAAACAGGAGTTCTTAAAATAAATAATGAGTCAGGAGAAACAAAATATGTTCAGTTAGCAGAATTGTTTCTATATAGACTTCTCTAAAGCTTTCCATATGGGATAAACAGATGTTAACATGTACTAGGCAACAACAGATATCCCTTGCATGACATCTTGCACATTATTCCATTGGATTATATTTTTATCAGATAAAAATAGTGCTTGCTAATATAATACGAAGAAGGAGGGTCTATATGTACAAGGAACCAGCTTCGGATGCTTTTAGAACTATTTAGAGCATTCTATATCATCTTGGGCATTTCATATTTTCTTTGCTTACACGCCCTTTTAGTCTCAGGATGGTCATTTTTCCCTCCCACCTTTCTTTGTAAGCACAGAAGAGACTCCAGTTGCTTTTATATGCTGACTCACGAGCTTCTCTAACACTCAAAGTGCCTACTCGAAAGTGCTCTGTATCTCATTTAATCCTGTATTTGAATCATTTGTTACAGCATACAATAAAAACTGTGGAAGAATACCCAGTGCTAAGTGTCAGATGCCTTTGCAATAAACGGATGATAAAATCAG
Organism: Elanus axillaris; assembly: GCA_026212715.1. Lineage (NCBI taxonomy): Eukaryota > Metazoa > Chordata > Aves > Accipitriformes > Accipitridae > Elanus > Elanus axillaris. The sequence goes on from JANZLQ010000100.1 coordinate 10,955,728, forward strand.
ATAGGAAGTCTGAACTGACAGCTGCTCTTGCCCTCCCTAACCAACAGAAGAGTAAAGCGGAAGCTAAATCAAAATCTAATCAATATCCTCCATGAACACCAATTCCTGGTCTGTCCTGAACTCAGCAGAGGAAGAAGAAAATATTAGATGTCTTTATTTTTTGAACAAAGCAATTATTAGATTTCACTGTTGACCAGTAGCTTCATGCTCTCCTCCTGGGAATATATGAACAAATGAAGCTTAATTACTTTAATACACTCTCATTCATTTCTTTGTTCCATTTTTGCAGTCTTCATCACATTGCCACAATACGACATCAAGGAAGATCTAAAACAGAAGTTGGTTTATGTCTTTTGACCATGCTTGTCCCAGTGGATCCCTGCTCCCACGTTGCTCCCTGCAGCACTAACCCAACACACCAAGGGGAACTCCCCCAGAAATGCCAGGCCAGCAATTTTCCAAAACATTTATAATGGGGAAGCTCTGCTTCAAAGAGAGCTAGTTCAAGGAGAGAAGCTGTAATGGCTTACAGTCAGGCCTGCATTGTGCCTGGAATATTCATGCCTTCACAGGAGGGGAGAGCAGAGAGATGAGCTAATAATAAATAATAATAAAGATGAGCTAATCCTTTTCCCCGTTATCCCCAAGTGATCGCAGCTAGATTGGCTTTACTGGTTACATCCTACACCCACTGCAGGACTGTGCCTCCAAAAGTCACTGAGTTATCTGAAGGCATGTTCTCAGCTTATACAAAACATTATTTCAGTAAATGACCTACGGTCTCTCAACGGTAGAACACAGTAAAGCAGAAAATGTAGCATACGTTACCTGCTACATCATAGCAAGCTGCAGTAAAAACTGTTTGATTGTACTGATGCAATATAAAGTGATTTGTGTCAGTAATTGGAAGGAATATTTAAAACTCTGTTTGACTGTCATTCATTGTAGGAAAAACAATTATCAATGTGCTTTTATAATGCACTGGAAACTGTTTTGAGTGAACCTCAAAAGAAAAGAAATCCCTTCAAGTTTCAAAATATTTGGATACCCAGGTGAGTTCATCCCAACTCTTTTTCTTTTGCAACAGCTTTATCCCATGTTTTTTAAAGTTGATTCTGTCCTCCTTCCCATCCTCATTCTTCTAGAGCTCCAAGGCCCACTAATTAACAATATCATTCTGAAAACTTTTGGTCTCTTTTCCCAATTCTGATTCTTCCCTGACTCACATTTTTTAAAGGAACAATCTCATCCAAATATTCAATTTGTTATTTCTACTAATACTGTGAGGTTTGGTCACTACTGCCTTTCATTCTTCTCAGTGATGACTGTCTACAGCCTATCAAAAGAAGTTCCACCCACATTCTGACTCATGACATTAGTAATTTAGAATATCTCACCATCGATATTATTTTTATTTAATAGGTAATAAATACCCTATAAATATAACTGCATGCATCATTTTGCTCTAGTTATTGTTTAATACTACCATTTGGTCTTAATATATTTACAGAAGTTAAAAAGAAAAATTGGAAACACTGTTTCCATTAATTGGTGCCATGTAATACAAAGTATCTTCCATTATGCTTTCCCAAAATTACATGTTTCTATTTTTCAAAAAAACTGGCAATCTCCAAAAGAACTGGTGCTGCACCCATCTCTCCACCCACCATTCCTGCTCCACTACATTCATGCCTGCCACTCTTTCCTAAGACTTGCTCCAATGACTTCTGAGGTTTGGGGAAAGTGAGAAATGGTGTATATAACCTTTTTAATTACAAAATATTTGGACCCCCAGATCTAAATATTCATCCCAGCCTCTTTTATTTCAAATCCACATCTTTCTCCTTGCAGAAGCATGTACATACACACACACATTAATTCTATTATTAGGGAAATCGGGGGAAAAATGTGATTGCTCTTTACAAGCAGAGCAACAGCAGTGTCCACAATTAGGAACTCAACATGGGCAACTTTTGCCTTGCTTGAAAGAAATTGATTGAGATACATCGGCATGAAATTATACACTAAGAAGCCACAGCATAATAGCGTGAAAAAAACCTATCAAAATCTTACAAGCAGCAACACCTTCCCACAACACTTGCTGAAACTGGTGTTCAGGGAAGCTGGACTGAAGAACACAACTTATATGCGTATGCGCATGCATGCACAGACGTGAACGGCATACTTCATGAGTATATTAAAATAACCTTTTTCTATTTACATAATAACTTACATAAGAGGTAAATAATAACAGGAAGTAACTTAAAACTCCAATAAGTCTGAGCAGCTTAACCAACATGTTGATGTTATTCCCAGAGTCTGAATTCCTGGAAACCAGGAGGTTGTCACAAATGAACAATTTATATTTTTAAGGCAACATAATTTGATTCATGCAAGATGAAGATTTTGATTAACCTTATTCAAGTCCTCTATTTAGAGGAAGTGTATGATGTTTCTTTAGCCTCATCATTGGATTGATTTGTTCTTTTATTCTAAAAGGCAAATAATATTTTTTAACTTATAAAACTTTGGAAGTGAATGGCCAGGTCTAGCAACACTGCTATGCCCCTGCTCCCTCCTCCCTCCCTCACAGAAGATATGTTGGAAATTAACAACTCTGAGGTTTCTACTTCCAAATCAAATCTGACTAAAACAGGTCAAGTTCAAATTTCTAGACTGACAGATCACATGCGCTATCATCACATAGTCTCACTTCCTTTTGATGGTTTAGTATATTAAAAAGCATGGGGAGTTTACTGTTTAAAATGTTAAATGGAAGGGTGTAATTATCTTAGATGAAAATATTTCATTTTGAGCAAAACACAGTTATTTCTTTGGACTGATCTTTTTTCTTAAAAAAAAAAAAAAAAAAAAAAGAGACCAAAACACCACCACAAACAAAAAATGTTTTGATTGAATCTGAGCTGATACTGTATCTGACTGTTTCAGGCTCCAGACCAAGAATTCCCCTCTCATATAGTCAACCGCATGCTGAAGCTCAAATAAAGTGGCAAACTGTTTTTTATGTGAGGTTTGGCATTTTTGAAAATCTACTAATGTGTAATATTTCAGCAAGAATATGGAAATAGAAGCAATATGCTTTGGCCACATTATCCTCTTCAACAGTTATAAGCAAAGTCTTTGTGATGCTATAAGGGTCTGGCTTTCCTTCTTCATCAGTATTTATTTCACCAAGCTCCAGAGTTTTTCACACCTGTCACTTTGGATGTTCAGACTTTTACTGTCTACTTCAAGATGGGTATTTTGTGTAAGGAAGAGCATAAGGAAAAAACAGGAAGAGAAGCAAAGAAAAACAGAGCAATGAAGCAGTTGTCCTCAATAGGTAACAACTTTCTGACAAATAAGGTGTCATCCCATGCTCATACAGTTCATGTTGAGATTAATTTACCTGACAAATTACTCCCCCAAACTTCTAGTTTCATTATTTCCTTAGATAATTATGCCTGCATTTTTTTCTTCAGGAGTGATTTGTGATGGTAGCGAGCATCTGGCATCATGTTATACACAAGTTTCTTTCCAATTAATATGAAGAAACAAATGTCGTTTTAGGAATGTTTTGTTTTACAAAAAGGTTATGTCCCAGGTAAGCTTCAAATATAAATGTAAACACACAAACACACACACTTTTTTCACACACTCAAATACAGTCCGGTATTTGCAAAATCAGTTGCATAACAGAATACATGTAACCTTTTCACCCCACTATGACTATAATAAACATGGCATGAGATGTTCAGAAAGAGCAATAGGAAAATATTTATCGGAGACTCACTTTTAATAAAAGCCAACAGTTACTAAAGTCTGTACTTACCTCTACCTGAGGACATCCCAAACATATATAACAGTGTGTTGCTCTGGAAGTATTTATTGCCTTTTCAATGTATGTACTTTTTTTGTCTTTTTCTCACCAAAAATCAATTCTCTGGTAGACTTCTTATCCCACTCCTGGTTCCCAAATTGAGGATGGAAAATCTTAAAATGTATATGAAGATATTTATTGTACCTAGAGATAATTCTGTTACAGAACTAGCTGTGTGTACATTGGAGGGTATCCAAGTCAAGTAAGTACATCCTCACTGCAGATACTCTCTGCATCCGAGTAAACATGTCTAAACTGACCCAAACAAGGAAAGGTAATGGGGGTGTCTTTAAATCCTTCAGATTTTCAAATCCTTTGCTGAGATTCATATCTCATGTTCACCTAACATTTGTGCCCTGCACTGGGCTCAGACTAGATGCATCAAGCAGGTATGTTAGCCAAATTTCTCTATATAGTGCACAGTTGCAACGAGCGTCTTCTTTGTCTCAGGATGGTATTTTATAGGTGGCCTCACCTTCCTCCGAATTTTTGCAGTGTTTATTATGCATCCCCTTTTCATTTTCTTTTTGTTTTACAGGAGAGTTTTTGTTTCAGTTCATTATTCAGGCTGTATTTAAAATTGCTCCACACCACTAGTCGCATATTCCTACTGCTATTTCCCAAGGTAAAAATATCACCTAAATAGACTGCATGCAGTCCGCTACTCTATCAAAAACTTGTATAATCCTGTATCTCATGAGGGAAGATGAAAACACTTCCAGACAATCAAGGAAAAGAGTGTTTCCTTGGAGATCTTAACTATTCCCTCTTGGGTGCGCTGTTTGTTCTGCAACCCCCTCCCAGAACTCATTGGATATCCATCTCCGTGCCCTGAGCTTGCTTGGTGTTGGGACCACACCGACTCCTGAGCTGCCATTTTTCAAGTGTCAGGTTAAAAGTGTTGAGGACACAGGAAGAGAGAGCTTTGTCTTGGATGTGAAACCCCTGTTATGAGGTCATTTAGTCCATATTGCTCTTTTAGGTGTCTCAGCTATGCCGTGCCATGCAACATACAGGCTACCTCCCTTGCTCTAGTATGTCCGCACTGTTCTTCAGTCTTCACTGGTGAACGTGTGGGCCAGCCCAGGCGTAACTGGCTCCAGCACCACAGGACACTGTGACAGGTCCCCTCTCTGGGACAGTTATAAAGATCAGTTTAACAACTCATTCCTGTGACAAATTAATATTCTCTGCAGCTCTTGTATTCCAGGAGATCTTCATACAACTGAACAACTGCTGAAGAGAGAAGTCTGTTAAAAACAAACTGAAATCAGTACTAGAAGGAATAGTGTTAGGGCTGAAGGGTCCCTCACCGGAACTTAGCCAACATATCTATGTCTGAAGCCTTAAAATTTGTAGGAAATGCCATATGGACGTGCCAGTGCAGCACATCTCCTTTCTGTCCCCTTGACACTCATTGTATATGGCTACCTAAGACTATACATAGGAGAGAGAGAGAGAGAGAGAGTTCTCCCTGGTGAAGTTCCATCCAAACAAATATCCAAATTCACAGTCTGTAGGGCTGGCTGCAGACTAATTCCTTACTAAAGTACACCCTGAACAATGAAGCCAGTTTCCACATCACTGCTTGTGACTGATGCAGCTGCGTCATCAAAACAATTTTACTACATCATCACAACCTTAACTCAACTTAGGAGGAAGAAGAAAATCTATAAAGATGAAACACGCATTAAAAAAAATATCATTTCAAGCCTGAGGATAATAAATTGGCCATTAAAAAAATATCTTTAGTTAAACTCTCCTGTAACCCAGCCTTTGCAGTGATGGGCACTGCACATAAAAGCTTACAAACAGTAAACTCAACTGAACCACCAGGTCGAAGAAACTGCAGAGGTTTTAAGTGAACTCAACAGCTGCTTGTCCAATGCCTTGCTCTTGACAGACTCAGTCAGGCACTGTCTGAGCTCCTAAAGATGTCCATATCTGAAGTTATGAAGTTTATTTTATATTTTCAACATTCCAAAATACAGCTCATGAATGCTGTGAGATAGGGCTGTCAACTTTTAAATATAAAAAGGAATTAATACCCTGTTGTCCACTGGCTGGTTTCTGCTTTTCTGCTACAAATCCATGATATAAATTAAATGTGATGAAACTGCTTATTATCTTTTTTTTTTTTTTCCATTCAGCTTCTCTGGATGTGTTATTTGCAGCTAATTTTATTTCCCCCACTATTGTATGAAAGGATGGGAACAATTACACGTACCTTCACTAAAAAGATGTATCCTTTGGAATTAAAAGGATAGCCGCTCACACTGAGCTTTGGAAGTTTGCATTTTGGTCTTTATCATGACAAAATAGTTTTTACAAGGACATATTGAAATGGAATGAGTATTGGCAGGGAGAGGTGGGAGGGCTTTTGCTGCCTGTGGCTACCTCATTAGAAGGCTGAAATTGCAACTATTTGTAATGCAGTTTTTGTACAACATACTGCACCAGTGTCAGCATTGTTCAACATGTTTCAACACAGATTTATTACCCAAAAAACTTTAATACTGGTATATGTTTAATTTATAGCTTCATTTAAAAATATTAATCTAATAGCAAGGTAGATGGATGGAAACTAGTTTCCATTTCCTCATGCCATGTCACAAACATTGCTGTCTTCAGCTAGGAATATTCATCTACTGACGTCAATGCAAAACACAAATTTACTTCAATGATACAAAATCAATTCTTAAAATCTGTGATGTCCCCAAACCTTTCAAGGGAGTTTATTAATATCAATTGATGAAGCCTCATAAAGCTGCTGCTGGGTAGCTGAGTGCAAAAAGGAGACTAAACCAAGGTGAAAGAGTCAAAAGTTCATGAAAAGAAGAAAGAAATGCAAATACATTCAGCTTTCTTGCATTTTTGTTCTCATAAGACAAATGACCATATGCAGAAGGACAACATAAAATTCAATAGAGACATAATAAGCTTAAATGGGATTTTGTCCATCCTTTCACAACCGACTTTTTCTCCAGCCATGAAGAAGCATCAAGGGTCACACTAGACACAGCTACCACTGAACATCAAAGTCAGTCTCAAAAGCTCAGTGTGCATCAAACAAATAATTGATGTTAAAAGCAAGGACCGACACATTATATTTTGCTGAAGTAAAGGGCATTCAGCTGAATCCCCCCTGTAATTTTACATTGCAAAATCTGAACTATATTTACTATTTTCCCCATTTATTGATTTCAGTCTTTGAGCGAATGCCACAAAACCTTAAGCCTTGCAATAAAGCAAAATACTAGCAACATAAACAAGTAAGTTTCCATAATGAGAACACTCACACATATATTGCATGGTAAGACAGTGCCCTGTCACAGTTAAATACCATAAAAGTTCCTGTGCCTGTGCAGAGCCTGCAGGAAAGCATAGTATTTAACTACTGGAGTTTTCCCCAGTGCATAAACTTCAATCTTAAATGATCTGAAACAACTAAGGTATTTAATGTTTTCTAGATTTCCATATCTTTCACTCCCACGTATATGTTTTGTTTATTTTCCAGCAGGAAAATGTAGAATTCCATTGACAAGAGTGTCCTGGGAACAGGATAGTTATAACGGAGATGATTATTCAGTTACCGGCATCAACAACAGAACACACATTGGTGCCTGCAGAATAGTATCTTACTAGCAGCTTTCATGACCTGTCAGGAAAAGAAACAAACCCACTGAAAGCCATGGTAACCACTTGTAGGAAACAGTCAACAAATCCTTGTCAAATCCCTGAAGTCTGCCAAGAGCTGTAATATAATTAGCAAGGGTTTCTTTGACAAGGCAAGGCAATCTAGCAGTTACTGCATTGGACTAAGATGAAACAGCTGAGAGCTGATTCTTTGACTCTGCCACTGATCAAGCAAATAGCCTTGGGCAACTTGCTGCATTGCCCTCTAATTTTCCTGGAATAGAGGGAATAAAGATAATAATGACAGTTTGAGAAACAGGCCTGTGTCTGCCCATGAGTTCCTGTGGCTTTTGAACAGCATTCATCCTCACATCCTTCCAGACTAAAACTTCCATTCTGGAGCAGAAACATATCACTAAGAAAAAAGCTTTGTTTGGAAAACTAGAATGTGGTCATTGTGAGGCTGCTGACATCAAACATTCTTCCAAAAGAAGAGCTAATGAAGGAGGAAGCATTGATCATCACCTAAAATATCACCATACATATATATGTATTTTTATATACATCAAAAAAATAATCACATAATATCATGCAATACACACTCCTCACCTAAAACTGGCTGATCATTTTTCAGGCCCAGCTGAAACCAGTGCTAACAACTCCCCGCACCTGAGGCAGCTCATTTATAGCTAGCTGAACTGAACACTGCATCAGTGTTAAAAATCCAGATTTGAAATGCATTGACAAGACTACACAACAAAACATCTGCATTTTTGAGTACTGCATTCTCTCCTATATTTGAGCAAAGAGGTTTACAATTTTTCATGAGACTTGGGATGCAAAAACTACCCAAGTGGTCCTTTTTACATTGTTCAGTGCAGAGCCTGCCACTGAAATGTAGAAACAACAAGGAGGTTTACAACCTGAAAAATAATGTGCCTTTTTGTTTCATTGCTGCTGTAGATAAACTCCCAAACAATGCCCCTTATTGATGGAGAACCCATTACTGTGTCCTTACAATAAACTAATCCATCCCAGTACTTCAGCGAATGATCAGTCCCTTTACAACAGCATTTATTCTACAAAAAGCTAAAATGATGAATAGGCTTGTACATTTGGAAAGAAGAAGGGCTCTAGACAGCCTCTGCACTGGATACCATCAATTTGATATATTTTCAGAAGAATTTTACACAGAAGTAACAAGTGGAATGGAAGAAAGCACTTAACTCCATTTAATTACTACAGCATATAATTGTACCTCCGTACCTCATCTTTACTACAGCGCAGCACTTCAAAATAGCCCAACAGAGTAAATCTTTTGTCCATTATTTAGACAGATGGAAGTTTTTCTTTTCCCTACAGCCAGTCCTACTTAAGGTAGCTAAAAGCACTTTACAGACCAATGAGTTAAACTTTTGCAGACAAGCAGTTACAGCTGAAACACAGTAGTAGTAAGGTCCCAATCCTGAAATGTTTTTATCTGCAAAAAGTGAGAAGGTTATCCACCACTGTTGGCTTCATTTTTCTTATTTCAAGAGTTTGCTGGAGAGAGTGTGAATTCATAAGGAAACAGATTTGAAAAAAAAAAAATAAATAAAAATCCACATTTCATAACTCCAGGCACTGGGTATAAGAAGGAATGGCACTTAGAACAAATTATCTAAGTGCCTTACTAGTGTAGGGGGATGCACTTGAATATAATGAAATTATTGCCTTTATTTCAGAAGATGAATTTCTTCTTTATCACTCCATATTAATTTGGTCAAGTATTATTCCAACTTTAAAGCTAAATTCAAAACATTTGTATTTTCCTTAAAAAAAACTTCAAATGAACATCTGTTTTCCTTAAAGTCTGTTAACAGCAATGGAAGGAGTCTCCAGCTACATTCCCTTTGTTCTCCTTCTTAATTCATACGGGTATTGCTAGCCTAATTAGCTGACATGCATCATCCCATTTTACAAAAATTACATGCCTCAAAAGTATCAACAACTGAAAAAAACAGTGACTAAAAAGAATTAAACTACACAAAAAGACTACCATGAAAAGGCTAGTAATGACAAATCAAGGATTAAAGCAGGAATGCCCTACAGTTTACTCATGGCAGAAGGCTGAGCTGTACAATAAGGATCATTTACTTTCGCAACATGACAAAAGAGGTCCACGCTGTGAACCTCTCCTTCCTAAGAACTCTCTTTTAAACCAACATACAAAGCTGAGTGAAACCTAAGAGTAATTCTGGGCAATCTGCTTTCTTCCTATAAATCAATAAAATAGTTGGTTCGAGATTGGTCATATAATCAATGGTCAAGGGGAGGGCACTATTTTCTCAAAGAGTTTTACTCATTATCTCAGATGGGGATGATAATTTGCAGCTCCATTCATTAAAAAAGTTGGCATTTCAAAATCTTCCTACAGAGAGCAAAATCCCAAAAGCCAGACCCTTCCTTTACCCATCACTCTTTCTAGCTTTCATCATCTTGAGTTAGCCATACACTTTTAAAAGCTGAGCACAGACAGACAGGAACATGTGACTTCGTCTTCACAAAGCACATAGCGAGGTTTATTCCAAAATACACAGAAACTCATTGAATCTCTACAGCTGAGCATGCCCTTATTCAATGTTTGGCAGAAAACTTTTGCTGAAATCCATTCTACCTCTGCATCAATAACTTGTGCTGGAACTTTATTCTTCATTTTCTGAATCCACTTATTCCCCAAACCCAAACAACTTTGTCCCTGCAGGTTGACTCTCCTTTTAATATTTCCATTTCATTTGTGTCCAAAAAAACTGACTGAGGTTCTTATGCTAGGTGTTATGCCACTAGGATCAGACAGCAGATATCATATACCCATATGTTTTTAACATACACTTTCTTGCCCATAAGAACTTTACATCTGGGGTCATGAACTAGAATTTGTTGCTACAGGAGCCTGTGGATGAAACATTTTCAATAGGTTCAAATTAATAAATAACAGGGGGAAAATGTATATATATCCCTGATTATTCTCTTTAATATTCCTAATCCAACAGATATGGATGCTGGGGAGATGATGGGCAGCAGAGGGTGGCTGGGCTTGCCTACTGTCCCTAACTAACAACTCCTACTGCCACCATCAGAGGCAGAATGCTGGGAATGTTGGTCTGACCCAGCAGGGAATTTAAGTTATTATTATTATTGTTATTTTTCTGAAAACCTGGTTTTGAGCTTAGTCATTATTTTACCCCAATTTTATCACTATCTGCAGCTTTTCTTCTCATTTGTAATAAAACTTTCCCTTCTAGTATACAAAATACCTTCTTTTTTAATTGCAAATACTTCAGATGAATTTTACTGTCCAATCTTCTCTTGATGAGCCATTTTTCCTCTTGCATGTAAAGGTCATGTTTGCTGCTAAAAGAGCACTCTTCCACTTGACCATATGGTGCTGTGACAAACTGTCTGCAGGACTGCAGATAAAAGAAAACTAAAGTAAGAATAATTTAGGGTTGGGGCTACTTCATTGCATGTGAAGGAAACACACACCATTGCACCTCAAGTAATTTCTACTCTTCTCCCTAGGAAATATCTGGAAAAAAAGATCCATATAAGCTATAGAGCTTATAATTTGCTTGCACTTTTTTGCATGTTGTGGAATATCAGCGATTAACACATTTCTAAACATGTTGCAGCAGTCACATTGCAAGGAGCAAGCATTAAGACAGGCATGATTCCATGGGTTTAAAAAACAACTGAAATATCTACATATCATATGAAGTATCATGTAGTCAAAGCCAGAGCTGCAGCTGAAGTATGCAAGTCAACAGTTAATGCAAGGAGTAGCCTAGCACTTAGCTACTCAGGAGATGAAAACTCTGAAAACAGACTGATTTATATTCAGCCTTACGTGATAGACCCTAACACAGACACACACAAGATCAAGCAACCAGATAACAACGACAGAAAATGAAGACATCATCATATATTCTACTTGACAATTTAGTAATATCTGGTGAATTCCTAGAAAGAGGCCAGAGTGACTTTCTGAATTCAAGCTTGAAGATCTACTCAAGGCAAAGAGAATATTTCTACACCCTCAGCCAGAAGGTTGTTTATTTATCAGCTTGTCTGATAAATACAGGCACTCACAGAATGCACCCATGTCCTGGTACTATGACTTAAGAGCTCACTCTGTTAAATTATAGTCAATTTAAATAGAGGGAACAAAGACTGCAGAGTAGTCACTATGAATTTATGCCTATAGTAGTAATACACAGGTGTGTTTGCTAATCTTTACCTATTCCTATCACAAGAATCTAAAGTCTGTATAGCTGGGGCTCTTTTAAATGTATTTTTTTAATATAATTCAGTAAGTAAATATATGGACAAATACACATAATTTAAATGCATTATATCCTATAGAATGTGTAATATGGTCATGATGTATATTTAATATGAAAATACTACATTTAAGAATATAATACATTCAAATTTTTATATACATATTTCAATCATGTTCACAAATAATGTTCAAATATCTGTAAGAAAATATGAAAGATGATATCCAAATACATTCAGCACATTATTGCTTAAGATAAGCAATTCCAAAATCATTCTGATTCATTATTCAATTTTGCCAGAAAGCATATTTACAAAAATAAGACAGGTTTTTAAGACATGAAACTGGACAGAAACCATTAATCGGAAAGCCACACTTCTCACTCCGAAGCTATTGAACTAGAAGTATTAATGATGAATTAGAAGTGTAAGAGATGGCGTATTTTGAAACTTATCGTTACAAAGTAGCAAAAAAGTAGGGGAAAAATGGCATATGACATAAGTTCATTTACACATTAAGAATTCATATTTGTATCCAATAACTCCTTTACAACTGAAACCCTTAATGAAGCCTCCCCAAATATTGGTATACTTAGGCCTTATAGGGGACAAAATTTAAAACATGGCACAAGTAAATTGTATCTCTTGTATAGCTTTTTCTTTTCCTATAGGTTCAAAACCACTTTAAAAAGAAGGTGATGATCCCTATTTGACAGATGGGAATAGAAGAAACAGAAGGAAGACAAAGTAATTTCCTGAAGTTACACCTTCTGTCACAGCCTGGAACAGAAGGGACTGATTTCTGTATCCATGATCAACCAGAAAATTCTTCTTATGTGAGGCTGAATAGGTGTAGTCTCTTTTTAAATAGAAGTGCAAAGACCAACCATTGCTTATACTTGTTCATAAGAATATGTTTGACCTTCAATACGTTTTAAGGAGGTTAGTATCATTAAGCTCACTCTTACAATGCAGAAACTAAAGCACACAGTGAAGTAGTGGCTTGCCAAGGTCCAAGGTCAGTCAGCAAGTGAGTGACAGAGCTGGGAACTGAAACCAAGACAGCTTGGTCTAGTCATGCGCCTATCATCTAAGCCAGGCAACACTCACCAAGGGCATACAGTGCTGAAATGAAACTCCAAATCAGTTGTGCGTACAGTGTTCAACATTTTGGGTTTTTTTCTTATGTACTGATGTTATTTTTCAGGTCTTTAAGTAACAGTAGTATTTCCTCCCCCCAAAAAACATAAAAGAAGTCAGGTTTTCAATGTAAAAAGAGAATTCACAACAAAGTTTTAAACTGCAAATGACGTGTAAGTTTTAATTACCTGAAAGCCATGTACTACCATTGCATTATATATTACAATGTAATACATTACTCGTTTTAATTGCGAGTATCTAATTTCCAATGTAATGCCAATCTTCTCATAAGCATGAAATATCATTCCCTTGATTACCAGTTTTAAAATATATATTTTATTAGGTTAACTGATGTCTACTCATCAATAACTCATTCAAATGTGCTGAATAACCTTGTTCTTCTATACTTCTATACTTCTGCTTAGGTCTAACTGGCAGATAATATGGAAAGGAAGATCAATGACTGACAGAAGTGAACTGTTTCATACTACAAGTTGCCCGTGTCTTTAATCATCAATGCTGTCAAAGACAATGTAACTAAGAAAATCTTTAATCATTATTAGTAAACTTGATGAGTACAGAAAAAAAAATGAATTGCAACAGGCAGAACTTGAATGATGGTAACTATCAGTCATTAATGTTTCGAACTGAAAGGCATTTTCCATGTATCATATATTACACCAAATTAAATATGTGTCAGCCAGTCAAATAAAGGACATTGATTCATTGATAGAAGACCCAAAGACAAATAGTACATCTGAATTAATCCATCAGTCTTTACAGAGTTATTTAAAACAGAGTCACAGTAGTGAATAAAAGTTTGAATTTGTCTTTGGTTGGTTAATGCATTCTGTTCCCAGTTCAAATCAGATGACAGCTTAAGAAAGTATGATCTGAGGTCATTTCTGTGCTACACCACTTTCCATCTGATAATTTGCATCCAGTGATATTCTTTTGTATTGTTGCCCACTTTGCTTCATCACCTAATGATTAGATAAGCTGCATACATACATTATGCCTCCTTTATTCAAATTCTTGGTATATTTAAAAAAGAAATGGCTTTCCTAGACCTCGCCAATGGTGTCAGTTTGCAGGACACAACAGACAGAAAGCCACAGTATTCTATATTAGGTAAAAGAACTTGAAGAACTCAGTGATAAGAATTCTTGAAAACCAAGAAAAATTAATAGTAGAGAAGAATTTAAATGATGAAATTATATTTAGCAAGATACTGAATAAAAGGGGATGAACAAAAACATACTGAGCAACAAATGATCTAGAGAAAGCAGCCTTTGAGCTGTTATTTTGTTTGCCACATAACATTTTTCTCACATGACATTAAGTAAACTACAATGTTACAGAAATCAGAGATCAAGAATTCAGTACACATTAAAAGCAGACACTAAAATGGCCATTAAATGGCTCTGGGAACTCCCTTGGTCTGTTTCAGGACATACATTTTTTAGAACCTACTGCCCTGGATGCATCGCTATCAGCACAAGAAAAACTTGTTTATTACAGAAATTAGTAGCGTTACTTAAGCACATACGTTACTCCAGAATAAATGTTAGCAATCCATCCATACACACCCTCATAACCATTATTTTTTTTCTACATGTGACAGAAAGAAGGTCTTTGTGGTATTGCTGTTATAGAAGATCTCTGTGCCATCCTGTGCCTGAATTTCCCCTCCTCTAAGATTTCCTTGAATTTTATTCCAAACGCATTTATCGCTGATTGACAAACTGAGTTAATTTTAAAGTCACTAAGGCAGCTCTAACTGATCTGCTAACTGATAGATGACCTAGGCTTGTGCTAGAATGCAGTAAAACCCAATTCAACACAACAAGGTAGTAAAAATGAAGTAACTGAATTATAGTCTTCTATTTTATTAATACAGGGCCCTATTTCAGCTAATTTCTCTTACACAATAACCACATGGCTTTGCATTACAAAACAAACCCATTGCTAGTTGATAGTTCCAGTAGGGATGCTGGTCATAAATCAGTCAGACCTCTTGACTTAAGTCAACAGTCCAGCTCCCTGATTTCTCAGAAGCAACAATAAACCAGTGCAAAGCTTGTGACATTCACTGACAAACAGATAAATCATCGGAATTGTACTTCATTTTTGAAAGAATATGAAATAATGATAGCACTGCTACAAATCAAGTGATAGAGAGGCCTGAAAGACACTAATGTTCAAAATTGCATGTGTGCGAGACAGCTGTGTCTGTAAACAACTGTGCATCTAAGTATTTTCTATTGATCTGCTTCTCCCAAGACCTAGCTGAGCTACTGTGAGCAAGGAGGACAACTAACAAGTCACGGAAGAAGCTGAAATAATAAGCCATAAGGTTAAATCAGAGATTAGTTTAGTTCAATATAACCTAGCTATCAACTTTCTCATTAAGAAAAAATGCTCTGTGATAAAACACTAAAGTAAAACAGTAAAATAAAATCTGTCAAATGTCTCTAGCACTCTCTGCACACATTCTGTAGGTAGCTCAATACAGATATGACAACTTTGTGTTGGCTGTTTGGTTTTTTTGACATCTAACAGCAGAAAATATGATCTGATCCTAAGTATGACTTAAGACAATCATAAATTAATATCAACTTAAATTCTTTCTAATTTTCTGTAAGAGAGGCACACCACTAAGTAGATCTCCTAACATTTTCCAATTGTCTACTTATCTCAAAAGTAACATTTGCATGGCAAAAACTATTTTTGATCCTATAAATAAGTATCATTCAATGAATTTGAGATCCAATCAGACAAACAAAACCTGGAAATATCTGTTATACTCTATTAATATATTATTCCAAAGCAAGAACTATTGAGAACCGCACAGTCAGGGAAATGAGTATGAACATTGAGATCACTTCAGAGAGGATATCACTGTAGACCAAACAAGGTAAAGCAGAATCCAAATTTGAGAGGAAAATAAAATAAAATAGTGCCATTACCAAAACTCATATATTTTATTGGATAGAACACTTTACTGGCTGCACTTATCAATTTCTCTATCAAAACTCTAAAGTAAAAGATTTTCTTAAAACTATGCCATTGCATAGAAAAAAATAATCAAAGTACGCTAAGAAAGTGCAGGGAGAGATGGGCTTGGGAACTCTTGAGGTTGGATAATGCAAAGAAAATTAAATCAAGAAAACAAATAACAAGTTCCCTAGACAAAGATCAAGGAAATCTAGAACCACCACAGATAGGTAGTAACAGACATACACCCAGGTAAACAACACAGTAAAGCCATTACCTTTCTTAGCCAGTACTCCCCTCTTCCACCTTACCACTTGCAATCCCAGATTTTGGCAAACGTTAAAGTGGGCTTGTGCCTTTTCAGTTTGACATGCAAGATGCCATGCAAGTGTGGCATATTTGCTGACAGTAAGCATTTTAACCAAGACACAAACATAGAGGCGTTCTTTTAAATTGCTTTAAAAATCATATACATGGCTGTTTGTACAACTTTCTGACAACATTGATAAACTGTCTAAATATACAGTAAAGTCTTTGGATATGAAGAGGGTAGTTATATGTCCAACACCTAATTGATGAGTCCAGTTGTAATTATATGTCCAAAACATATAAATATTATAGTCCATGCATACAAATTCGTACTATATACATATACTAATACTATTTAAGTACAATAAAGTTGATATACATTACATTCATTATATCCAGTTATAGCCAATATACAAAAATAGATGTTCAGTTCCATATACACATGTTTATAGAACTTGCTTATGAATTTGAAGAAATTAATCTGTAGCCTTAGCAACATAGCTAATGAACTAGATTTCTATTGGTGGTATTTTTAATAACTTATATTTCATTTGGTAATCTTAAAGGGAATCTACTATTTACTGGCAGAACTAGCAGCTAACTCAAACCCTTATCACTAAATTCCATTTAAAATTCATTATTTTATCATAAATATTCATATTAAATACAAATGAGATTCTCGCAAGGCAAGCCAAAAGACTCCCCAGACCCAAATACAAGACCCTACATGCTCTCTCCAAACTCAGCATTTCTCTTTCAGCATAAGTATGCCTTCTCAGTGCTTTAGGTTAAAAAAAAAAATATATATATATAAAACCAGCAGAACAACAGTGCAAGCAACATTCAAATATATGGGAAAAGCAGAGGCTAGGAAAATTCAGGATGTTTGTTGTACCTTCTCTCTCCATGGCATGCTTGTTCTTAGATATCAATGCATGTTACCAAATACTCCTTTATCTGTACAAGTGTTACTGTGTTCTAAACAAAACAAGTATCACTCAATTTTCAGTCTCAACATTTTAGGACTTCTGTTGAGCTCTGAGGTCTTGCAGGCAAAATTGGTACTTGTTTGGGCAGTTAGCCTCCAATTTAATCCTTCTGACCTCCTCAACAGAGATGAAATATAACATGAATATTAGCTTTATGAACTTGCAGTGTGTACTTCTTGATCCCAAGAGGCATTTCTTCTAATTCTAACAAAATCCTGTGACCCTGCAGCCTTTCCTGATGCTCCTCAGCCTGCTTTCAACTTATTCTTTAAGCACCACCAAGCACCCTCAGCAGCACATTCTGAATTCTCATCTTTACTCATTACTATCTCTTTTGCTACCATACCATGAGGTCTGATTTTCTCTTTAATGCACAGTCAAATTTTTTCAAGTATTTGCTCCCAAATGGTTTGGAAATGTGTCAGGAGAATAAGATGAAAACCAGCTCCTTTCTAGCTCTCAGAAAAAAAATGCTGCTCTTGTTTTGAAGAAAAATGCAATAAATACACACCCAGGATATTCTTTACATAGATGTCAAAGAGTTCCCTTTGACTAAACTTTCTTTTAATTTGAGAAGGAAAAGATGAAGACATTCCTCATTCATACCGCAGTCTATAGAGATCTTATTTTGCCATCAAATAACAGTGATGCACTCAGAAAAGAGAGCGGAGGGAGAACACTTCAAAAGCCTAATAAAGACCAGGTGGAAAAGCGGCAATTTCCACTTTCCATAGATAGACTGAGAAATTCACTGCCATCCTACATCTTGTTCAGCCTAACTGGGACACTTAACACTAGAAGCCCGGTGACACGCTACAGTGGAGCCTGCTTTTCTGAACATACATGCACTGCCAGAGACTCTGAGCAGGGACACAATCCTACAGGAAAGTATTGATTTTATCACAAAGTTTAGAAAGTTCTCACGTTGCTTGTTTAAAAGAGACAAGACAGGTGGTTTTCTGTTTGGTTTTGGTTTTAAACAGGTGCCCATATTCATTTTCATCCATCAAACAATGCCTTTAAAAAGTTTAACTGTAAAATTGAAAACTCACTTTTGTTGGGATTAGGGATAGGAATTGCTTACACTGCATTATGAACTTGGGGAGATTGAACTTGTTCTTGGGGACAGGTAGCCTGTGGGCTTGTTGTGGTTTCAGCTCCTTGGCTAGTTCAGGTCAGCTGCCCCGGCTGTGCCCCCTCCCAGGTCCCTGTGAAAATTAACTCTATCCCAGCTGAACCCAGGACAGGGCTCCTGCGCTCAGGCAAAGGTGCTGAACAAGAGGACCTGTAGTCTGAGCACTAACATAAGAACCTAAGGGATGAACAGAGGGCACAGCCACCTCCAGAGACTTAAAGTATCCAGGGAGAAAATGACTGGCAATTCAGCAAACAGGCAGTAGAAGCAACTGTCCATTATCAAGCCAGCACCAGGTCACCATTTTCTTTCAAGAGACTGCAATAATAGTGATTTCAAACAATTATTTGTTTTAATATATATACACACACATAACCACTACTGCAATACAAAAGATGGAAATACCAGAACATGACTCTAACAGAATGCTGCTACAAACAACCCAACCTATCAACCAAAATTTTCTTTCCAAAAGCCACTTCCACCACTCTCAATGTGTCAAAGCCTTGTGCTTGTATTGGTCAATAACGTGTCCTACCCATGGATCAGCCATGGAAGCGAATTATTTGAAGGAATCAAGTGAAAGCAAGAGTTCATACCTTTTATAAGAGATTCTTAAATGATGGCAAAGAATATTACAGCACACAGCAGAAAAATTGTACTTGGTGGCAATCCAGCTGACCCACACTGACATTTAAAAGCTTTTTCTGTGCAAAGCAGACCTGAAGTCTGTGATCATTCAATATGTAACAATAACAAAAGAAGAATTGCCCCTGTAACAATATATGACAGGATTTCATTGTATATTGCATAGTTACAATATGAGGGAGGGAATCTATAGAATCTAACATTGTTCATTGTCTCAAATTAATAGATTAAGTTACATTGTCTCAAAAGTGTAAAATATCCTTATTTAAATTTCTTCATTCCAATAGATGTATTCATTTGCGTTTATGACTCAAAAAACAGAAAAAGAACAACTGAAGCCTTTTCCCGATTTTCACAGAAAATCTGCAACTGGTTTTGCCTGTTGGACAATTACTGTGAAATAGTGATAGTTTGTGTTACTCTCTTGTATATTCACAATAAATGGCTTTTGAGACTGATTAGTGAAAACATAGTAGAATCATTTAATCTTCCTCAGGAGCTAGTCATTGCTTGTAGTCAAGACAGCACAAGAGATTATTCTTTAAATAACCTATAAACTCAATGTATTTAAAAAGAAAAACTTAATTCCAGCCTGAAACATCACCCATTCTAGGATCTTAGCACCAGGGAGGAAAAGAAATCATGTATTTCTCCTCCAGTATGATATAATCTCAACAGGTTAAGCACAGAATTGCAGAGGTGGCTCAGCTCTCACACAAACTCAGCTGAGCCCAGGATTCTCACCAAAAATATTTCTAATGTTGGAACAGTGGGGTTTTACAGAGGCAGTGTATGCAGGGAGCACCAAGAGGAAAGCAAGGTCAAGCACAAATGAGGGGACTGGCACCAAATCTGTGGCTACCTTTGCTGCCAGAATTCTGGATGAATAGATTCTACTTTAACCTTTCCAGAAGCCATTCTGCCAATAAGTAGCAGCAGGAAATGCACAAAACCAGCCATTTTGATATAGTTCTCTTGCACATAAGAGGACTTCATGTACTCTTGTCAAAAGCAACAAAGAGCTGGAGGGAGTTTTCATGGGGTTTTCTTCAATAACATTTTGACATTCTTTAGAAGATTCAGCTGATGAGCGGAAATGTCACTACTTGAATGAGGGTGACACAAATGCGGCACTCCGCTATTCCATTCTCTCTCTCTCTCATCTTACATACAGATGATGTTAGTTTGCCCAGCTTTTCAAAAGACAAACCCTATTCCCTTTTCTTCATTCTTGTGCAGGGCCAAGGGAAAATGGCACAAGATTGAGGGAAAATGTGCACAACAAATAGGTAGGCTCAGAACGGCAGTGCTTCAGAATCATTCATTGTCCTAACGTTAACACACTGTATGGAAACTGGTCATTCTTGATATCAGAAGAATTTCTGGATTGACAAAAAAGGTTTTCAAAGTATTTGCAAACACTGATTATATGGGTAGTTCAAACCCAAGACACTGACATGACTACTCCAACAAACATCTATCTTGCCCCGTCACCTAAACTATCCATCCACTTAGCTTGTCTGTTTCTCATTACTTTGCTGTCTGGTGTCTTAAGAGCATTCCTGGATTTTATCCTCACATTTTTCCTGTGGTAGGAAGGAGTTGTCCATATAATTGTAATCTACTGCAAATAGAGTTTCCATCTCCCTAGTCTTGATCTAGGAGATAAGCATCTGTTTGATGACTGCTTATTTTAACAAGTAAATAAAGAGCATTAGCAAAAGCAGTGGCATACATGCTATGATTTCCCACACTACCTTGTTTTTATTAAAACACAGTTGAAACATTGCTGCATTCTTACTCTCTAATCTTCATTTAGTTGTTTTAAAAGAAAAGTACTTTGGTACTGAAGTTAAATCACACTTTTTTTGTTGCTTGTTTGGTCAGTTGGGGTTTTTTTTGTTATTACAAGTCTCCATCGCTAGTTTTCCTGATCCTTCCACATGCAAGTGACAGTGATAAACAATGAAATACAGGGCCCTTTGGAAAGCTGCTGCATCTTGGCTGGAACACTTTGCTGAAGTAATGGTGATTCCAATAAACAAACAGGCAGATTCATTTGCAAATCAATATCAGTGAACTGAGTGGGAAATTGAGGGGTGCCATTACACTCTAGAGCAGCCCACTAGTCTTTTGATTTAACTGTTTGACCATGGCCACTGACAGTGTTCATAGCTCCAATAATGTGGTAAAACAGATGGGACCAAAGTGTTCACTTTTAATTACAGCAGTCAACATAAAAGCTTCAGTAGTTTGGGGAGGTTTGTTGGGGGGGGGGATAAATTTTTGGTCATGGTGAAAAGAATTGACTTCAACTTTATATATAAGCAAAGCACCTTGATATGTCAATTGTTTAACTGGGTCATTACTTCCCTGTAAAGATTTATATGTCCTCTTAATTCTAATTTTAGATTAGCAATTGCAACAGTGCAAACATATCTCATTAGAGTGCCTATGTAGCTCATTTTAACATCAGCACCACTATTATTTACTGTTAGGATATCTTAAACTCTTAATCTATTTATCAGAAATAGTGAGTTAAATTTATCACAACAGGAAGTATTTGAAAGGGGAGTAAAATAAAGAGGACAAGAGAAAGACATAAATTCTCTGGCTAGAAAAGCTGAACTTCATTTTTCAAAGTAGCAAAAACCAGAACAGAGATAAAGATTATGTCCACCATGTTGTAGGAACATTAATGTGACTGTTACACTCCTGATGTATAAGGCAGCAGCTAACAGCAATGCAAGCTCTCCAATATAGCCAGGTTGCTATAAACACGCTCACTGCTTTTCTACTTAAAAGATGGTAGAACTTGCCACTCCCATTCACATTCTTATTAACCACTAAATACAAGTAGCCAACCAGGCCCTTCTGCAGATAGCAGGATGACAAGTCTCAAAATGGCAAAAATGACTCTTCAGACTCAGGTTATTCACAAATTTGTTGATGCTTTGACACTTCCACTCAGCTATTTCATTCAGGTTTGTTTTTCTTTTCAACTGGGATTGCAACATTCCACAAACTTCATTTAAACATCACAAAGAACAGCTTCTTCACAAGTTATCATTAAACTATAGAGTATTTTGGAACCAATGCCTGGCTGACTTTATCACTCACACTGAGGCACTCCTCACGTTCCCCAAGAGGCCTCTGTGCTTTGCAAGGATGCCAGCACTTGGGCAGCTTTTCCCTGCTCACTCTTGTATTCAGGATTTGACCGACCTTTTTTCATTTTACTCTTTGTGTCTTCACCATTCACAGAAAATTCAGTGCCAACGAGCCTGAGTGAGGTGGGTTTTCTACACTGTTCCATTTCATCAGCACTGCAAGTCCCCTGCATGAAACAATAATCAGTTCCAACAGGCTTTTAAAGACAGAGTTCTCCAACTAGTTTACGCTGAAAGATGTTGACACTATTTGCAGATACCAGTAGAGCACATCAGAAATGTGAATGTTCTCAATGAGCTCAAACAGAACAGCTCTGAGGAACTTGCACTCTTTGGTTCATTTCTGCTTCAGTATCTTTGTTTTGCTTTTCCAGCTGCACAGAACACAAACATTTACTCTGTTCTTCCATATTCCTACACATGCAAATTCCTCCTTAAGTGACTGACCTGGGTATGGTATAATATGCAAACTGTGTGTGTGCATATATAATACATATGATACATAGATATTTTTATATATTATACTACATAAGTATATATATTTTACTCAAACACATTTGGCATTAAATGTAATTTTTACTATCTCAAGTAATTAACTATTTATTTTTATGTAGATATATATAATAAAAACTACTTGGGTGAAAATTAGATGGTCTTTGGACAGACTTTTAAAAAAAATTAAAAATATATGGGTAATATTATTTTAAAGGCTCATAATCCCTAACCACAGAAAATAGTATCCCTATTGAAATCCAGACATCTGTTTTAAAAAAGTATAAAATATATTCAAACATAGTGAGAAAGAGAGAAAATGTTGAAGATGTAAATATAAACTGAAGTTATTAGCATCCAAACCAGGAACCTGAGATTCACTTGGTTTTCCAAAGGTTTGGGCTGCATGAACCCTTCTAACGAATCCTGTGCAAATTCTAAGTTCTTTAAAGAAATACCAAAAAAACCCCAAGCAAACAAACAAACAAACAAACAAAACCTCCCTCTATTCTATACAGATTAATACATTACATAAAAATTTTCCCAAAGGAAGATGGAGATTGTTCTGGCTGCTGGGAGAGGAGGTGCCCTGACACACAAGATCCTACATGCGTGACAACTACCTGGCGCTCAATTGTGTTGTTCACAGCAATGTTTCACGCTTTGGGCTCTTAAAGAAGGAAGTAGGCAGTGAGAATCCCAGGCATACATTCCCAAAGATTTAAGAGGGCTTGGCATCAAGACCCTAAGGCCCTCTTTTTAATCACAACTTTCTCTCTTTGGTAGTTTTTTTACCAATCCTGCATGCCACACATTTTCCAAATCGGACACTTCCACTGCTTGATTGGCCTGGATGATGCAACCATCTTATTTACACAGTGGCATTTCCAGTGTTAGGGTACCTCTTGGTTATGTGAGCTATCAGGGATGAGTCTGACTTGAATTGCATGCTTTCATTAAGTATTCATAACTGTATCCAGACTGAAGTGCTGTATTTGCTAGGTTATTCTGACTTTAAATCAAGATGCATTCAGAACTGACATTGATTTTTAAAATATCTTGAATGCTAATACAGTTCAGAAAATGAACACTATGGTATTATATGGTTTGTTTTGTTGTTTTTATTTGGGTTTTTTTAGTGTGCTGATGTACATCTCAAAATATTCTCTATACTCTAATAATTTTATGAGAAAACATGTTGGGGGAACTTGTAGTATTTTCAAGTCAATATACTTTCATTAAATACACAAAGTCATTGTCATACTTCAAGGCTTGGGTTTTTTTCCCTTTTCAATATTATCTAAAAATAATTTTAACAAGATTTTTTCCTTTGGAAAATTGGAAGCAAAATATGAATTATATATCAAGACCAATCACTCAAGGTACTTTCCTAAAGAGTGTCCTTGGAATCCAATTGCTATTTGCACACACATTAATAAAGTGCAAAGCTTTTAAATCTAATTGCTTCGAGTTGAATGGATGGGTCAGTGCCAAACAAATTGATCTCATTCACAGACCATGGTCTATAGCAAACTATAACTCCATTACAATGAAAGGGCTCAATTCAATAAATAAAATACAGATTTTTAAAGTTACTTGAGCAGCTCTTTAAATGCTCTGTAGGACTGTATGTGAAAGCTGCATTATTTATCTGAAACTAAAGCAAACACAGAGTATTCAAAGAGAGTTTTAATATTTGACACAGTGTGTATGGGTTAAAGGCTGCATGTCTGACAAAAAGATCACTGGAGTAACAGGACTATCAGTTCTGTCAAATGAAACAGTTAGGGGTCAATAGTGGCAAAGACATACCTGGCAGTATCAAATGAAAGGATGACCTTTTGGGCAAGTTCTTCGTTTGACATTTAGAAGTTCAGTCCCCATTTCAGGTGATCCCAGTAAATTGCCTACTTTCTCTGTACCCCCATGCCCCAGTTGGAAAAAAGGGGACTAGCAATCCTTTACCTCCACATTTTATGCGCTGTAGGGATAATCATTAGGTACCTGCCTCAACACAAAGAGATCAATCTTGAAAAGTGATCCTTGAAAAAAATTATAAAAATGTATCTTAACAAAACCCTGAACAAAGTGAACTAAAACAATGGCAAAACCAGTAAATCTATGTACAGAAACTTGATCATATTTCCTTCTATGAAAATTTCAGCATGAAGATTTTTCCAGTAAAAAGACATAACTGAAAACTAAAACTCTATCAGAAATTGTCCTTACGACACAGTTTATATGTCCTGCCCCGCAGAGGATGCTGTCAGAGATGCTTTTATTCCCTTAGCACTCACACTGCAAAGGAAATGATCCAAAAACCTGGAAAACTGTTTCCTTTCTCATTAAGACCAATATGAAGGAATTCTGCACATTGCTTCATTAAAACAACCAACCAACCAACAACAAAAGCAGGGAGTAAAATCTCTCTACTGCCTATTGATATACAGCTTTCCAAGGGTTGGAGGACAGCACACCAAGCAAACTGCGTATCTGCAAAGAACTGCAAAGGTAAACAGGGTCAACTCCTAATTTGTCACTCTGGAGACCACACACTGCCCATCTGAAAAGACAATGTAAGCCCCAGCCCACAACAAAGTGCTACCACTGCCAGCCTGTGTCTCTTCACTCTATGAGTGCAATGCCTTCCAGTCCCTGGTAACTTTGAAGATATCTTCCATACAGTTGCCATTAAAAGAATTAGAAGATCTCCTTATAGAGCTTTAAAGTAGTTTCTTCTTACCCTATTTCTCTTCCCTGAGGCCGGAAAGTATTTTAGACCCCTCCTTTGTCACACCCTTCATGGCTCTATACCTCTCACCCCATTCTTCCTCTCTTCTCCCTGCAGACTCTTTAACACATGGTTTACATGCACGGCCTTGAACATTATCTTCTGGGTCTTGGTCTAAGTTCTCTTCATTTGGGTTTCTGCCTCTGCATTTAACTGAAACTGTTCCTACTGGCATTCACTTTTCTTAGCCAAACTCTAAAATTGTTACTCTCTTCTCTTTGACTTGTCAGGTGGTTTTAATAGAGTTGATCATGTTTCTTCTTGATAAACCTCTCTTCCCAGCACTTCTCTCCTGGGTTTCTTCCTATGCAACTCCTTCAGCACAGCCTCTCCAGGGGATACTTTCTGTGGTATTCTTCAAGTTCCCAAGGAGGGTCCCACACCCATTCACTCTGTAATCTCCTCTCTTTACACTAATTTCATCTGGCAAGCAAACTAGCAAAAAATCCACTGCCATTCACATGCTGATGAGTCTTGATCTATTTCTCCCTGACAAGTTTTTCATATCCTGTTCAGTCTAAATTGTTAGCCTGCTTTCTGGATACCCTCATAAGCTTCATGTGGATAATGAGATTTCTCAACTCTCTCCCTTCAGGGAAAGGAAATCCTGTTTTCTCAGTCAAAATGGACAGCCAGACCATCAGACCTGCCAATTTAGACTACAATCCAAGTGTCATCTTTGACTCTTACTTCTTGCAAAGCCTCTCATCCAGGATAAGCCCAAAATCTCTCAGCATTGTTAAATACAACCTCTCTAATAAACAGTTCTTTTTACCCATCTGTAATGCTAAAACTCCTTTCCCAGCTCTGATGACATTATATATTGATTACTACAGTTCATCCTTCTGACCTTAAGAACTGCAAGCTCCTCTCATACCTCACTGAAATTTCTGCTCCAAAGAGGATCTCTAACCCCTTGCTTTGATCATTTCACCCATCTCTTCACACTGCTTCAATAGTTCCCTTGTTATCTGTCACATCAAAGATATGCTAACTATCTTCACTTCCAACATTATACACTTTTTATTCCAGTCTTCCAGGTTACCTCTAATTCATCATCAAGATTTTGGCCTTCATGTCAACTTTCTTCAGCTACACCTACTTATAAAAAATATTTCCACAAATACCTTAAATTCCTTTTTTTTTTTTTTTAATACTAATTTCTAAGATCCTGGTATGAAGATGCTATTTCTGTCATTGAACAACATCCATCATCAATCCCTTTTACTCCCCAGGTATTGCTATCTGTCACCTCTTGCACTCTGTAAATTCTTTGGGGACATAATATTCATACAGCACCTAGTAAAACAACATCCCAATTCATAAGACACTCAAGCATAACAAGCATACCAGTCACAATAACACCAGCAGTACTAACAGTAGCAACAGGAAAAAAATATTAGCATAGGACTATACTGTCTTTTCAAAACAACTCCAAAACCCTTGCTAATTTTTAAGGTATTTGCCACCCTCCAAGGTACAAAGGTAAATGAAGGAACTGACACATCATGCTTTATGCTGCTGATATACTGCTCTATTTAGTTGACACAGAACACTCTTTGCCTGAGGAAAAGACAATCTTATTGCACAGTTACAACACTGTCTCGAGTTATAAGCTTAATTTAATCAAATCTAACTGCTTGTCCTTGATGAACAAGGTTCCCAAATATTTCTTCCCTTACATTTCCAGAGAGCTCCCCTGAGCCTCTATTTTGGATTTCTTTTAGGAGCTCTATGCTTCGGACTGTAAAGAAATGGGCATAACATTCAGTGTTGTCTCCTACTGTCCTGTCTTTGGCTGGGATAGAGTGAATTTTCTTCCTAGTAGCTGGTACAGTGTGTTTTGGATTTAGTGCAAGAATAGTGTTGATAACATGCTGATGTTTTACCTGTTGCTAAGTAGCACTTCGGATAAGTCAAGGATTGTTCAGTTTCCCATGCTATGGCAGCGAGGAGGTGTACAAG
Source organism: Elanus axillaris (assembly GCA_026212715.1). Taxonomy (NCBI): domain Eukaryota; kingdom Metazoa; phylum Chordata; class Aves; order Accipitriformes; family Accipitridae; genus Elanus; species Elanus axillaris. Next base: position 10,983,197 of record JANZLQ010000100.1, read on the forward strand.
AGGCTGGTAGGGAGCATGGCCAGGACGGCTGACCCAAACTAGCCAAAAGGATATTCCATACCATAGAACATCATGCTCAGTATGGGGGGAGTTTGCTGGGAGGGGCCAATCACTGCTTAGGCATTGGTGAGTAATTGCATTGTGCATCATTTGTCTTTTCTTGGGTTTTATTTCTCTCCCTCTTTGTTATCTACCTTGTCATTACTATTATTATTACTATCATTATTATATTTTATTTCGATTATTAAACTGTTCTTATCTCAACCAACGAGTATTACTTTTTTCCAATTGTCCTCCCCTTCCCACCAAGGGTGGGGAGGTGTGAGTAAGTGGCTGCATGGTGCTTAGTTGCCAGCTTAGTTAAACCACAACACCTACACATTGGGCAGCACTGCATCAACAATGTTAACCCTTGCACCTAGGCTGTGCACTGCCTGCCCAACATAGAAATAACTTTAAGAGAAACAGAGCATCAGTCCTAGGACACCTTGCTTGGGATTAATCTTCTCAAACCATGGTAAATCTTGCCCAAGCATTTATCTTGCACACAAACAGCGCTATACTGTATGCTTCAAGCAATTAGTGAAGGCTTAAATCACTTTCCAAATTAGTTTGAAACTAAAAATAAGTCTTGGGTAAATATAATTTTATTTCACCTCCTAAAAGTGATTAAAAGCCTCCTGTGAAAAAATGCAAAGCAGGTGCAAATTATTATCAGCAATTATTACTCATCCCTTCTAAGGATAAATGGCCTTCTTCTATAACCTCTGAGACAACTAATGAAATGAGTCAGTGATTTTCTTAATCCAGAACACCAGGTCTAGAAGTGCATTTTAGGGGAGAGACGATTGACTGACTGTGCAGAGCCCTGCACTCCAAGTCAATCCTTGAGTTTAGAGAAGCTTGCAGATGTGTCCATAGAAAAAGTCAACATGTAACTATGGTGTGTACACACTGGTGTTGGAGGTTCAAAAATTTAATATAAAATAATTGCAGTATGTATTTTATAATCTTCAAAGTCAAGCTGCCTTAACATAGTAACCTGAACAATTCACTGAGTTTATATGAAAAAGTAAAACTGGAGGATGGCAAATAGCTTTTGTATGGCCATTACTTTTTCCTGATTTTTATAAGGCAAACACATTTTCTCATCTACCTGTACTGCTTCTGCTACTGTCTTACAATGGGCAAACACTGGTATAATAATGAAATGCAAATGCAGGAGCATATTTTAAAATTAATCATCCATAATTAATTAGTAATCTCTGCTTTCTGGTAAATTATACCTAAATTGCAGAAAATTATCCTTGCTGGGAATGATAAAGTCATCTGCAGATTTGCAGTATGTTAGAGAAACATTTTGCATATATTTATGTATTATAATGACCATAGATATGTCAGAGTATTTAATTTAACTTTCTACTATATTAAAAATACATATATATATATAAAACAAATCTATTTTTATCTTTAAATTGCACAGTATTCCAGGAGCCAGTCAAGCAATCTGAAGTAAAGCAGCCATGAAAGAGTAGGTGGAGGTGGGGTTAGGTTTTGGTAGCCTTGGTTTTTCAGCACTCACTAGAGAGTTGTTCTGTCCCAGCTCTTGCAAAAGCTGACACTGGATGCTATTAAAGACAGTACTGAAGAAGGTGAACTGCATGTGGCCCAATACAATACTTCTGTGTCTCCAAGTCATTAATAGTTCCTCTTCCTTAAAAAAACCACCCATAAATACAGCCCCTCCTGACAGCTAGAATCCCCCAGTCTTGAGGTTAAATCTGTGCAGAGAGCTACTTAGGGAACTGACTGAGTTAACGTGGGGCTGCCCTGGAAGGAGAAACCTATGAACCTCAACATGGTACTACAGTAACACCAGCTCCTGCTTCCAGGACGTAAACATCAGCCTCTGCATCCCATTGCCTTCCACTGTACAGACATGTCAGCTTTTCCAGGGCCCTCCCATGTGAACAGGCTTACCTGTTCACCATGCTGTTCAGCTTCCATATTTAACAGTGAGATTGAGGAAAGATAAAAATATAGTAGTAGTAAATGAGAAAATTAAAAAAGAAGATGAAAAAAAGAAAATCAATGAGTGAAAAATAACAATAACAAAAAAAAGAAAATTAATGAAACTCACGGGACAAAAGTTAATTTAAAATATTTCAACAATTTTGTCAGCCAGATGTTTGGCATAGTTTCCTTTAGACCTGACATTCTTACTTGCGGACAGCAGCAAAATTTTCAGGAATCGAGTCATATTTTAACAACCAAACACCTGCAATGAAACAAGGATCCAAAAGTACACTGAGGAGCAAGCATTTGGAGCAAGAGGAATGCCCAGTTCCTGTACGTACAGATTTAATGACATTTTAAAATAAATGCTCCCCTATAAATGCATGCCCAGTCATCAGATTCAAAATATGAGCTGAAAAATCTAGTTCCTTCAGACCAGACATATTACTGACATTGAGGGACTTAGTAAGACTGCTAGTAAAGCAGTTTCTAGACTTATAAGGACTTTTTGTAACTCATACTAATGTATTCAATTTTCATAATTGTTTTCTCAATTGACACACAAAGCCCCAAAAAACTGCTATCAGTTATTGTTGGAGATGTACAAAATTGGATGCAAGCCTCATGTTTCTCATTATTTCAACATTCAGATTCAAAATCTGATGCAACATTACCAGTGGAGTAAAAAAAAAAAATATATTTCTAAAATTATTGTCACTTAAACATACCGGCAACAGTAAAAGGAATGTCATTTACATAAAGCTATGTAAGCAGTTCTTGAAGTCATTTATTCACCAAATTATGATTATCCCCCCCCCTTCACAGTGCCTACAAATCTATAACAACATATATAAATTATTGTTCCAAACATATTCTCACAGTGATCCTGTAGCTTGGACTAATCATAGCAAAACAAAATATGGGAGGGTTTGCGTCTTGGGGCTTTTTTTGGCCCAGTGGAAAGAAACCTGCTTTCTAAGCCAATTTATCCCAAAATGGGAGGCTTTGTTTTCACTTAGGTTTTAGCAGTTTAATGAGGTCTGCTTGGGTTTTAATTATAATTATTATTCTCTTTAAGCGCAATGAGTCTTACTGTATTGCAAGTGTCAACAATAGCAGACAAGATTTTAGCTCAGAGGAAGAAAAAGAAAACCAGAGGAGGATTTAGAAAAAATAAGGCGGGTATAATTTAGCTTGAACTACTGAAAGAAAAATGTATTATTTCTACAGTTCTGTTACCAGCACTCACAAATCACTACCAGCTCTTTAAACAAAGAAATTACCTTCTAAAAACAGAAGAGGCTTAATATTTTTTCCCAAAATTATTCACCAATATTTCAAGATGTTTATATACTGTATATAAAACAGTGACACAGACTAATATGCTGAACATTTGCAACATAAATAAAAAAGATGTATGCCAATATGAAATGCCAAGTACCAGAAAATTAGTATTAAGCTTTTTTTTCTGTTAAATTCTAAAGAGTAAAAGTCTCTGCTTCCTGTGAAAAACCATTTCATACAATTGCTTGTGGGTGCAGACTGTTCAAGATGGTATAAATAGTTCCTGCAGCTCCAGTCAAGTAATAGCATGTCACCAAGTGTAGAAGGAATAAGAGAAGTTTGAAGCGTTGTTCACAGACTAGCGCCAACTGGGAGTGCTCTGGGAGTAAGGTACTCGGCATCCTCAATGACCAGGAATAAAGCAGGCCAGAAATCAGCACAAAATGATCCCAAAAATGATCCCAAAAGCCTAAACCAAAAGCAGAATATCTTTTTTTGTTGTTTTTAAAGGACCAGTCAGAGCATTTGACATGAACTAGGGTAAAGGAGAAACAGAGAGCAGTCTTCACTTTCCAGTGAGGACAGAGGTGACTACATAAATAGGGCAGAGATAAATGATAACTGTTTAACAAACCTAGTATTATTCTGGAAGTTTATAGCTTCAGCTCAAATTGGAATTGCAGTGATTCAGATAACCTGCTGCAATGATAGAGGGTTTTTTCATTAATTTTTAATGCAATTAATCTGCTCTCTTTTATTATTAATTTTTTTTAACTTGTTTACTATACTAGGCGTGCAAAGAGTTCTGCTTTCAGCTGGTATGTTGCAGTGATATGCATATATTCTAGCAACCTATTGCAGTAAGCTTACTAGCTTACAGGCAAGATGGACTCACAAGTAATGTTATCATTTTCAAAGATGCACCTAAACAGAAACATTTTTCACTTCAGTGAAGCTGCCAAAGTACAAGTAATGCTGAGTTAAAGGTTTTGTAAAGCCAAGAATTCCTTCTCTTTTCAAATCAATAACCACATGTAACTGTGTTACAGCCTCCATTTTACTGGTTTTCAAAAGTAAAGGCAATAATACTGGAAAGTAGGATGATTGAAGTCTATAAAGCAACAGATATCACCAATGGTTTTAAAGAAAAATCTCATTAAAATACATATCCCAAACAAACCATATGTGTTCTTTGAAGAAGGAGAAAATAACAAACCCTCCACAGCTAACAGTTACTGCACATCTGCAATAGGAAACTGAGAAACACTAAACTATGAGATATCTTTCCTCCTCTTCAAATATGTTGTATACAAAATGTACAAAGTCTGAATTTATTCACACAACAAATGTTTCCTGACATGTCTTCAGAAGGACCCCTGGGTCATCTAGAACATCCTTCAGACTAGTTCAGGAAAAACTGCTAGACTAAGTTACCAAAGTGTTTTAGCTAGCAAACTCTTGAGCACCCTGAAGAATGATGCCTCACTGACCTCTCTCGCCAAGTGCTCACATTGTCTAATTGACCTCCCTGTTAGAAAGCATTCCCTGTTTATCTTCGGGTTATTACTTCCTCTTAGATCACTCAAAATCACCCTAAATAGTTCTTCCTCCTGCTCCTCCTCATGTTTCTTCTCAAGTATTTCAGTTACATTCCCTTTGGCAGGCCGCATACAGCACGTTCTTGAGACTTGTCTTCATAGGTCATGCTCTCCTATCCTTTTATCATTTTTGTCACCTCTCTTTGAACCATTTTCCGTGTGTCACTATGTAGCGTAGAGCCCTTGATGATAAAAGCAACTCATACAAGTATACCTCTACTTGCAACCAAAAAAATGTATCCACTGGTAAGTGGAAGAGGCAGGTGAAATCTGACTGTTGCAAAGAGGGAGCCTTTTGAATCTCAGATCCTATGTCCATGCTGAAGAGACTGATACAATAGCTGAAAGTAATAAATCTCCTTCCCATTTCTGAATTACTAGTTTTTCTTCTTTTCTTCCTATCTGCTGCCTTACAAGGAGATCACGTAGTCTTCAAAACATAAAATCATTTTTGCTGTTACATGCATACCTGTTACAACTGAGACTGCTTTTGCACATAAACTGAACAACGGCACCCAGCCAAATATATCGGGGATTTTTGCAGGTGGAGAAGGGAACATTTTTCTCAAAATGACTAAGGAGGGACACACTTTCTTTAGATTAGGTTTGCTTTAATCCCAAAGTGACTTTTTAATGCAAAACCTAGGATAGCTGGCATTTTCTAAGTGCATGTACCTTCTGTTTTCTGAATAAAGGCTGATTCCATGTTTATACCTATACCATTGAAAAGATTTTTCCCCCCCTTTTCCTTTCTCTATTCTTACAGTCAAAGCAGTTTTATAGCAGAATATTAAACCGTGAAAACTTATGAAATGTAAGTAAATTCTGCTGCAGTAAGCTTGACGCATGACAAAAACATGTATTGAGGATGCTAAGACAGTAAAGTGAAAATGATGCCTGAACAAAAATTAATCAAATAATCTTAAAATTGAGTTCTTCTAGGATTTAGAAATTTTTTTAAGTATGAGATGTCACAGTCTCCTAACTGTGCATCCAAAGACAGATGAGGTCTCTCTGGCCCACCCAAGAGATGATAAGCGAGGCTGAAATCTGGATCCATATTTTTAGCAGGAAAAATGTATCACTTGCAATATTAAAACAGGCAAAATAAATCTTATGCCAGCTTCCAGTGGCTGATGTCTATGACTTGTGCTAAGAAAAATTTGTTAAAACCATTCATATCAGGGTTTATAACCCAGACACTGTCCAAGAAAGCTTCTTATTTTTGTTCTGCACTCCCCAGGAGGGTTTGTGTGCAACACCTAGATTTTATGAAGATATGTTATTAGCCAGACATTACTAAGATCTAGCTGAAGCTTTTCAGTTATTTTTCCCCTGCTACAAAATATCAACTCATCAAAACTGAAAATCTTAATAAGGAACCTCTTTTTGACATGGAATTTTCCATTTCCAGAAATTTATGGGAAAAAAAGGTTTAAATCCAATGTCTTCTGTTTGTTTTAAGTTCGTCTTTGTAAATTGAACTAAAATAAAAAAGATGAAAATAAATATACCCAACATTTAAAAATAAAGTCTTTGAATTTTCTCATCAGGTTACCACTTACATTTTTTGAGACCTAGAATTTATTGCCAAAACAGAAAAGGGAAATTGTTTCAAAACCTCAAACAACTTCCAGGGTGCAGAGGCACACTGGTAACAATACTAGTCAGCACACAGGTATATAGTACCTACAGCATGAAATATTTACAAAGTGTGGAAATATGTAAACCCATTGAAGGCATTTACTGCTGCACGTTGTGAATGATGTGTTTCTGTAAATTATATAAGAATATGTATTTCATTTAAGCTGGAAGTTGTTATTCTAGACTGCCTGAAACTGTGCTGCAGATAATTAGTTGCACTTATTAACGGAGATATTAGGGAATAATCGTTATTGTAACTCTACAAAATATAAGCCCAGCCTCCACTAGCAAAGGATTCTCCCCTACACCATGCACCTCGCATCTCCAGTCTTTTGAGAGCTCCTTTCTAAGATTTAAATTTTCTTTTATAAAGCTTTTCTGAATCAATCAAGATTCAATATAGGAAGATTGCCAAATAAATTACTTTTCATTTCTGCCCACAGTTAAAGTCCTGCAGGGATCTGGAAATATATCAAGATCATTAGCTTTAATGTCTATAATACACACTGCTTTAAGGTGAAGTAAGTAGTAAAACAGTTAAATACATTAGCCCCTACACTCGAGAGACCTGCAGGGTCCTCACAATGCACGCATCTAACTCCTATGAACATTTCTGGAGCCTTGTGCACCAAAGGGTGACAGACTTTCCACCCAGCGTGGGTCTGAGTAAAACACACGTGTTGATTTCTTTTTGATACCTGGTTTGGATACTTTGTTAGGACTCGCTGGAAAACTAAGCAATGTGCATTTTGGCTGGAGGCCTACTATGAAGCAAATAAAACCACTGACCGAGCTGCATATAGCTTACTACACTTTGAGGGCAAAGTACTCCCTCATTCCTCTACTGAAAACCCCTGTATATGCACAAACACGAGGAGGATTTGTCCCTGTGCTTAGTCTTTCCAAAGCTACCCATTTGCCTCATCCATGATCAAATTTACCCTATTAATCTAAAAATCACCAATAAAGATTAAAATGTGGATAGTTTACTTATGCGGAGATAATAAAAAAAATAGTAAGATAATTTAAGATAATTTTTTTAATTTTTTTTTTTTTATTTAGCAGGCTTTGATACAGCAAAACTGATAACTGGAAAGAGGTCTCATCCACATTTTAATTTCTTGACTCAGTCTTATCCCTGGTTAGTTAAAAAAAAAGAATTAAAAAAAACCCTATTTCATTGCCAGATTCTTAGTAAAGAACACACATAAAGTTATACTGAGGATCCAACTCTCATTCTCAACTCTGACATATAAAGCACTGTAAAATAATTCATTATTTAATATTTTTAAAGCTGGATAAAACTAATTAATGCCAAAAATTAGCCCACAGCACAAAATTAATTACAAGTTTGCCCAACAGCTACCTCCCTGTCCTAATTAGCCTTGCCGATTTCAAGAAACCATTAAGAAAAAAAAGACAAACATATAATTCCTACTTCATACCCAATAAAAAACTCTGTGATTCAGCTTTCAAATATCAACAACATGCCCTTTTAACATGACTTTAGGGATTTCTGCAGTAAGGACAACTCTCTCAGACACATTATATTTCATTCTAATAGACTATAGTAGATTTTTGTGGTCACTTGTTGACAGTTGTTGAAATCCAGGTCAAAAGCATTGGTATGGAAGGCAACCAGAAAAAAAGAATTGCCCCACAGAGCTGTACGTTATATTGCATGTGCCCATCTGGCTCATGCTATCCCATTTGCATTAACCACAAAGTATGCATTACATGGAGTACCTGATATTTCAGTTCTCTGGCACCAGAGCGTGACAATCTTATTTGACATTTACCAAGCAGCGTTGTCAAAATCTACCATTTCAGAAAACATGGCAAGGTATCACATAAGTCACCATATGTTCCTGAAATGCTGATGATAAAAACGACCGTGCACTGACCTCATTAATAAAAGTCTGGGCTCCCCGTGGGCTTAGAAGTAAGATAGCCCTTCGCAGTGTGTCCCGATAGCGGTTCAGCTCTTCTGTTTTCATGGTAGTGAAAAGGTTGGCAAAGACTCTGCTGATGTTCCTGTCCACTTTTTGTAATGATACATCAAGTCCCAGTCTCGAGGCCTGATCAAGAAATCCCTGCAGTCCGCGTATATCTGTACACAGGAGGGGAAAAATAAAGAAAAGAAAAAAAACACACTGCATCAACCTTCGCCAGTTAGGCAAGCATCACTAATTAGGTGGAAAAAGACTTTTCTATTGTTTTTCCTGCAGTGCTGTCAGAAGAAGCGTATTCCACATCACCATCTTCCACACATCCCTTTCAGAGCCAATACCAACAAGGAAACTCCATTACTTTTCCCTGAAGGTCTCTGAACGACTCTTCCGAAGAGCCAGTTCATGTAGTTGGGTGGCTGTGCATACCTCCCCAGAAGCTCAAGGACACAGGGCTTAACGCTGCACAAACAAAAAGACAGTCCCACCCCAACAAATATCACAGGTCAAAAGAAGAAATGCAGTAACAGATGAATAAGCAAGGGGATAAATCACTTACTCCTAAACTTCGGTCCTTCTACCACAATCCGTCTTACATAAGATCATATCTGCTTTTTCCATTAAAAAACCCCTACAATATCCAGAATACACACAGCCCTCCTTTTGACCCCTTCTTCTCCTCTTCCTCTCCTGTAAATAACTTGCCTAACCAGAAGTTTACCATTAACATGTAACCCTATGAAAGAGTACATAAAGCCCCAAACTATTAGGATATAATATAGGGTAAAAAAATTGTCTTTCAGTAAGGGAAATCATGGAAAAAAGCCCCTTCAAAACCTGTTCCTTTGATCTCTGTCCCTCAAATTCAGGCTGATTGAAAAATAAAATAAATTTCCTACCCACATTTGTTAGGACATTCACATAGAGGAACACACGTTTCATAATACATTCATGCTGAAATCTGCTTGTTCAAACTGTACTGTCTTCATAACTAAGCATTTTTCTATAATAAATTTATAGATATTTATAAATATATATATAAATCTATAATAAATGAGGTATTATTTTGTAGTGAAATTTAGACCAAGAAGAAGGTCGAAGCTTATATTGAACCAGGTTGCTATCAAAAATAACAGTGACCTCATCACAGATGTACAATGTCATTAGGAGCCCTTAATTTTACATGAAACATGTATAACTTGTCTTGAATAAGAAGGTACTTAACCTTCTTTTCTCACGTTCATTTCTCACACATTTATCACCAAATTTCAGTTTACTAGATTGTAACAGCTGGTGGGTTTGGGTTTTTTTTTTAAATCCTCAAAGTAACCATCTTCTGATAAAATTCTAAGTATCAATACCACAGACACCTCTAAAGACAGAGGACTGAAAACCAGTCTGATTCAAGTCAGTAGCATTCCTTGCTGTCCCACCTGAGTAGGCTCTTAGACCACCACCAATCTTGGTGTTGTATGGCCATAGAACACACATGAGAACTTCACCCCCTAAAAAACATTGTATGAAACCTGATATAAGTAACATCTTGTGAGGATACACCATGTAAAGAATTTAGCTCGTGTACAAGTGCAATATATTAGGGTCACGAAGGTAACTAGCAAACATTAGATCCAAAAGAAAGGCACTGAAAATTACCTTGAATATCTTCGTACTTCTATCCAAACATGGGAATTCTTGTTAATGTGATTAATTCAGCTTCAGAAAACAGCTGAATTACAGAGAATCATCCAAAAGGAATAGAAATTAAGCTAGGGATGTGCCAACCACAGCAGACTCTTTACTGTCTTTTTAACTTGGGTTTAGTTGATATGATCATCACTCCAGCCAACCCCAGCATCAGGAAAGGTACACTCATGAGGGTTTTGCTGGTGACTTAGGCAAGTCTATAGCAGTTTTATCACACTGGCAAATACCTACTAGAGTTGCTTACTGTCTAAAATTGTGAGTCACTGAGGAAAAGAAGGGGTTTATTGTTATGCAGGCATTTCTGGAAAATGCCAGAAGACTTCAGCACTTGTATAACTGCTAAATATTGCAGGTGTGCTGAAATAATGACAGCAACAAACAGCTATTGTTTACAGGTTAAAGTATTTTATTAAAGTTGTCAGGCTAAGTTTGCATTTTGCTAATTTAAATTCAGTAAACTAGCATTCATTACTTATACCTATGCTCATTTTATGGATCTGTGATACATGAAACACAAAGATTTTTCTTCTACTGATGTTTAGTCTTTCAAAATTACTGCATTGCTTGACAAGCAGTAAGAAAATTCCCTTTTTTATAGTTCAGTAACGACTTGTCTTTTTGTGCAAGCATCTAAAGTTATCACTGCACAAAGGAAAGCTGTTTACAAAAGATTAACTGTGCAGATATTGCTCCAGGTTTTTTTACCTTATGTTTTCAGCTGACCTGCTGAACTACTGGTTAGAAATATTGTTGTAGATGAGTGCAAAATACTTGATGCCCATGGTAAGACTATTTGGACTTGCAAGACCATTTTGCATTCCCTTAGAAATTTTTCCCCTGAGGAAAACAGGCTATTTCCCAGTTTGAAAAATAGAAAGGACTCAGACCTTTTTCCAGCTTGAGAACAAAGCAAAATTTGAAATGGAAGAGTCTGTCCAAGCTCAAATGTACAAGCACAATCTGTCAGTTTTTCACAGATATAAGTGAACGCGAATTTATGCAGTGTTGGCAATTAGAAAGGACTTCATGACTGTATCTTCCTGAACACTGAGGTGCCTGGTCCTACATGACACTGGGGAGGAGGAGAAGGCTTGGTGGGAATTCAGAGGTGGAAGTGGGAACTGAAGAGCAGTGTTTTCAGAGATGACTAAAAATTTTAGGTGCCTGCATGTTGGTATTTTTTTTTCCACAAATAATTATTTGCAATCATTTCCAAGAGGGCAACCATTCCTTAAAAAGTATCAGTACATAAATACACAAACACATGCACATATGCAGGAGCATCTGTTTATAAATCATAATGAATTAGACTCAGTTTTATTTCATCTGACATATCACATAAGAAAGTGAGTTTGATGCCCTCACTTTTTTTCCTCCATTTAGTAGATCACAAATCCATGCAACATAAAAGAAAAATCGAGCCTTGTTCCATGGCAGCTCAAACAGAAATACTCACAGTAACAGTTATAAATTTCTTTCCACTTCTCATAATTTAGCACAGTTAATACTTAATTTTTTTCAACACTAAAAAGAGGCTTATAAAATTCACATAGAATTTAACAAAAATAAAGGATTCTACAAATGCTTTTGTCTGTTAAAATACATGTGTTTTCTGTCTCTTGTAATCTTAAGAGTAACTTTTTATTAAAAAGTTCACATTCTAACATTAGAGTGTTATCCTGAACAACTACTAATAAATTAATTCCTTGTGCCTGTTTATTTCATACTTTCTGGGAAAGGCATAGGAATCCAAACTCAATCACAAACACTTCTGTCTAGAACATCTGACAAATGAAAGACCACTCTGCTGTAACTACACAACCTACAGCTATCTCTGCCTTTAGTTTTCCAATGAGTTACTTTTACTCAGGGTGTAGCCTCCATTCAACCATAAAAATCACATATTACTACTTTAATTATCTAATTACCCACCTGATTTACACATGCTCAACATGCAGAATTTCAGAGACAATATTCTAAAATTTCTCTTTAGAGAACATCAGTTTCTTGAAAATGATGTAACACCTGCACTCCAGAAGGAAAATGACACTATACAAGATGCACTCAGGTGAGCACTTCTCAAAAAAGTGACCTGTAGAATCATCTAACATTTGGATATGTTTGCAGTACTCTAGTGTCGAACACAATCATGTGAAATTAGCAGGTTGGAATTGGAACTAACTCACGAGAGCTTCATAAGAAAAGCAAACTTCTTATGAACTTTGCATCTCTTCTGTTACACTTTGCTGGAGAGAGAATCTCTGTGGCTGAGAGTCTTCTTCCTAACTCTGACAGATGTACCGTATGTTCAGGCATGACAACAGAAGAATGAGACAATTTCAGGGATAACTACTACAAGGAGGGAAGGAAAGTCTTGATGCACTGCTAACATATGAACTCTGTCATTGCAACTACAAAACTAATGCTTGCCATAAATAAAGAGATTTATTGTACTATAAGGAATAATGAAACGTTTCTTTTCCCGCTGGAGGTTAGTATGGTCACTGCACCAGTTGACTGGAACACAAACATAAAAGAATAGTACTAAACATGGCATTAGCTACCTATATGTAAAGCTTATTGTCATTTACAAAGTAATTAATTTTTATTATATTATCTGTAACCTTTTTATATAAAAAATGTTCACAAAGTCTACCATAGCATTCATCTTTCATAAATTTACAGGATCTGATTCTTGGTCTTGACACAAGCAGCTTTAAGCTACCATTTTTTCTGTGAAACAGCTGTGTGGTTGGGCACAGCTGGCCTTTGAGGATGATTCGTTGTAGAAAGGAATTTCCAGAAGGTAGAGAGCATTATACTGTCTTTTCAACACCAGTTCCTAACCCAACTTGACAGAAATAGAAGCAGTACATGTCCAGGAAGCATTTTACTTTGGGTAGAAAACAGCTGGAAGCAAACTGAAGTACCAAGCTGGAGCTGAAGGTAACACTAAGGAAACACCAAGAAATAATTTCACCACCTTTCATTCTTATCTATCACCAAGTAAATTCTGGGAGGACTGAAGTATTGTAATGAAGCTCTATTTTCAAGTGACCTACACCAATCCTTTCACTTGTACATTTGTCAGAGGAAAAAGTAAATAAGTCAGTGTGGTGGGTTGACCCTGATTGGAAACCAGGTGCCCACCAAAGCCACTCTATCAATCCCCGCATCTTCAGCTGGACAGGGGAGAGAAAATATAACAAAGGGCTTGTGGATTGAGATAAGGACAGGAGAA
>JANZLQ010000100.1:10997383-11009932 GCA_026212715.1 Elanus axillaris
CCATCTTAGAACCGGCTGGTATTGGCTCTAACAGACAAAGGGGAAGCTTCCAGCAGCTTCTCACAGAAGCCACCCCTTTAAACCCCCTCCTACCAAAACCTTGCCACAGAAACCCAATACAGTGGGAAAATCAATGAGATCAGGAAGGAAACACTGAGCTTATGAGTTTTCTCATTTGCTGACTGTAGGCTCTACAGTCCACTTTTTTTTCAGTGTAAGTTTTATTTGAGCATTATTTTTGGTGATATATTTAAAGTAGTGAGAAGAGTGTCAAGGAGACTTGGACAGTTTCATTATTTTAGTATTTATACACTTGTAAAAAAATATATATTCACCTAACATCTTAGGAACATTATCAAGGCGTTTTTCCTTAAACTTCAGCTCCAAGAGAAGGCAAAAATGACTATTTCTTACCTCTAATACAAAGATACTCTATCATAGGTTTGTGTCTCTTGACTGCAAATTGGACAGAACACTTCCTATTTGTTATTTCATTTCTTAAGATGGAATAAAACACACTTTTGAGGATTCACTGATTCGGAAGATAACTTATAAGCACCCTGAAACAGGTTTCCTAAACCACTTCAGTTTCATGGGCTTCATTAATATTATTTTACAATGACTGTTGGCCCTCAATTTTTGCAACTGCAAATTGTTTACATAAGAAGTCAGGGATAATAAGACTGGTGTAAGAAACAAAGACGCACACCCTGATGATTAGACTCCTGCTGCACTGTAAGCTTTCTGAATGAATGATTTTGAATACCATCTTTGGGTCCTTGCTACAGATAGGAACCTACTTGGAGGGTTTGAATACACTCTAGTATTTTAGAAAACTGAAAGTGGACATACTTCAGAAGTAGCTCTTAAGCTAATAAATAACAACATTCTCTTCCTTCAAACAATAAAGGGAAGGTTACTATTTGTGCTTCCAAAAGGGCATTATTTTGTTCAAATCATCTAGAAGAATTAGACTTGGAGCAAGCACTGAAATTTTCAACCTAAAACACCCACAATATGACTTTTCACTATTCAGGTAGAGTGATTAGACCAGAAAATATGTAAAGCAAAGTCTGTTACAATGGATATGACTATATTAATATTAGAATGTAAATGTTTATTGGATCCCAGTGCAAATGTGAAATTATATTAGTAAGTTATATTTCCTACTTTTATAATTTTTTTCTCTGTTCTTGCAATCTCTCTCCAACTACCACATTTCCTCATGTGTCTCTGCCTGCCATGTTCCCACAATCAGTGCTAAGATAATTGCTATCAGCCAGATAATTTTTCTACAAACATTAGAACTCACAATTTCAAAACAATGTCTGTGATTTAGTCACCTCATTCCTAATGAAGTTTCACTTCAAACACTTTCTACTAAAAAGAAATCTTTGCCTTCTCGCATGCTTTTAGACACACCAGAGTTCACGGTAAAACCTCTGCAATTATATCCCATTTTCTTTTTTTTTTTTTAGAAACAAAGGAAGTCAGTAACTAGGCAACAGTTAGTATAGCAAGTACATATAATAGCAAGTACAGTAAATCCATGAATTAAATTGGATTTCTTTATTATTCAGCTGATATAAGAACAGCTGTACCAGATGAGACCAGACAAGAAGTTCTGCCAAGCTCTACAGCCTGTCTCTGATAGAGTATAATACAGGACCAATCATGGAGCAATACTTTCCTAACATTCTCCCATCAACACAGTTTGCAGTGCAGGGAATTCCTCTGGCAGGTGTGGTTTCTATGTATTTCTATGCTCTACACAGGTGTATTTCTGCATTGTAACCCTCAACGGCTTCCTCCTCTATAGAACAGCACAGTTTTCCTTTAAGCCAGATAAACTATGTGAATCCAGATCAGTTCACCTTCAGCATATTAACCTGGGAATTTTCAGGATCCGCCGCACTCTCCCCTTTCCCATTTTTACACCTTTCTCTCCTGGATAGTTCTACTAACATCAATCAAATACAAAGCAGCACACCAGCACCTGTGCTGCCTGACCAACTAGGCACTACATAATGGCTTTCAGACCTAGAAGCTGCATAGCCCCTTCTCAAAGAGATGAGAGAAAAGCCAGAAATCAGAGATTTCTACAAAGAATAAAGCAGGCTATCAGAAATGTAATCTTTGAAAAATACAGAGAACGTTGATTTGCTATTTAAATTTAGATCACAGGCTGACATTTGACCACCTCTCCGTAGAAACTGAAAATTTTACCACATGTATTTTGATACAAGCATCAAGATTAATCAAATGGAAAGGTCTACTCAGAAACCCTTGTGTTATCAAAGGCTGAAGCCTGTATAATGGCTGCAGATTTTTTTTTATTGGGCAGTTATACTGCCTTCGTTGATTTTGTTATCAGTCTTTTAAATATGAAAAGGACTTTGAATAGAGACAAATCTTAGGTATTGGTGATTTTCACTGCTGAACAGATGGGAAAGGGACAGAATGCACCATAAAGCCAGATGTGTTGCATGCTCAAACAGATGTTTTCAGATTCAACTTATCGTAGAAGGCAGACATCACTATTAAAAATATTAAAAAGTTACTCTGCATAACTGATGCTTCACACCTGAAACAGCTGATCCAGTCTGAAGGTAACTGGAGCTTCCCATGAGGCCCAGAAGCACAAAGGCCTTTTAAAGGCTACAACAGCCCTTTCACATTTAGCATGAAAGGTCAACTACAGGTCTCTCCTGCTGGATTTAAACACTTCGCATTCAAAAGCACAAGGGAAACCACCTCAGGAAATTCATTACTGTTTGAAAAAATGTGGACATATGCTACAATTGATGGAAAAAGGGAATTCATTGAAGAACTAGCATTTCCATACAAATCATCCACTTAATTCTTCCAAGTACAATAATTGCCACCTGTTTGCCCAATGGTAAACCACTCAAATGAGCTGTAACAGCTTCTCATCTCACTACTGCTGTTAATATGTTAAAATACTTCTGAAGACACTATGCAGTGTTATTGCTGTATCTTTTTATGGGACAAAAATAGATGTATTGACAGGAACTATGCTTTTGCTGACATATATCCTAAGTTTAAGAAAAATATTTCTTTCACCTAAATTAATTTTAATTATTGCATTAAATTTCTGAGCTTAATATATACTATGGCTGAGTACCAGCAATTCTAAACATCCATCCACCAGTACATTAGGAAAATACATTTTTCTTCTTTTGGAGGGCTGGAACACACCTTTCTGAAGCCATATTATTTTACATGAACATCTAAACTAATAGCATCTGTTTAGGATGTTGGGACTGTGTGCCTGTCTGCTTTAAAACAAATGCAGTCGTTACTGTTAAGAAGCTGCTACCATATTCTAAGTTTGCTTATTGTACTTTGGCACGTGAAGTTCATCCTTCATAAATAAGACTAGTAACCCTAAACTAGGGATAAGCAAGTGCAAACAAGTGCATTCTAAAACAAGCCAAATGTGCAAAGGGAATGCCTTAAATAGTGAGGCAAAAGGTATCTCTTCTCATTCAGAGAAAATCAGAAGTCACCTGAGAATCTGAGACTTATTTTGTATGCGTGTATAGCTAAGTATCCACCAAAGAGAAGGTAGAAGCACAATCCTTTGGTTTTAATGGATTGCAGAGTGAGTCTCCCTCTTGTTTAAATCAACTTTAAATACTGCACATTCCGATCTCAAGGGAGACTGCAATAAAATTATTGCAGATAAAGAAATTAAATTCCCCCTTGAGGAAAGGCTACTGGCAGGAAGTCCTTATTCTTCTATATGTGTAACAATAATTATTGCTTGCATTTATACAACACCTGTCGGCTAAGGATCTCAACATACTTTATAAACACCTGTACAGTATAATAAAATATACACAATAAATATACATTACAGGAACTAGTTGCTGTTATACCTACTTAACTACATGTCAGCAAATAATAATTCAACTCTCTATTGAAGAAACTTTCTCTCATTGGAGTATTTCTGTAGGTTCAAGTAAGTCATGTGGCTTGGGCACACAAGTAGCAGAAAGGGTGTTGGAGCTCCCAGCTCTCATGTTGTTGGCAGCACCTAGGGAGGGAGTTTCCACTGAGGAAACAGGAATTCTCTTTAAGCTTACTATTTCTCAACCAGTCTAAGACTTTGGACAACCAAGTCCGTACTGATGGTAATTTTGTACTATCTCCAATCTTATACACCAAGAAGTCTAGATGTCACTTTGGCAGATGCCACAGTTTCACTCCATTGCTCACTTTTCAGAGCATTCAGAACAAGGTGGTACAGAGGCACAGAATCCATACCTTGTCTTGAGCCTTACCACCATTAGTACAGCTCGCTCTGACCGAGTCAGTGCCAGGCTGCAATTATTAGTAAGGCTCTGTGTCACCACACCGCATGCACCATCCGGACGCCTGCTCACGTGAAGCCTGAGCCTGGCACTCAGCTGCATGGGGCTCACCTGCTCTGACAAGCCCAGTCGGAACTTCCTGGCCAGTATTTAGTCACCTGCTGGCAAGCTAAGGACAACGGTATGCATATTTTTAGCTCGGAACCCAGGAAGAAGAACCTTCTGGCCAAGCTTTATTTTACTTAAATTATATCCATCGAGCTGTAATGAGGATGGTGGTATCGGAAGTTTAATTTCCTTGGCTAACTGTTTAAATCACAAAATGCATTTTCATATAGACACCAAATTCAGAAAATTAGAAAAAAATTGTGTCCTTTAATTTCCTACTTTTTTTAAAGCCCATTTTTGCAATACACCCTCCATAAAACTCTGCACAAAAATATAAAAGGATACAAAAATCAATTATAGATTCCTCTGTTCTCCAGTGTTTTCTGTTAAAAGCAAGATGAGAAGGATCCCTACTGAGATAACAAATCTCTTGGTGGGAGCGGGAGGGAGTTGAAAACAAAAACCAACTTCATGTCACATATAATGACCATCAATTAGTCCCTCCTGTAGGAATATGCCAAGAACAAAAAAAAAAAAAAAACAGAAAAAATTCAATTGCCAATTATTCATTTACATTATGACAACTACTTCTAGTACAATGGCAAATACAAGTACTCTAACAGCACAACTCTGATCCCAGAGGGAAAAAAAAACAAAAAAACCCACAAACCAAAACCACACCCAAAACCCAAACCAAACCAAAACTGACATGCTAGAGAATAAAAATGTGAATCTGCTTATACTTTGTCATCAGCTAAAACATCCTCAGGCATCCTTCTGTTAGCTCCATGCTTCTGGAACATAACAAGTAAAGATTACTGAAGAGACAACTGGTAACACTGAGGTGGTACACTGTACCAAGATTAGTGCCAAAAGATTGTCCATTCATCTTATTATAAACAAAAGTAACATGTTTTAACAGACTGAAAAATGAGATGGTTTAGACCTTAGTCCTACAAATATTCAAGTGTGTAT
This sequence comes from Elanus axillaris, assembly GCA_026212715.1. Lineage (NCBI taxonomy): Eukaryota > Metazoa > Chordata > Aves > Accipitriformes > Accipitridae > Elanus > Elanus axillaris. The sequence continues at coordinate 11,002,804 of JANZLQ010000100.1, forward strand.
TTAGCTTTGTGTGAGGAAACTCAATGGCAAGTCTCCTACCATATCGGAAATCTCTTAACATATGATTAAGTGTTCGCATAACTACTACACATTTTGATTTATTCCTATGATGATAATCAAGATAAACACTTCAAACACATAGAATGCATTTCCACCTTCCCAGATGTGAAGCCCTTCTTTCTTAGAACACAAAAAATTACCACAAAAACTTCCCACCTTTTTAACCAACCCTCCTGTGCAACCCTCCTCTCCAAACTACAACCCTGATATTTTAACAGCTTCTGGCCATGACTGAATATGTGGCCTTTGTGAAGGTACAGTAAACTTGTTCTTGACAAGCATGCCTATGATTTGTTTCACATGTGCCCAGAAACAAAAACAATTACCCCGGTTTCACTGAAACACTCCATTTGAAAATCAACAACCATCGGTAACAATAGCTTTTCTTCTTCTCTATTTCTATAGAACAGCAGCAAAGAGAAATATTTACAGGCTTAGGAAAATAGTGTCTCCTCATTAAAAACTCAGCTATAGAAAAGGATAATGGGAAAAGAGGAGCATAATGCTACATAGACTTTTCTGACTCCATTAGTTTGTCCCACGCAAATTTAATTAAAATACCTTTATTTGAATAACAGCAGTCAAATACAGTAAGGGAGTCCCTTGTTTACTAGTCAAAACCATCCCCACTTTGGCAGCAGAGTAAAAGTCCAAAATAATTCCAGCTGCAACTAACTAGAAAGTTATTTTGAAATCTAGAGTCAGAGATAGCTAAGTGCTTGGACGAGGGAAACAAAACTTCGCATTCAAAAGCAAAAAGTAGTCAGGGATCTCAGTTTACTTCAGTGATACTAGGGGTGTTTATTTGCATATTTATAAAATTGGATTTCCTATAGCATCTCCTTTACACATATTTATGAGTAAATGAAACAAAAGAGCCTCAGTAAATTTAAACTGAAATTTGACTGTGGGACTCAAAGACAAAGCTTCAGTGCAACTTTCCCAAAATCTGGCAAGCTTTTATCTACTGATTACAGCCATTAATATGAAGGCCAGTTAGGAAGTCTAATATACCCTGAGGTTAACATTTGAATGAAGAAGTCTATTTCTGCCCCCCCCCCCCCCATTAACTTAATTCCTTAGCTAATGGTTTCTGATTTACAGGAAAGGAATTAGGCAATTCTGAATGTCACCAGGAAACAATTTATCATTAGAAAAGGTTGTGAAGTACATCTCTGGCTGAGCAGTACCATGTAGGTACTGGTATCTTTGGTGGGTCCTGGCAAATCTGCACACCTTAACAGGGTTCATGGAAGACGTGCTAATTTCAGTTACTTTAAATAAAGTAATGGCTTGGAAGAGGACAAGATGTCATCCCAGAAAGGACAGGATAATCTGTTACTGCCAGGCATCTAAAAATCCATCAGTCAAGTAAAAACAAGATTTTAACATAATTACTGACTTCTCATTTTTCTATACTTGTGCAATAGCTGGAGAGGGGAAAACAGAATCTTCTCCTTAAGATAAGATTTTGTTACTACAGTACAATGAAAGGAAAATATAAAAGATTTAAAAATATAACCAGTAAATTCACACTACTTTTACATATTCCAAATCCTGAGAAAAAAACTAGATCTGCTGAGTTCATGAGAACAACTTAACCACATGATGTTTTAATATAAAGACATGGAAAGTCTATTTGAACTCTAGATGAACCAGCTGCACGTTTTCAGATTAACATATTGAGTTTTTATTTTTATCTTTATCTTTTATTCTGCTCCTCACTCCACATAGAATCAACCCCAGGTTTTTATTCCTGGGACACAACACATCAAGCTCTGCCTCTTTATAGGTTTAAGATAACTTCCACGTACTGTAATTGATCATAAAATGACCAGATAAAGACTAACATTTCTCATTCTACCAGTTCATTCATGCACTGAGTGTAGCTAAGTGGCTCTTTTAGTTGTCTTAAGGTTTGAGTTTAATCATCATTATAGTCACAGTGCTTTGATGCTACATAATATGTTAAAGAATTTCTGTATATGAAGTATATTTGGTTAATATAATTAATAACTTGTGGGGCAGGGGGGAATGGGACTTCTTGTCAGGAGGCTGTGACCCAGATCTCCAGAAGACCACTTAAGAATGCCAGTTGGAAATCTTTGGAAAGCAAAAGTACACTGAGTGATTTTCTTCTTTGTTATTTTTATTATCTCAATTATCTCAATTATCTCAATCTCCACATTTTAACAAAAACGAGGCTCATTCAATTCAGGTACTTCAAATCTCTTCATTCACTTGTCTTCATTCCTCTCACTATCAGGAGGTTGCTTTTGGTCACAAAGTACATTAACAGATTTCATCTGCACCTTCTTCCTTCTCATCCTCAATATTTATTTAGATGCCTCTACTGACATATAACTACAATGACTTCTACAGCAGTGCAGACAATACAGCTGTAAACTTCAGGGAATGAGACAGCCATGTAAACTGCTGGAAACACCCTTATTTTAAAACCTTCTGGCAAGAGGTTGTAGACAGAGTTTTACACTTCATTTCTTTTGACATGTCCCCAGAACCACTGCTGTGTGTATCTAGTGACAGTATTTGAAACCTTACATCCCAGCCACCTCCGAGGCTCTATTACACTATCTACTGTTTGCATGAAAAAGAATCCTTTTGGTTTTCCCCTGGAAACAAGTACTCGGTGTTTGTACAAACACAGCTTTTTGCTCAAAAGAGTGGAATGAATGACCAGCAAAATGTGCTTTAACACCAGAAAAAAGAGAGAGCTGGAAGTTAGGCTCTTGAGAGTTAGGAGGTCACCAATTACATTATTTATACAGCAGGATCTTTTTTTTTTTTCCCCTCAGTTTTTATGTAGAAAGGGTCTAATACAAAAATTATCAGTATCTGGTTATATCGCAACAGTATCCTGATTTATGCTTTCTTTCACCCCTATTACCAAGTCTTCCAAGTTAAAAAAAAAAAAAAAAAAAAAGGACATTTTTCTGTTTTTTCTGCTTATGTACTTCTGGTTTGTGTACTCACATTCCCCTCCAGCATGGTAACTCCCACATCCTCTTATTTCATATAAGTACAATGGGATCATACATACATACTTAAATTTATATCTTAATTTTTCTGGTTTATATTTCACTGATTTAAACATACAATTTGAATTGACTATTAAAGAGTGTAATAAGTCCCTACTGTTTTCTTACAGAGCAGTCATTCATTTCCATCTGAAGCGATTAATGATCAATATATTGATTCAAAAATGTTGAGAGGTTTACTTCTTTGTGCATAAGTACTCTTTCCCAGCCCCAGCTAAGAAAAGTCCTACCAAAACCATGACTACCTACTTAAATCTCTGTAGTATAAGAGGCAGGGAGGGGCACTAGGACTCCATTGCTATAGCAATAAATAACAAGCAATAAAAATATTTCCCTTGAGCAACCATGGTACAATTCAAGTGCAGAATTCAAAGGAGGAATACTAGAATGAATATCAAGTAGTTAATTGAGAATAAACGTATAAGGAAAAAAAAAAAACAAAAAAAAAAAACAACTTCCTGAACTTTGCAGTATGCTGACGCCAATTTGAAGAGACAGTGAGTAAAAAACCTACTTAGAAGAGAAGAGAATGAATCATCTGAAATATGCAGTGGATTTAGTGAAGTGCATAGTCCCATGGGCTAAAGAGATGTGAAGAGAGATAGCAAGGTTGACTGTGAAAATGAAAGAAACGGACACTGAAAAGTGCCATGGGAATATTGAGGTAAATTCTTTTAGCAACTACTAAAGAGTAGAAAGGAAAAAAAACAACACAAACTGAGGTGTATGCTCAAGCTTGTTACTTCATTTACATTTTCTACCTGGTTCTGAAAAAGAAAAAGAAAGAAAGAAAGAAAAAAAAGAGTAATAGTCATCACATGAGACAGATAACCCCTCCATAAAAATGTCTGTTCTGTATGCAAACAGTTGGATTCCTTCTCTCAGAGCCAGAGATGCATATTGACATATTGCTTTAAACTCTTCCTGAGAAATCAAGCATCAGCTACACTGTGCCAGATTTCCAGCAATGAGCAGTTATCCAGGACAAGCACCCATCAACATGGATGAACTTATTCATAAAACCTGTTAAATTACACCTTCAGAAAACACTGCTCACTGTACTGCCATTGCCCTGTTTCCACATGGATGCCAGCTCCTCTTCCTCCTCTCTCCCATCCCGCACAAGGCCAGAGGTCCCCTCTCACTGGGCCGAGCCCTGCTGTATCTGTGAGTCATGTATTCGCTCCCAAAAAGGGGACGCTGAACGGAGTGCAACTCTCACCGTCTGTGAACGCCACTGCTCTCTTGTGCTTAGATATCCTCTTTTCCTAGTCTTCCAAAAGAACAGCTGGGAAAAGAAAAGATGTTGCTATGGAGGGTGCTTCCAGTAAATCATCATTTTTAACTAAATAAATTAATTAAAGGTAAAGAATTATTTCTAAATCATGCTTGAAAACTTCAAATCGAAAAGGATTTCAGTGGTTACTATTTTGGCCAATCTTTACTGCATTATATTAATTTGGATGGAAAAAGAGACTCCTGTGCTCCTGAGTTCATTCCACCAGCGGAAGCAGGAACTATCAAGCAGGCTCAGAGCTGTGGCATCACTTTAGCCAAAGGCATAAGGAAAGCAGCTACTTCAACAGTGCTGGGCAGTTCCAGTGTCCACTCTTCAAAGGAAATGTTAAAAACCCATGTGTATAGAAAAGAATGTTAAGTAATGAAAATTTATACAAGGATAAAACTTCTGATAGACATCTCTTTCAGTAAGCAGAAAAACAGCAGACGGAGGTCTGCTAGCCAGAATCTAAAGCAAAACAACCAGAAAACAAAACAAAACACATTTCTTAAACCAGTGAAAACAACTGAACTTAGAGCAATTTCCCTTGGGATGTGTTAGCTCAGATTAAATGTTTACAAGTCCTCATGAGAGTGTTTTCTAAAAGATATGCAATAGCTGAAAGAACTCTTAAGCTTAATTTGAAAATAAAAATGTGATATTCTATGGCTTGTGTTACATAATGAGTCAAAATATTCTGGCCTTAAATCTTTGACATTCTGAATTTAATAAGCATTTGTGAAGTTTTGAAAAAATATTTGCAAAAGTAACACAGCAACAGCATAAACTTGAAAATAAACCTGAGCAGAAAACCAAGTACATTCTCAGCAGTGCTGCATCATTGTGAGGAGGTGACTGCATGAGTGCGGGGAAGTACACAGAAGGTTTCATGGAAATTTCCATCTCATCTGCACAAGAGGTTCATATAGCTTGACTACAGAAGTCAAAAAAAGAAAGGGTATATGCTGAATAACCCAAAACCAAGAAGAAAGAAAATGAATCTATCAGTTGCGTCTGTATGATTAGACAATACCATGACTCCAGAAAGGATCTATCCCAAGGAAAGAAAACTGAGCTCTATAGACATCTTAATTCCTCCCTCACACCAAAATCTGCCTTTTCTAATATTTAAAATAATATTTTTTCTTTAAAATAACCAGTAGAAAAATGCAGATACTCTGAAAACTCCAGGTTAAACACATTTTGAAAAAATATCTACATTGATATTCAGACAATATCCCACAAAAACTATATCACATGGTTTGCATTACATAAATCATACTAAAAACAATTTACATAATTGTCAAAATTTGCATTTTACATATTAGGATGAAAATAAGTTTACAGAATAAATGTTCAAAAACTTTTCCTTGTTTCTGATTTTAGAATTCATTACTGCAAATGAATTTGTGATGTTAATCTGACACTGTCTTTGATGTTTCATATCTTAGTTTCTTTTCCTCCTTTTTTATTTTTTTATCCAACCTATCCCTTATTCCCATTGCAATAAATAGTCACTTTGATTTACAATTCCCTTCAGCCAACTGAAAAGGATTTTATATATATATAAAATTTAAAAACAACTAAGTGGAAGTTCATACTTTGTAGATTTTTTTTTTAAGACAAGGGTTTGAACTTTCTTTGTTTCCTATTTATAATTGCGTTTACAATTTTAGTGTAACATTGTCAGTGGAAAGATGAAAATAAGCTGCAAATATAGCCTTTAAAGATATAAGCAGCCATTTGTTGTAGTTTTCTGCGTAAGTAATAGGACTGGAGAGTTAAAAGAGCAAGTTATACTACAGAGATTTAAAAAAACAAGACAGTACTACTTTCTCCTTCTTAAAGACTTTCCAAAGGTCTATATACACACTCAGACGTGTGACATCTCAGACTCATCAGACATCCAGTGTCTATTTCTGTTGCAGCCTGCACTTCAACTAATTTGAATGTCTATTATTAGTTCTCTAATTAATAGATTTCATATGGTCTGATTACTGTTACAAACAAAATGGTCAAGCTCCTCTTAAGTCACCCGATTTCTCTTCAGCCTTTAGTAAAACCAGCTGCAAGTCGTATCTGACTGAAAATTAAAATTACCACATCCTGCAGGTTCATTAAATTTATCTGATACAATTTTTATGGATTACGCTACAGGGAAAGTGGTAACTTTGTACTTTTGCTTTCAATATGTGCCTATAACTAATGGAAAACTAATAAAATTAGAATATCATTTTTCATGTCATTTCTTTCTTTTGTGCAATTCTCCGGACTTTACTGTCCCCAGCTACTCACCTCTACACCAGAGTACCCTCAATTTCACCTCATACTGACCTCTTGACCTCTCAGTCATTCCTACCATGGAATTACTAATGGTCTATCACCTTCTCCCCTTCCCCCCCAAAAGACTCTGCCCCCACACTTTAAGATGTCTCTAAAGAGAGCGTGGTTCTCTTAGGGATTCAGTAAAACAGCAGGCAGAGCTCTCCCAAGAACTGTATGTCAGCCATGCTAGCCACTGCCACATAAATCACTTGGCCAGGTAGGGAGCTGGAAAGTCCCCAAAGCCCTTCCGAATTCGTATGTTCTCATGGTTGCAGACTGCGGTGGGTCAACCCTGGCTGGAAGTCCAGTGCCCACCAAAGCCACTCTAGCAATCCCCGCATCTTCAGCTGGACAGGGGAGAGAAAATATAACAAAGGGCTTGTGGATTGAGATAAGGACAGGAGAA
>JANZLQ010000100.1:11026423-11044460 GCA_026212715.1 Elanus axillaris
AAAAAGAAAAAAGAAAAAAGAAAAAAGAAAAAAGAAAAAAGAAAAAAGAAAAAAGAAAAAAGAAAAAAGAAAAAAGAGAAAAAAGGGGGAGGCGCAAAAAGGCACAAAAAGGCTAATGTGGTGTCTGCTATCTTTGCCATTTTCTAACTTCAATAGCTATAATAAACCACTTATTATTTAACATTCTGTAGCTGGAAATATTTTTCCCTTGCTGTTTTAGAGAATCCTCTTATATTCTGCTATTCCTCTTCATGACAAAGGCAATTAAATTTCCACAGTGGAAGTTGCTTTGACAACTGGTATAATTTACTTTCACTTATTGCTTCAAACTGCTCTACATGCCCCAATGCACTGGTCAGACCTACACAAACTCCACCCTCCCTCCCACCTACCAGAGGTGATTAGTGTAAGTAGCTAAGAAAAGTTCCATGGAGAGAAGTTAGTACCAGATTATGCTGCCCGAGATGAATACCATATACTCCGTGTTCTCTCCTTTCAAATCATGCAATAATTTATACTGTGTTTGCATGGGATCCAACCTAGTAACAAAGCAAAACTAAATCCTTGTATTGAAAACTGATTCAGATGCTTAAATTAGTTTAAAACAGGTATGATGTAACCTACTTTCATAGAATTATTATTTTTGATAAATTTGTCAGTTATTTTTAGACTATGTACCTTGATCACTATGGTATAAGACCTTCTCAAAAGCTTTTGATGTGGGTCTTAGAGCTTACAGGGGACACTATCATGCGATGGCTGAGAGTGAAAACAATCGGTATCAACTATTATGAGTACTTGTACACTTAAAATAACTCGCTTATGGCTGTGACCATTAGTCTTTCTCATTAAATCACATTCTATTGCACAGTGCCAGGATTAGACCTTCTCCCCACACTTTTCTTCTTTAATAATGCCACAGAATAGCTAGCTTCCACTCGCACAGCTGTCACCAGAAGAGGCACAGAAAAGCTCATGTCTTATATCTTCCTCTTTGAAGCATAACCACCAATTTTATCAGGAGTAAGGATAAAATGATTGGACTTGCTCAGATTCCAGAATTTAAACCATGTTCTAAAGATATTTAGACATTCATTTAAATGTTCTGGAAAAATCCAGAGTACCTCAAAGAATGAAGAAATAATACATCTGCATCTCATTTAAGAACCAAATAGGGTTATTACTTGGACCTTCTAACTTGTGCATCTCATTCAGTATTTTCTGTAGTCTTTAAAATGCATGTCCACAAAAAAACAGTAAAATAAAACCTAATTAAATATCCCCATTTGTTACTCATCTTTACCTGAAGCTTTTGGTTGTTGAAAACATTAGGAGCAATTCAAACATCTGCAAATAGGGGTGTCATGACATTTGAGATACAACACAGAGCCTCCACGTGACCCCTGCCTGTTCTATAGTAGCTTAATGGAAGGTAATGTAGATGGCCTATTGTAGATACCCCAGGCATCTACAATAGCACTTAGCAGCTGCTTTTAGGTACAGAGTCACTACCTTCGTATTTTCATAGGTTATGCAAAGTCATATATTATTTCTTTCTGCCAAAGTACATGCACCACTTACTAATGTTAAATGGATTTGCACATATGCAACAAGAGTGAAGAATGAACTTTGCTTACTTTTCTTTGCTTATAGCCAGAGAGTGATAAAATAGTAGTTCCAGGTAGTATCCTTAGTAATACTAAGAACCGTCAAAAACCTAATTCATTTCTCAGAGGCTAAGCTTTTCATATGTGACATATGACATGACACGATTTCCCACAACCACCCATTCAAACTTGGAACACACTTTTGGTACAATCATACCAATGTATCTTTTCTTTTTACTGGATGCAAATATTTGAGGACTGTTAAATAATCAAACTACTGTAAATCTTTAATATATTTGGAAATTCACACTCAAATTCATTTTTGGAAATTAAAAATTACTGAGAAGCTTCATAATCACCAGGAGGAAACTTGTGATTCAGGTGAATAAAAGTACAAACACTGTAACTATACTCTAGCTGTAAGCCCTCTAGAGATGGGTAGTACATATGAATATTTTTTTAAGATAGTACAGAAATGTTTTTTCACATGGGGCGGGTAGAGAGGAAATTGTTGTGATTTCTTTGTCATGCTATAGTGTGAGTAGCAATGGGATCACTATGCAAAGTGCAACTTCTTACCCAGTATTTCACCAAGTTTCAGCAACAGGTAGAAGACAGCACTTTCCCATGCAGATCTGAAACTAGTTAATATTTGGATCTAGAATACCAGATTCTAGTTCTGGGACAGGAAAAAAAAAAAAAAAAAAAAAACAACCTCAACAATTTCCCCCATAACAAAAGGCAAAAAGGAAAATTAAGAAATATTGGGCCAGTAATTATTTTTGCAATTGTGACCTTGTCTTCATATTGTGAATACTTTTAATGTGCTCTCATGCCAAAGTCACCCTTCAGAAACTACAACCACTTGCACAAAGACAGGCAGAGATACTCTCAGAGACTTAATGAGAAATGAATTACAAGGAACACACTGTGAAATGAAACCATATCCAAATTGCCACATAGAGATCATACCTCCAGTTCAAGACATAATTTGTGTCAAATGCCACAACAAATTAAGAATTCTGAGTTCAACAGAACCTCAGTTCACAGAGCCACAAATGGCAAAACTTCACTCTACACATCACAGCTTGATTAAACAGTGGTATTAATCATGCACTTGAAGTACTCTCTAATTAAAGGGTACGTGGAAATCAGAATTAAGAAGGTGATGGAGAAAACATACTGTCAATTAATAATGGAAAGTAAGGTGTAGTTAATGCTGTCCAATTACTTTCATAATAATAATATTTTTCTAAGTATACTCAGAAAATAAATATTTGGGAAAATATGAATTGACTCTTTTGGTCTCAAAATGAACCAACTGTATGTAAAATTTGTACGTTACAAAGACCCCAACTCTACTCACTCCCTCACTGGGAAAGACCAAATTTCTCAAATGTTCAAACTTTCAGGGTATCATTAGATGCCAAAGCAGAAAATATTTCTCCCATGACTCAGGGAAGTATAGCAAAGTTGCCATTCTAAGATTCACTGCTTTTGAACAGCAGAAAAAGTACTGGAAGGTGAAGGCAAAAAAAGTTGGAAAACAAGTCCAAGGAGCACAACTACGACATATCATGCAGTTTCCTCCTCTACAGACCCGTCTATGCTCTCATTTTCTCACTACATAGCATAGACCTAAAGGCCTATTTCTTTGTAAAGAAAGAACATGTTCTTGTTCAGTGAAGGAGAGGAAAGGAACATATTCTAGACTGGACAACGACCAAACTAAAAGACAGAAAAAGAAAGGCTAAATTTTCTTGAAGCTATGTGTACCTTATGAATCCCGAGAGTCTGAACATTCAGAACTTAATCCATCACTAGCTGCAGTCCTTTGCTAATCTTTTAATTTTATTGAAAACAGCCTCTTGGAACCAAAAATTAAGGTGCTTCTTCCCCCTCAGCAGAGTCATTTCTCATTTGCACACTTTGATGACTACTTTCTTAATTATTCAAATCTGACTTGAAAAGAACAACTGTTATTCTGTTTACTTCCTTCTGGTACCTCTGTAGCCCTCATTTCTGACAGAAAGGTAACTGTAACAACTTCATCTGCATATCTGCACAAAATGAGGGCAGTAGATATATGAAAATAATAACAATGCCTAGCCCTGAGCCTGGTGGTTTAATCCTGCTAGTCATAAAGCAAAGACACCAGACACAAAAAAGAAGTACTTCTCCCCTAAGCTTTTTGATAGTTTGAGCAGATAGTTTTAGAGTAATTCAAACATGCTGAGAATTTGGCATTATTCATGTTTTACTATTTTCAGCTGGGTCATTTTTCTAATCTAATCAGCTAAACTTTGTCTTTTGAAATCATTTTCAGAACAAGAAATACATAATTCTCAATATCCATTCCACAAGACAAGTCATGTGTCAGCTCAGAAAATCTGTGGATAATACAAGATGAATTGCTGCCAGGCTAAACTCAGAGCCATCCTGTGTGGCAATGGCAGAACTGTCTAAAGGGCAGCATATTAAAAAGAGATTTTCCTCACGGTTGGACTCAATGATCTGAAAGCTCTTTCCAATCTAAATGATTCTATGATGTTAATATTGCCAATATAGTCCAATTCTGACCTAAAAAATTCCAGCATCCCAGGCTTCTAGCTCTCTTAGGGTGACTTTCACGCACATTTGTGGCAAATTTTAAGCAACTCTGGGATAGATGAAAGATGTTTGATTGACAGTGATGTCAACATTTTACAAAAGAACTGCATGGGACACGGGCAGGGCAATTGCAGCTGAAACAGCATGAAGACTGCCTCATTTTTTTCGGCTAAGCTTATTTCTGGAACAAAAGATTAGTTTCCTTTAATGCTACATACTGGTTTCTCTAAACTAGGATTTGGAAGGTATTAGCCACTATGTAAATAGCCCAGCAGATTTTAACTCAACATGTTAATGGACATAGAAGGCAAGCTGCCCTACCTACTCAAAAGGCAATGTGCTAGTAATTCATATTAACTTGTATTTTCTAAATCTTAGACAACTCAACTCTTTCTAATTTTTCATGACAATGTCTGGACAGCTATTTACCAGAAAACTATCTTTCCATCCAGCCATTTTGCACTTATATGCCAGCAATGTAGTTTAATTACTACCACTGTATTTTAACACAAAAAAAGTGAGTACATAAAGAAATATCCATGTCATTAGCAAACACTCCCCAATTTATAATTCAAAATGTATACATTCTGATTACATATAAATAGATTATCACAAATCAAATCATGCACACTAAAACATTATTAATAACGGCAGCACATCTTCTTGTGATATTTAAAATTCATGACCGTGCTCCATCCATTTTTCTTCAAAGTCAACGTAACTGGATTTTCTCTCCATACACTTCACTAGAGAAATTCCTTTCCTTCTACTGAAAAGAACTCTGCCCTTAAAAACTGGTAAAAACTTCTCAGCAAATGCACTAATAGCAACACCTACTTTGTAAAGCGTGATTTTCAATTTGGTGGGGTTTTTTTTACCACTGATTTTTGTCCTTTAAAATGCATCGATTTCTTTTTTTGCTGACCTTTACAGTATAAATGTCATTGTTGGATAAAATAATTGAAGCCAGTAATCTATTCAAAGACTGAAGAAAATCTTTCACCGATTTCAACATGATATATGTCACAGTCTAATCAGAATCTAACTATATTTCTTTAGCAGACAAGTTTCTTTCCCTTAGTCTGATTCAGGTATAAACACAAAGTTTATACTGAGGAAATATTCTGAAAGTGATACTGGTTGCTAGTTGCCATGGAAATAATAAATTATTAACATGGTGGATGGTGCCCTCTCTTTGGTGAACAGGTAACTGCATGCAGCACACCTCATTTCCATCCAGGATGCAGGTTGCAAAGGAGGGTACCAGCAGCAGCTCAGCCACACCACCACCCACCTCCCAGTGCTCTGCAGTGCTCAGGCAGAGGTTGCGCACATTTACATAATTTTTACAGAGACAATCGCTGGAAGAAATTGAAGTCTGCATTACCATCAGTCAGACAATCTAAAAGCTGTATCATTTTTTGTATGTCTCTAAATTTAGTACCTGCCCAATCCCATTCCTGTAATCTACCTCATTAATGCACAACGCTGATGAAGCCACATGCTCTCTCTCCTCCCTTGGCTGCCAAACAGCCTAGAGCTGGTGTACACTGCTGGGTGAGAAGAACTATCCAGTGTACTTACCTGGAAATTTCTTATTGCCCTCAACAGGTATCAGATTAGGCCTTTAAGTAATTAGATTCTCGAGCACAACTCTTCTTTTCTCTATGCTTTCCGCAAAGGGCAGAGACTGATGCTTTATAGTAATAATAAATTTGTCTACTTCACTGTACAGTCACTGAGACACCTATACATCTCAGCAGGGGAGTAAGCAACTAACAGTCTTCTCAGGCTGCCTGCACCTCTGACAAGCTTCATTTTTATTGCTTTAGGGTCAACCCCTCCCAGTCCCTTCTGCCAAAGTTGTTCCACTGCAGTGAAGAGTAGGCAAGATACTTCGATCCAAAGAGTCAAAGCACAAACAGTCATTTTAACCCATTAGGAGGCAAAGCTCTATTTTGAGAAAAGGGGCAAGTGGTTACAAGTACACAAACCCCTCAGTTTCCTCCTTTCCAGGGCAGGACACTAGCCACAAGTCCGCAGTCACAGGTATGCCCCAGTCCTTTGGGTGAAGGACTGTGGAGCCTGAAGTCACGGCACTGGCTAGCATTGCAAGCAAGGCAACAGCGAGGCTGTGCCTTTCAGAAAGCATTGGTTTGGGACCCCAAAACGAGCATAAGTTGGGCATGAGCAGGAAGGGTACATTTTGTGCCTGGAAAACTGGTGAAAATATAGGGAGCTTTCAGCTGTGTATTTCTGTTACAGCAACTATTATGACATGTTGACTCCATCCTCTCAAGAGGTTTCTACTCTGGCTTTAAAAATATTCAAAAACCAGTGGAAGTTAAGACTGGAACCTTATTTATCTCCTTCATTGGCTCTGTTATGAGTTTAACTGGAGCTTTGTGAATGATGTCAGTCCTTCCTGCAGAAGACAGAGAGGTCGTACAGGGTGTTCAGTTGGAGCAGCTGCTTTTTCAATCAAGAGATACTTAATTAAGCAGAGAGGAAGAATACATAATGTACAGAAACAAGCTAGCTAGAGTTTTTAGGCAGGCAATTAAAAAAAAAAGTGAGCTTGCAAGAAAAATATACGCACCTACCTCCTTTGTATTAGGCTGGCTTTCTAAAGGAAACCTGAGTGCTGTAAAGCATGTTAGAAGCCCAACATTCGAGAAATAAGAAAGGACTTGTCTGGGGAAAGCAGTCCATAGTCCACTGTGACCAGGGATGTCTGCTCCACGAAATTTCAGGGCAACAATTAGTGTTCACTTCCAAAAATATATATTTCTTTACAGCAAATGAAGCATGAAGAAAACCCATTTACAGTAAGTAAGGAAATGATCTGAACATACAACAAAAATGTCAGTGGTCTTGCTGTGCAAGTGTCATGCTCTGTGCCTCCTACCAGATTATGGGACTGTTTAAATCTATTTTCACTTTTTAAATACTCTCGTTTAAATTTCATTTCACTGATACATAAGGAGACCTCTCTTTTTCACATTCTTAATGAATTCAGCAGTTTTACTATTACTATATGAAATATCTGCAGACTCTCAGAGCCAAGGCAACCAAGAAATCAAGTGATAGCAGTAGGCAGGCATAGCAGGCTCTCATCTGCCTCTGGGCATTCACGAGCCTGTTATCACTTGAAATGCCTTCTTGACATTGCACCACTATATAGTTAAATGTTGTATTTTCATCACAAGCCCACCTAATCTGGTTTTACATGTGGCAAATGTTGTATTTTCATCACAAGCCCACCTAATCTGGTTTTACATGTAGCATGTATTTCCTCCTCTGTCATGGTAGCTTAGGTGTGCTTTGGAGGATATTAGCATGGGCTGCAACATGTGGACTGAAAACACAGGTGGAGATTATGGCTTGTTCCCACAAACTGATCATGCTTGTTTATATTGACAGGGTGCTCAGCTCCTCTCAGATTTTATGACAGGAGTCCCCTGAAGCTAAAAAATCAACTCTAGCTACATTGTAACCCACATTACAACTATTCCACAAAGAGAAATAAAGGAGCAATTTCTGCAGCATTTGTCTCCCATATAGGAAAATAGTCATAAGTAAGTAAAGAGACTTTTTAAAAATAGTGATGTCATAAGTAAATTAATGTAGAAAAATACTAAAAACTACACCACACCATCCTTGCCATGACCTTTCCATATCTTCAACATAGAAGAACATCTTAGAGTAGGCTATCCTGTTCTTTATAAAGAGGAAATAAAAAGGCTCTCTGTGGCTTTCCATAAAATTTTTGTACTTCATAGACTTAAAGCATACTACAACAGATTTTTCTATACAAATTAAGACCTGAATTCTCTCTATAACCTTCATTCGCTAACACAGTTGTTACAATTTCTTTCTCTACTGTAAAAAATGGAGAAAGAAAATCCAAAGAAAATAGATACATCACTTGTTTCAGGTTTTTAATATAGGCTTCAAAGATCACTAGTGAGGTAGCCACCGTCCAGACTGTTTTGACAACAGTTTATCCCAAGTTTACCACTTTGAAATTGTCTATATACAATCATGTCATATTCACCCCTTAGATCTGCTACCTGAATAAATTCAGGTATTGCTAAGTCTGTTGCACATCTCATATTCAGATTACTCAGTTTCAGTGCCAATCAACGGCATCAATTGTGCAGATTATGAACAGAATTGTAAAATTAACATTAAAAGCTGAGCAACCATGGAACTGATAAAATCACTTTGATGTAATGGTGAGTAATCATTGCTGAACCTCTCCATAGGAACTCAGCAGGGAGGGATGGGTTAATCATCTGCATTTCCACTGAGTATTACAAATGAAATGCATATCAGCCTTAAGAAGTAGCAGTTTCCAGTGCAGCTGGCTTTCTTGGAGGAATCTGCAAAGGCATATAGCGATCACAGGGGTTTGTTGCCCTCTGCCCCCAACAGTCATCATCTCAGCTCTAATTCATTTTGATGCCTGCTGAAAGGAGCCTGGACTATAATGTGTATTTGGTTAGCCGAGGTGTGAATACCCTCTTAGCAGCAGGATGCATCACTAGCATTACCTACAGGTTACTATCTACAGGCTGGACTAGCGCGACCCATAAACAAATGATTAGCACCAGTAGCTCCAAGGAAACACAGGGGTTTTTATATTCATTGGGGAACATTAGTCCAAAGCATATACCTAATAAAAACATTGAAACCTACAGAAACATTGCACAGCTATCTGAGCTTCACTGTTTCTCTGACATGGCCCTGCCTTATGGCTTTTTAAGCATGGATGCAGCAAAGTGTCTGTTGCTTGCTCTCCTCCCTCCGCATGGAGCAGACAGCACTGAGACATGGTCACCGCCTCATGCCTATGATGTCACATCACCTTGTGGTTACCCGTGGGCATGGGACATCCTTGGGGTATTTTTTTATTATTATGTTTCCTAATATCAGTATTATCCTTTTAAGCTTTATGACTTCTTAAATTTAGTGTGAATTTCAGTATTTCTAGTCTCAACTATCCAAAAATAAGGACTCCAAAACCAGCAATGCTTACTTTAAAAATGCAGATAACTAGGAAAGAGATGCAAAATTATTTTTACCTTTAGCTTATATCAGTTATATTTCCCAGCATTATTTTTTTTTGCCCTCTCTAAAATCAGGCACAGGAGACACCCATATTAAATAAACAAATAAGGAAATAAGAGTTACAATAATCACATTCTGTCATAGCTCCTGGAGCTGGGATGGGAAGAGAAGAAACCAAATAGCACAATACTCTTGATGAATTCACAGAACTTGACAATGCACTGCTGACAAGATACAGACTTTGAAAAGACCAAAACAGTCCCTTTGATGATAACAATCTGAATTTTACTGAATCCTCAACACTCCATTCCAAATAACCACTTTTTAAAATGTATTAAAATTTATAGCAATAATGCCTTGCTGTCCATTCCTCTACTTAGAAAGCACAGAGCAGTCATCTAAATCTCCCATGATAACATCTTCAAGACAGGAGCTTATCAGCAGTATAGAGAAGGAAAAATCCCATGGGTTGGGATTACACTTTTGATTATAAACTTTCTGAGAGAAAGATGTCATCAATCTACATTCTTTATGAACTTTACCACATAAAAGCACTCTTTTACACTAATAATAGCTGTCAGGTTTTGTGCAAGCAGTACCTGTAACAATCCTCCTATGCGGAAAAGAAAAACTTGTTAGATACAATCCCTTAAAAGAAAGTAAGTCAGCATTATTTTTTTGTAATGAAGCCCAGTTTATTTTTATCTTTCCATTGTCATCAGCATACCAGCTGTTACTCATCCCTGTAAGGAAGATTAGACATTAATAGCCCTGTTTTCAAAATATATTTGAGTATTTACTTCCTTACCCTGTAATACGTACATCCCAACACAGGAAACAATGGAAGGCTTATTTCTAGGTATCCCAAAAAACAGGTGATGAAGAGAAGTTCACCAAGATCCTCCCATGCACTTTCATCAGAATTGTCAGTTCTACATTTGCCATCCTGGCCCCCATTCAGCTCTTCTCTAGAGAACAACGGCAGAGGTCACACTAAATGACAAGTGACTCAGAGCAGGAGGAAGCTCAGAAGCCTCTGGCAGGAGGCGAGTTCCCTTTTTCAGGGGCCAGGCAGGTGCCTTAGCTTGGTTTTTGAGGCAGGAGTGGGTATTGCAAAGTGTGCTCAAGAGACCTAGTTCACTGAAAGCACGTTGGCATGACACTTTGCCACATTGTGAACTGGGACAGCAGCAGACCATGCAAACACCAGGAAAAGCGTAAAGATACCCCCATTAAACAGGCAATCTAAGCATTTAGGACCTGTTCAGATACACACTAACCCAGGAAATTCTGCATTTATAATAGCACACTGTGCTACCTCTCAGAGTAAAGCCAGTAATGAAAATAAGATTGGTTCCAAAATGAATCCTTAGCTCATACTATCTTTCTGACCTATCCATACCACTTTCAGCACAACAGGCTACCCCTTCCTCTTTAGCCATTGCTGGCATTCTTATATCAACCTCCACTGAAACCAACAATTTTCCACATGGTATTGCATGGAAAACTTTGCTAAAACCTAGAACCACTGCATTTATTGTACCTAAGCAATTAGTGGTCTTACCAAGGAAAGATATCACATTCGTTTAGCATACTTTGCCTTTAGAAGCATCATCTGGGTTTATCCCATTTTCTTTTTTATGTGTGTATCTTTACATATTTAAAAAATAAAACAAAAAACTCTCTCCCTTTGCTCTAAATTCTTAGTCTCTATTCAAGGTAGACTTACAAAGTCTGCTGTTCTCCAGATTACTATACCTATCTCTCCTCTGCCCCTATACCACATGAACTTCTAAAGTACCATTCTTAAATATACTGTTACACTGGCTACTCATCGATCACAGTAATACCGCTAAGTGGGTACAATCATTGGAAATGTATTTCTGTATTATGTTAAGGCAGTTCTTTACGAACTCCAGCTGAGAGGTTAGCTCCTGTACAGGATGTCTCTCCTGTACAATCATATCACACTCTTTGAGCTGTATTTCAGCTTTACTTGTGCTGCTGTCCATTGTATTAGCCTCCCTTTGATTAGCCATTCTAATTTTGCCAGAGTGGGCAATATTCATCAATCTTACTGAAAACCAAACACAAATGTATTTACTGAACTTCGTGAGTCTAGCTAGATCACCTTTTTTTTTTTCTTTTTCACATTTCTCATTGTTTTCTTTTTATTTTGCCAGAGAACGTTTTGTTTATAAAAATTAACTCAGCTTGGATTTGCCAATTCTCATTTTGCTCTCAAATGCTTGGCCTCTATGATGTCATATAGTTCACTCATAATCTTTTTCTTCTTTGCTTGTTCCCAATTCTTTGAGGTGATCATTCATCCAGGTTAATGGGGGGGTGTCCTGTTGTTTTAAAGAACTGTCACACTTCCTCCATGTTCAAGTTCTTGATCTGTTCAGTTCAGCAGCATTTGAGAGTTATCTCCTTTACTTTCTCAGAATTTCACCTTTTGAAATAAGGAGCTTCGGATATAGACCAATTTTTGTCTTTCTGCTTAATTTAAAATCAGTTAATTTATTCTCTTGCTGTCCATGCTTCTTTCTTTACCTAATTCCTTTGTAACATTCACCATTACCAGACGAAAATCTGAAGTAGCATTTTGTTGGTCCAGTGGACATGTAAGAAATGTCATCTTTCACAGGATAAAACATCCCATATGTTTTAATCTACTGTCTTCTCTCAGTTTGGATGGACCTCAGAGATCCAAATGCTTTATCCTCTTGCTCTTGATACAGAAAAGTGAAAAATATGAAGAGACAGGAGGATGATACTGTGTCTTGCTTTAAAGTAAGAAAATGTGAAGATCAGAGAAAACTTCAGGAGGATATTGGTGATTGTAACACATTGTGTAAGCTCTGGGCTCAGGGCCAATGCCCAGTTAAAGTTGTGCCCTGGACTTCAGCCGTCCATGCCAGAAATAGTGATGCTATTCTAGGGACGGTGCAGCTGGCTTCTGTGACTCTGGCCACTAACTGATCACATAAAGGGACTAATGGAATTAGTTGAATAGGTTGGGCAGTGATGCTCAGTACAAGACACACCTCAATTTCTGCACTTTAACAGGAGATCTCAGGCTTCAATTTTCTTCCAATAACATTTGGGTAGTGATGCCTTCAGCATTAATTCAAACAGAAGTTTTGTGCTGAATCAAATCACGGTCAAAGCTAGTTTTGCATTTCTTCCTTTGATACTTTGATTATATGCAGTTGCATGTTAAAAGAGACTGAAACACTTCACTTAGTGTTTGCTCTTTGTTCTTAAGAAAATTCAGGGAGTTACCTCCTGCTATGTTGGCTCTGCAGAAAAAAGCTTTCCAAAAAAACCCCACCAACTTCTACACTTTCTATTCATGCTATTTATTAACCTAGATCCTAGATTTTAAAGACACATTTTATAGTAGAGAAACTAGTGTTTCTCTGACTCATTCTTAACAAAAAGGATCAGAGGGTTTTCAGGGTATTCACTGAAAGCATCAACTGACAAATCAGATGATTCTCAAATAGTAGGAAGAAAACACAAGGCTCCCGCCTTGCCAATACATTCAGTGCTTCTATTATATTTGCAAGAAAAAATGTTTACTTAGCTTTTCTACTGCCCTGAGGTGTGAAATTACTCCCAACTAATTCATTACAAAAGCATCAAGAAAGTCCTAGTACCTGCATAACTGCATGGTCTGTATTTGAAGCTACAGGTGAAAGACTAATCTAGTCCCCATTCACTCCTTTTGATAATTGAAGCAAACGAACACTTTCTAAAAAGCAGTATACAGACATGGCAGGAGAGTGCTTAATATCCAGCCAAACCATTCTTGACTCATACTTTACCTTGTGCAGACATAAATGATAAGATACTTAGGAAAAAGTAATAGCCATTTATCCTTTCAAATGCATAGTTCCTTCACTCTGTGCAGTTCAGTGCACAGCAACATAACTTACGAGTACACCACTTACCTTGATCTCAGCTAAATCAGTACATCAGCAGCCTAGGAGATCAACACTGACAGTTATCAGGCGTCTACATGACAATCATATTTCATAGAGGTGCTCACAATTTAGCCTACACATTTTCATCTCTGCTCATATTTTCCAGCATGTAGACTGGAACAGTATCGTTTCTCTACTACTATTCCTCTTAGCAAGCTAGGAAGACTTTCAAAGTTGAAACTAAACAATTTGAAGGAGGAATCACAACATAAAATACCATTTGCCAAATTGTAGGAGCATTACTGCTACAAAGTGAAATGCTCTCACAGGAAAACTCCAATACAGCAGATCTGATACAACAGTCAGCTACAATGAGAATCTTTAACTGTGGCATTGCAATATGCATTTTACAGGTCTGTCTAGACCAAGACACCTTGGAAAAACAATATGTTTAGTGAAAAAAGCAACTTCATTATCCCTGCCAAACTTGGAAACTGGTGTCCTGGAAGATTGTGCTTTTGTTGTCAAGCTGCAGAGCTGCAGCATTTTCTCTGAAGATCACACACCTACAACCATCAGATGTCCTGATGACCAGCCTTCTACATGTAGCACTTTGGAAGATCAGAAGGGGGAAATATCAGTGGAAGTAGCAATATTGAGAGAAAGAAGCGTTTTATATAAGAAGCCAGCTGCTGACTAGCTGGAGCAATCCATACAGTATAGTACTTGCGTACGCAACTGTCACTTCTACTGCAATCCTTAGCAGCTGCTATGTTTGACCTGATGCAGGAAAAGAGAAAAGTGAAATCAGGACAGGAAAAAAACCAAACCAGGAACATAAAGAGAGCACACAGAAGGAGAAATAAAAATGTTAAGAAGAACACATAAGAAAGGACAGGAAAAATCTCTCACCAGATTTTTCCCATGCAGTACAAGTCCCTTAATTTTGGGGCTCTAGGTCCTACACTAGCTCAGTACTTAAATACATATTTCATACATTTTATACTTGGCTCCATTCTAGTGCATCTTTATTGGAAGATTGCCAAACATTAATTCAGCCATCCAACACCCTTTCCTGGCACATTCTTTTGTTCTTATTTTTCCCCAAAAGTAATCTTTACCATTACAATAAAGGTATGACATCAGCTACAGACCCTGCTAATAAATTTTCGTGCATGTCATCATCTCTCAGTATAGTTTGTGCAACACAAGAAAGGACTTTCCATTAGTTTCATAAAGGAATTTATGTCATCATAAAAGCACCATGAAAGGAACAGTGCATAACACAAGAGTGTCTGAACAGAATAATTTGTAATATTCATAATAGCATACAAATTCCAAAGACGAAAATGAAGACAACTCTGGATTTTCAGTAATAAGTCTAAGAATCAGAAATGTTCTTTTGTGACCTTTGCATAATTCATTTGCTTTTACAAGTAGTAGAACCACCATTAGTGGTTCTTGTAGAACATTTCCAAACTCATTTTGTGAAACCTGTCACACTGTGATGAGTTTTACGATAATGTTCCTGCCAACGCCATTTTCATTTCATTTTACCTACAAGTTCCTGCCATACAGTAAGCTGTCTCTCCTTGTGCAGTGCTCCTAGATTCAGATCAAAACAGATGAACACAAAAATGATTCGATGAAAACACCATTTTCAACAATGCCTTCCTGGAAACTTTAAAAGGCACGCAGCTGCCCTGCCTTGGCCAACACACTTGGACCCAAACATCAAAGAACTAGAGCGAATCAGAAAGGAAAGATCCAAGAAAGAACAATGTCTATCAATTCCTCCTCCTCCTCATTGGAACAAGGAAGCTATTCTTCATCAAGTAAGGATGAAAGACATGGAGAGGGATTAACAGAAAAAGACAGACAGAAGGAAAGGCATAGGTGAGAAAGAAGACTTTTTTGGTTTGGTTTTTTTCTTCTTCTCAGGAGAGGACCAAGTGCAAAGCCTAAAAAGGCAAGACAGAAGAAGGAAGTGAGAATCAGTGGCACCACGAGGACCATCTACTTGAGGCAAATGGCAGATTCTCCTTCATTTGAGATCCTTTGTTCAAGGTGAATAGCTTGAACTCCAAGCAATATGGTATTACTCAATCAGTCTGCTGCATAAGTGACATTCAAGATAAATCAAAGAAGATAATCCTCTCTGGCCTTAAAATACATGAATTTGTAAAAGGCTCAGATAAGGAAGGAAGTGAGTGGAGGTTACAGGGTAGGAAGGGCAAAACTTAAAGAATGATGTAACATATCTCAAAAAGGGTAACAACGGAATTCTCACTGATTTCAAGCTTGAAAACAAATGTGTAACCATACTATGAATTTTAAAGTGCATAATTCTTATTTTCATATAGATATGTACTTTCCAATATTATTTTCTTTCCAAGACCCTGAATAATTATCTTTTTTAACTAAAATAAATAAATAAATCTGAAAATTTAGGTTGCAACTTTCCAGGACACCCTGCACCTTTGAAAGATGATATTCCATAGTTTATTAAATAGTACCTGGTAGGTTTCAAAAACAGGGTGTAGCATAAACTTACCAAATATTTCCTGTTTATAATTAATCACTTCTTAAAGTTCAAGAATATTCCTTCTTCTACAGAGAGCACCAACAACTCCAATCAAAAACAAGTTCCGGAAGAAAGACTCAGACCTTTTGTATTCTCAAAATTAGCAGGTATTCTTATGACAGTGGATTTTTTCCAGTCCAAGTTTGCAATTACACAGCTATTTTGCTTGCAAGTCCATTGCACACAAGATTACAGTTTTCATAACAGAAAAATTTTATTTAAGTCACAAAGACAGAACTCAGTGGCAGAGACTTCAAGCACACAAAATGACAATAAAATAGTTACTACTGGCATTGAAAATTGCCCCAGAACATTTCAAGTATGTGAGTTTAAGTTTATGCCTGAATATATCTCTCTTGTGAAGTTACATTACAGCTACTATAGGAACCATAATGTTAATTTTTCTTCCTTTTTGACACTGAGATTCCTTGTGTGATGTTTCCTTTAATAAAGGAGACAAAAACAAATCTAGAAAAAAGATGTACTGGCAGGAATATGGGAATGTACAAACACTGAATATGCAACTGAGTTTCGAAGAACTGCACATTTAGTTAAATATACAACACACAGTTACTTAAACGTAAGACAAACAACAACGCCTTTGAATAAAGTAGCTCATACATAATAATATTCTTAAATTTTAAATAGGCAACTGCATCATTTGAGTTCATTTCAACACACAGAACTCCCAAGACAGCCATGGGTGGTGTTATTCCACATGTTACCACTGCCACTTGTGTTTGGAGCTCCTCAGCCCAACATCAGCATGTTGAAAATTAGGCACTAAACAACAAAACATTTTAACACTTGAGTCTCCTTATTCACAAAATGGACTTTTCTTCATTAAATATTATGACTACAGTGTGATAGAAGTTTTTTTAAATAACTTAAGTTGTTGAAAGACTTAGCAAAAGAATTTAAGGAAAATATTATCTGGAGTCTAGTAAAGTATGTCCAATAAAGAAAAAAAACAATATAAACACGTTTTCTCTTAAAGACATTGCACTAATACAGCACAAACGATGGTAAGGCAAGTAGCACCAAATTGAAAGACAATCATTTTCTAAACAAGTTACCATAATAATAAGAGTAGCATTTGAGGAAAATGTTAGCTCAATAAATAATATATTTGGAAAGACATGCAACATGAAAGAGATGTTTAGAACCTGCCTGAACAGCAAATTCAACGTCCCTTGCAGAAGCCACACCTGTGTACTCACAGCACTGTTCTGTACAAGAGCCCTTTAGGTTAAGTTCCACCACACAGGTGAGAATTGCTGAGGAAGTTTTCCAAGACTGTGTCATCAGCTAGAATTGGAATTTAGGAGCTGTGTGCTCAGAAGATGGGTGATTGCCTTAAGGCAGGCTGTAGCCAGCTGACTTCTGCTACCACCCAGGTCTCCATAGCTGCCCAAAACCTCTCACTGTCCAGACAGTTCCAAATAATACCAACTAGTGTTTGGCAAGTTGGAAACCAGACTTTGCCATAACAGTTAGTGGGAGTAGATTGGAATATAAAGTGGGGATGTTAGAAAGAACATTTAACATTTCTAACTATTTTCTTGTATTTCCACACATAAACTAACTAATAAATAAAGTTCCTCCCCACATGAATGCCTTGTTATTGAAGAGACTGATTATGCAAGTACCCTGAGTAAGGTCATATCATCGCAGCAGCTGCAACATGAGTTCAAACCAGAAGTTGAAATATATTTGGTGAAAAACTCACCAAATGAGTTAGCATTGTCAAAAAATCACCATGCCAGATTTCATCACAAATACTCACTTTGCCCTTGAGGCAAAAGATTCAAGCCTAGGACACTTGGCACTCTTTGGGGTAGGTCTGCTCTCTGATGCAGTGATCAAGCTGCAGAAAGGTGTGAATTTAATTGCATCATCAGAGTAAAGTTACAAACAAACCTGATGCTGATTCAATGCCAATATATTGCCTTTAAAGTCACTCCCTGTAGTGTTCATAGTCACAGCTATCTGAGCATCCTATTCTTTTGGGTCCTCTTGTCACTGCTAAGATACTCCATTAAATCTATTGGTACCTATCATTCTTCTGATATTGCCAGAGAAAATCATTCACTTGAAGATGTAGATAAAAGATGTTAAGTAAACATACACATTGGAATTGTGGGAAATGAAGCAAAGCAGACTCATAAAAAATGAATACTGAAAAAAATGATTAAAGGTCCAACAAGTACTACCAGTAACATGGTAACTTC
>JANZLQ010000100.1:11044532-11057053 GCA_026212715.1 Elanus axillaris
GGGGGGGGAGGAGTAGTATGGCTTTCCTAAGAATTTCTTCAAAACACAATTCATTGGCCAAGAAATAAACAGTATTATATTTAAAAGCCCATCCTGTATGTATAATAGATACTGAGGACATCACATATAATCAGCAAAAGATCAAGTGCACTTTGTGAATTGCAAGATCAAGCTGAAAATATTAACATGATACACAATACATGCAACATCTTTAAGAGTACGGTGGAAGACGCTGCAATGTTGGTATGCTGAACATCTCTAATTTTCAGCTTCATGCTTTCTCTGCTGATCTGACCAACGTCTGATAGAGTTGTTCCAGTTTATTATAAGATGGAACCCACAAGGACATGTCTTTTCATCTCAATACATGTACGTGCGTAAGCCCATAATTATCATATTTATATTTTAAGCACACATAGTTATTTATCTGTCTTTAATTGAATAACAGGGGGGAAGCGTTATTGAAGCACTTCAGAAACATTTTCATGTTTATGTAGAAAAAAAAATCACCTGATGCACTTTGTTCAAACTGATATTGTTTCATATTTTACCTCATTATGGATAATATACTCTCTAAAAACTGATATAAGTTATAAACATCTGACAAAAGTATGGTAACATAGAAAGTGAACTTCTACTTTATCTGTACCATCTGATGATGGCAGCTTAGCATGAAGAAATCCTGAATATATTTACACAAACTCTTCCTTGACAGCCACAAAAATACTAGGTTTAGACTAGTATTTGGGGAGGACAATGGAGGGAGGACTGATTTTGTTTGTTTGCCTTTGGGTTTTTTAACTTTATAAATTATTCATCTGGAGTTCTATATTCGTAAATGAACTGTGCATTCTGGACAAGAATTCAGTCTTGGTGAAGTAAAAGACTTTGTTGTAGCTGATCACAATATAGGTGACAAATTATTTGGATTTCAAGCTGCTACTGTCACTAAAGACTGGGTATCTGAATCATGTGCATCCAAACCAAAAAAAGCTATTATTTCCACACTTAAGCAAAACATTCAACACTCAAAAACTGAAATTCTTTCAGATGAGGAAGTCAAAAAAGGCAGGAGCTGGGTCCTGAAATACTTGATCTTCATTATTTTGTATATAAATTTTCTTTTTAAATAAAAAACATGAAAGAAACAGAGATCTCAAACATGAAATGCAGATTAACTAATTAGTCCTGCTTTCAGCTGGGACTGAGTGAAGTGCCTTCCTAGTAGCTGGTACAGTGCTGTGTTTTGAGTTCAGCATGAGAAGAATGTTGATAACACTCCGATGTTTTTGGTTGCTGCTGGGTGGTGTTTAGACTAAGTCAAGGATTTTTCAGCTTCTCATGCCCAGCCAGCGAGAAGGCTGGTGGGGCACAAGAAGTTGGGAGGGAACACAGCCAGGGCAGCTGCCCCAAACTGGCCAAAGGGATATTCCATACCATGGGACATCACATCTAATATATAAACTGTGGGGAGCTGGGATCGCCACTGGGGGACTAACTGGGTGTTGATCGGTCAGTGGTGAGCAATTGCACTGTGCATCATTTCTACATTCCAATCCTTTTATTATTACTGTTGTCATTTTATTAGTGTTATCATTATTAGTTTCTTCTTTTCTGTTCTATTAAACCGTTCTTATCTCAACCCACGAGTTTTACTTCTTTTCCCAATTTTTCTCTCCCATCCCACTGGGTGGGGTGGAGTAAGTAGGTGGTGCGTGGTACTTAGTTGCTGGCTGGGGTTAAACCACAACATAATTAAAAGAGATTTTTATTTCCCAGACATTGACACCAAGCTTTTACTCAACAGACGCCAGAATACTTCAAAGAAACATAAAGTCCCAATCTTCAGGCAGAAAAGCTAAACCAGGAAAAGCTAAAGCGCAAGAAGGTAGAGAAAGGTCAGCAACAGGCCGATAGGCGACCCAAAAATAAAAACCCAAACCATTGCTTTGTTAAATTACTTGCACTTCCTGCTCAGCCAAATATTTTTAACCTTACGTCTTTTATCAACACAGCCTTACAAAATGTTGATTCTAGTTTCTTTCACAATCAAAGAGAGAAATAAGTGTCACATGCAAGATTTTTCTTAAATTGTGTTTAATCACAGCGGAGGAGGAGAGGGAAAAAGCTCTACAAATATTTTTGGCCCCAGTTCCTCAAATCCACTCATGAAAGGATGTTGTACATACCACTTGTACCTACCACCCTTCAAGGTTTGTGTTAAAGTATCTTTTCTAAGCAGAAGTCATGAAGGAGGGGGAAGGTGTTGAAAAGGGTGAAGGAGGGAGTCTTCATGACAGCTAAGCCTACAGAGATAAATGAATGGCTAGCAGCAGTTTGTGCTAATTCCTGGAGGTAGCTATGAACAGAGAATGCAGGTTTGCCAGTATAAATATTTGTTTCCTGGCCCGTGGTATTACCCATCTATATTCAAATAATCAAATTATGAGATTATAAAAGATGATTTACAGTTTTCTCAACATCTATAGACCAAAAGACCCCGCTGCTACAGAAAGTTCAGTGACTCAGAGGCTGATCCAGTCTCTGCTTGAAAGCAGTGCTCCAGATAAGGCTGCTTTAGCAGCTCAAGACTGTAGTCATCCCCAAAGAAGTTGATGCAAATTCTAATTTATATTAGAAGCAGAAAGGAGCAGGGTGGTTTTCATCTGCCTTATGTTTCAATGTAACTAAAGTACTCTGCTTGTTGATTTTCAAAGAATCCTAAGGCTAAAATATGAGTCAGGTTGGTGTTAACATACATGAAAAAAAAAGACTTCAAGTTCAAGCAATAGTTCCTACTTTCCATAAACACTGGATTCACTGTTAACACATTTTGCAAACATATGCGGTATCATCCAAATTATATTATATTGTAATCTAATGTTAGTAATTGCTGCAACTAAAAAAAAAAATTACAGGCATAAAAAAATAGATAACTAAAACTCCTTGGCACTTCTCAGTGATTTTGCATGTCTGTAATTTATCATTGTAATTGTATCACTGTTACGCCAATGACACTCAAGCCTATTTTTCTATTTGTGGCAATATATCTTGCAAGACAGAATGCAAACTACTGGTTTTTGGCTTAGAAGCTGTGGTTGTCAAAGAATTTAAACCAGACACTGACAACCCTGTATATTGCTTCCTGCTCCAGTTACTTCACTTGGTGCTTTCTGTTAATTTTGCACCCTGACCACCATCCCACCATTTTAGGGCAATACTTAAATTAACTCTTGACTTTAAAAAAAAAATAAAATCCATAAACTGTTTATATGCAGTCAGAGAGCCTATTTTCTCTATCAATGCCACCACATAAGTTTGTAAAAATGTAAACCATAGTTAATTAAACCATTGCAAAAAGCACACAGAGCAAACTTGCATAGTAGCAGTTTTATACACTAAGACACTAAGGTTAAACTTATAAAAAAAAAAAAAAGATAATTATTTGCTCTTTTCCACCACCTTAAACTCAGGGACAATATACATTTACCCTCCACTTCCCTAAAAATAAGTAGAATGCTTTAACTGCTGAAACAACACACTAAATTCAATGTTAATTTCCAAGTTAAACACCACAAACACTAAAGAAATAAATAGGTTATATTCTGGTAAGATTGAATTACTACTACATTTTACAATAAAAATAAAACTTTTTTTTTCTTTTTTGAACTTGGATATAGAGAATTCTTAAAGGTTAATCTCATTCCCATGAAAGCTGATCTTGGTACATATTTGCAAACTTCTCTATAATGCTCCTTTTAGATTTTCTGAGCTACGCGCCAAAAAGGAAGCAAAGACTTACTCACTGCACAGTCCTTTATTGACAAGACCTTTCTTTCTTTGCACACCTCCTCTGCTGTGCTGCTTAATTTGTCTTCCACTATTACTCCTTCAATTTGGTCTTTATACTTAAACAATAGAAAAGGAAAACTTTTTTTTTTTCATTTGTTTCCAAATTTTACAGGGCTACAGATTTTCTTTTTGGAGTGTTTTATGGGATTTTGAGATGGGAGTTCCATTCTCACTTGAAGACTAGGAGTTACTAAACTAATGATTTTTAAACCTAGATTAAGAATAGCGATGTGATAAGCTTTAAAAATATGTACCATTGCTTTATCCCTTTGTTGGGCAACAGAAGATATTGTCTTTGTATATGGGCTAAAAACTAGCAGAGAGCTGTCTAGCCAAGCTAAAGTTAAAAATTAAAGAAATAATTAAGTACCTTGATGTTATTATAGATAGTGGGAAACTTTACCACTTACCTAACCCTTGGCGACAAAAGCTCCTGAAAGCTAGAGAACAAGATGCTGAGTTCATCAGTATTGCATCAGTTAACCGTATTTATGGCAGAATGTGAGGAGATCAGATTGTTGTCAGCAAATAGGCTATTTACTGCCTGTCTCCCTTTTGTTTCTAAAGAAAAGTCATAATAAAAAGTGAGATGAAGTCATTTTCCTCAGAAGAAAAACAGTGAAAGTGTGTCACAGGCCCTTAGAAGACAAAGGAGGAAAGAAGCACTATAAGATACCACCATAAGGTGTTTTTTGTTGTTGTTTTTCTGGTGTTTTGGTTTCATTGGTTTTGTTTTGGTTTTTTGTTTGGTTAGGTTTTTTAAAATGTAAGTCAGTAAGAGTTTTTCTTCCTGGCTATGGCACAGTAGAATCAGATTGTTAGCTAGCTGTACATCCTCTCGCCAGGAGAGAACAGACCTGATTCTTTGCTGGAACTGTGCTTAGAAGAGAAGAATAATAATTTGTGGGAGAAAACAAACCACAGTGCAGGCACCTGTCATGAGTGTCCAGAACAATCTCTCCTCACTTTTTGTATAGGATTCTTTATACACCAACATTATATTCCCAACCAGAATTAAGAACAACAGAATATCGTAAAGGCTGCAAATAGCTGCTCTGATACTCCTGGGAAGCAAAAATTGTGTAAGATCTTGTTTTGCTCAGAAAGTCACAGCACATGAACCTTTCCATCAATTTGCAGGATAGTATGAAAGAAGCCACTGAAAAAAATCCTCACCATCTTTGGTATGAACTGAGCCGACTGCTCTATACTTTCTGCCCTGCTTCACAGATCTTCTTTCTCTCAGTGCACTTGCATCAAAACACTGTGCTTGTCTCCTTGTGAGCAAAAGCATGACAGTAATGTGAAGAAGTCAGGTGCACGAGTCTGTCTGTGCAAGACATTTCATTTTTCAGGAATCTAATTGGGATTTGATCTTCTACCTGCACAGTCTCTTGTAAGCCTTTCTCCCAGAGATGGCTCAAATCCATTCATATCTAAGGCACTTCTCTACAAATAAAGAAAAAAACCAACCACATTTAAATAAAGTAAATAAGCAAAGAAACAAATGAGACAGAAGTTTATACCTCTCCATTATACAAACAAAACCCAGATTAAAACAAAACAAAACCAAAAAAACCCACAAACAAACCAAGCAACAGTTGAAACTAAGTCTTCAATAAACAGCAATGTCTTTAGCAGCTGACTTTTCAGAAAGATCTCTCAATTTCCACCTCATTACCCAGGAGAGGTAGCAGAGAATTTAGACACATATTAATGGTCTGCAGTACATTTGAACTCTCTTGCACTGAATTACAAAGCATTCTGCCTGAAGCTATTACATTAGCTCTTTGTTACATACACCTAAAAGCCCACCCACTCTGTATGAATTCAGATATGATACTGTAAGATAATTATACATTCAGTGGGAAGTCAATGTTAATATTCTCAAGGACATTTCAAGGATTATCTATGATATCCACCAGTCACTTTTTAAACACACAAATAAAACAGAAAAATCATAGTCTTTTCAGCTGCTTTTTAAGCTGGTTAACAGTCCCAGTGAATTTTGCTGAAGGCAATGAAATATCCAGTCAGGGGCGGGGGGGATCTATCTTAGTCATATTAAGGAATCTCCTTAACTTTTAGTATACATACTAAAATTATGCTTCATGCAACATGCTGAAAGTTATTTTGTGCATTGTCCAGTCTCTTCACAGTTTTACTTTCTGTCTGTGTCTTGACTAGATCACCAATGGTTTCAAGTATTGTCAATAACTTTACTGGGAATTACTGTAGTAGTGCATCCTATATTTTTAAAGAACAGAAGAATACGAATAGTCTTTTATTCTCTGTATATATAGAGAATGATAAGGATTGTCAGAAAGAATTGTTCTTAAAGGGTTTTTTTTATTTTTTAAAAGAAAAATACTCTGTAGCTAAAGAGAGAAATAATATATGAATAGAGAGAAATATCAGAAAGAAAATAGGTTTACCATGGCTGACAAGCTCAGGAAACTGACCTTATGATTTAAGGAAAAGTTATGCAGGTCAGCAATAGGTGTTTCCATCCTCAAAAAAGTTACATTGCCACATTCACCTGAGAAGCAACTCTGGCTGGCTGAATATAGAAAGGTTCTCCCATTGTATGAACAAATAAAATAGCGGTTTAGATAGATATTTAGAGATCACATAGATTCACATGGCACATGAACCAAAACAGGCAGTTAGCACAAGCTACATCTAAACAGACTTTGGAAAACAAAGAGGAGGAAGAATTGCAAGGAGTAAAGAATATGGTGGGAAATACGATGACCCAAGTTTCACTATTGCTTTTCTGTTTGGACAAGGCTCACTCTTTCAGGAGTGAGTGTCACAGACCTATTAATCCATACATATGAATAGTTGTGAGATCTTTGGCTGGAAGGATTCCTTTAAATACCAAGAACTTTAGTAGATATTAGAGTGCAATTCACTCCAGGTTGTGGATGTCTTACTTGGAAGCCCAATTCAGTGTCCATATTTCCATGATGTGCTACAAAGAAAGTAACTTTGAAATTGTCTGTAGTCTCACTAGGAAGTCAGAGGCAATTGTAATAAAGTAGAAAATGCCTTTCTGGTAATTAATTTTTTCATGAGAAAGCTATTCGCAATGAAAAGTCCTCAAGTGGACTATAACAAGCCCTTCACAGAGCTTCTAGAGCTGCTGATTAGCATTCTGTCCAAGTCAACCCAACTGTAAAATCTGGCACTTAACCTTTGAAGTTGAAAATACAGGTCTGAGCCCCTGTGGAGAGAAATGTGCAATAAATGTGGCCAATAATCTTTTTAATGTGACAGTTAAAAGGAAAACACAGAATATAGGTAATGTAGAAAGTCAGGCTTTGAGGTCTTCATAACTGAAGGTACACAGGGCTTGCAGCATGCCCAGCTTTGCTGGAGAGGACATGGTTACACCTATGTTTTACTCACAGTTTTTCTGAAAAGTAAAGCCAGAAAACATTACAGGACTTCAACTTTGCAAGTCTTCACCAGCCAAACATCAGTTATACTAAAACGGGATCTCACTCCTTCGTTGTACAAACAACAAAACCCCAGGCTCATTCACACTGTCTACATTCTTCAAATCAGTGTGACACAGAATGGACCAGGATCATCTTTTTTTCTTCTGGTAGATAGTGTTCCTGTGCTCTTCTGCATTCAAAAAGACTAATATGAGTTTCTGCATATTCAGTACGCCCAGTATGAAGGAGCACCCAAACAATGTTGGATGGAAACTGAACAAACAAGCAAGACGAAACAAAGAACCAAACCACAGAGACATCTCAAACTTAGGCTGATGAGAGGCATATTGTTGTCTTTCTCCCACTCTTATAGTTTCTTACAGAGAGACCAAAAGGAAAGGCAGCACCTTTCTCCTCCCCCTCCATGTCAACAGAGAGAGAAAAGAAGCTTAAAACAATAAGGAATAAAGATGCCAATGTTCTTACCTGAGCATTAATCTCAACACTGGTAGTGCATCCTTGAATCACAAACACCGTTCCCCTAATATATGATTCTTTGACTTTCCCCACTTGTTTATATTTGAAAGTACTTTTAATTGACTATTAATGCACACACTCCACACATTCAAGAATATATATTCCAAGTCTGGACTCTCACTGTACTGGAGTGTATCTAAACCCCATAGTCACAGAAAGTGGATGATGTCTCTTCCTTATTGATTCTAATGACAAAACATCTATAAGTTCTTGACTGTTTTGATAATGCCTGAAGCTCCCTGCAACATAAGCCATTTTCCTCAACCTGTCAAGTTTAAGAACTGAAGTTTAAAAAAAGAGCAAGGAGAGCCCTGAAAAAGAGGAAATAGTTCCTTTGTATCCTAGCACTTCTGCTGCTGTTTGGAATTAATTTAATCTAACATCTATGAAAGCAGAATTAAATTAGTTGTATTACTTGTCTTAGCTGATGGCTAATCAAAACTACCATACTGTGCTGGTTTGGGCTGGGATAGAGTTAATTTTCTTCAGAGTAGCTAGTATGGGGCTATGTTTGGGGGTTTGGATTTGTTTTAGTTACTGCTGAGCAGTGCTTACCCAGAGCCCAGGCTTTTTCTGCTCCTCACCCCACCCCAGCAGCGAGCAGGCTGGGGGGGCACCAGGCGTCGGGAGGGGACACAGCCGGGACAGCTGACCCCGACTGACCACAGGGACACGCCAGACCGTATGATGTCATGCTCAGCATATAAAGCTGGGGGAAGAAGGAGGAAGGGCTGGGGGGTGTGGTGATGCGGTGTGCGGAACAGGATGGTCAGAGTTATGACATTTTGTCTTCCCAAGTAATGGTTACATGTGATGGAGCCCTGCTTTCCTGGAGATGGCTGAACACCTGCCTGCCGCTGGGAAGTGGTGAATGAATTCCTTGCTGTACTTTGCTTGTGTGTGCAGCTTTTGTTCTACCTATTAAACTGTCTTTATCTCAGGTCACAAATTTTCTCACTTTTAGCCTTCTGATTCTCTCCCCCATCCCACCAGGGGAGAGAGTGAGCGAGCAGCTGCATGGGGCTTAGTTGCTGGCTGGGATTAAATTATGACACATACTCCACCTCAAGCCATAATTAATTTTTTTTTATTATATACACATAACCGTGTATATATTGAATCCTTTTTTCTAAAATTTCT
This sequence comes from Elanus axillaris, assembly GCA_026212715.1. Classification (NCBI taxonomy): domain Eukaryota; kingdom Metazoa; phylum Chordata; class Aves; order Accipitriformes; family Accipitridae; genus Elanus; species Elanus axillaris. The sequence goes on from JANZLQ010000100.1 coordinate 11,053,505, forward strand.
TGAAGTGACTTAGGCAAACAGCTGCTTCCTTCACATACTGTGGGATTTAACCCAAGGCTTGAAGAACAAGCAAACTCCTCCAGCTTTGGCTAAAAACTCAATAATGCCTAACAGGGCAGCAAATGGCTCTCATCACCTACAGATTGGGCCTGAGGGAGAATGTATTTCCCCCTAGAGCCTACACAAACACATAAAGAGGAAGGAGTTCCACAATTTCACACTAAAACACTAATTTAAATTCTAGTTCTGAATTGGGTTTTCTAAGAATTGATATAAATGGCTTATTTTACTCAACTAATGATGCCAACTGGAACAAAACCTATCTATAAAGCATTAAGAAAAATATCCCACACATTAACTTCAGGAATAATGTTTCCCACTGAAACCTTCAAAGTTTGATTCTTTAATGTATAAATCATGGAGAGCTGAAGGTCATTCATTGATGAGAAGATGATGGCACTGCTTAACTGTCTCTTCCCAAATTCCTCCATTAGAAACCACCTTACATCTACTTAACAGCTTTGAGATTTAAAGTTTTCTGGGAAATATTTTCTAGCATGAGAAACATCTGTGCCTTGAACCTTGCTTTCATAAGCAATTAAATATTCCAGACACACAGGACCAACTTCTCTCTCTTCTTACATTTCACGCATTTTCCAGGTGTTGTTTGGAACTCCTAAAGTTATTCAGTGAGAACAGTTTGAGGAAGTTTCTTCCTCACACAATTAAAGCTGCTGAGATGGTCTAAACTGACAGAAAGCAATTCTGGCGGCTAGAAACTGACTAGAGCAAACTTAGCAAATCTACTTTCCCCTTACAGGAATGCTGTATGGCAGTGAATGACAACAAGAAGCTGGATCTGTAGTGGTTATATCTTAGTTTTTCTACACTGCAGTTAAAGGTGGGGCTGCAGCTTTCAAGTGATAAACTCAAATACTGAACATGCTGTGACTGCAGCAGATCAGCACAAGAAAACCACACCTAAGAAGCAGGGCACTTAGACCTCGTAAGCTTTTTGGTTGTTCTTGGTATCTAACTAATCACATAAAAAATTGGACTTGCCTTCAAAAGCTGTGGTACAACCAAGTCCCACTCCAAATTGTATTTCTAGAAATATAGAGCCTTTCCCAGCCATTAAAAAAATTATATTAAACTAGCTTACCAATTCAAACTAGTTTTTCCAGAAAAAATATAAAAAATTAAAATTAAAGTCATCTCAGCATGAACCAATTTTAATGCTCAGTTTCATTTCTGAGGGGGTCTTCAGCTGACCCATAGCTTTATTAAGATAGAGACAAAGTCGGATTTGTCAGGAGTAGCTTCTCACAGCACGCTTTCCTGCTACCTTTCAGGCTGACAGTTCCTTGGCTTCTGGCTCCTTACCCTACAGTTGTACCTGTTATTGTGTAAAAAATTTCTCTATTTCTGGTGATTGCATGAGTGGCTGATAACTTTTTCCTTCCGATTCACGTATTTCCCTTTGGGTCTTTAGACGGCTCCTTTACAGTATAATCAGACTCAGCAAGTGACTAGTAATTACCATGTTAAAACACACATTTTCCAGTGAAATAATTTTTTACTACGGACAATCCAAAAACTAGCTTTGTACAAAACTCTAAATTTACTCCATTTTCTCCTGCACCCTAACAAATGAGTGGGCAAGAAGGGCAAGCTTAGTTTTTTTATATTTTCTTTCATTATATCTTTACACTAATTAAAGGAGCTTTCCCCCCTTCTGCCCCTTGCTTTGGATTCTTCTCTGAAAGCCCAAGATCTTTCAGTGATTCCATGTTCCCTGAGATTGTATGTAAGAAACCACACCTTTTGGAGAGAAAAGTCAGTCAAAATATTCTTCAGAAAAAATTACTGGCATCCATTTCATGCCTATAGGTTTTCCTGCATCTCTTCTCTCACAATCTGCTGATGTGTAATTAAAGGATGCTATTGGTGTCATATCATCCCAAAACAATATCACTTCAGCATTTCATCTCAGTACTCAGGTCCAGAGCTTCGTTTGAAAATTAATATATAGATACAAACAGAGTGAAAGCTTGGGACTTCTTGTGGCTTCTCTCAGATAATGTGGCTCATAAAGCACCTCACTACCTCAGTGCAGAAATCACAATGCACATAGAGGTGCTGAGGAATTATTAAAAGTATTTGTACTGCATTATTGCTAGAAATCTCAACTCTGTTTTGATTCAGTTTTCACAGTATTAGAAGACTAGCTTCAACAGTGAATGTCAATGCTCAAAAGCAGATAGTTAAGAGACGTAATTTGTAGATGATGACACAATAGGTGGCAAAGCCAAGAAATAGTCCATTGACATGGATTCTTATAATGTTATATTCCACAGACTAAGTTCTCACATTAGTGTTACCTATTCAATTTTATCATCAAATGCTTCCCCTGCTAACTAGCAAGTTAGCACAGAATTCAGTTCCAAACAGTTTTAAGGAATGATGGGCTTTACTGAAGACAGCCCTATTGATATGGCAGTAATAATTCTCTCTCACAGTGCAGGCAACATCCACAGGCAGCTCTTTGTCCCACTCTTTTCAACACCCTGCCACACTTACTCCAATACTTTCTCTACACTTATGTTTGGGGGGTTCTTTCATTTTTAATGCTAGGGTGAACATACTAAAAGGATTAGGCATTATAGCAGTTAAATATACCAATACTGAGTCTTTGCTGATTACACGTGATTACTTTTGCAGAGGCAAATGGAGACAGTTTCCAACCATTTTCAAATCCAACAGGTATCTGACACTAACATAACTGTATTTTCATATCTTGCTAAATTATGATGCAACCATCCAGCCCAGCTTACAGAGTTTACTTTGTGAGCAAAGCAGCCTATGAAACCAATAGCTCGTTGGCCTTTTAAATTGCCCCATAAAGACTACAGTAGGCTGTCTCTAACTGAATTTGAATTTCTGGTATGTCAGGTCACGTTAAATCCTGTAACGCTACATACTGTCAACTTGAAGCGGAACATGGTCCAACCTGACATGGTAAAAAACAACCCCGCAAATCTGATCCAAAATGATGTGGCAGATGATAAACTGAAACACACATTGGTTTCGAAAGCAAATGCAGTAACGTACTGACCCTCTAGAAGTGACCCTCTAGAGAGGGAAAATATTAGGTGATCTTTCAGTCTCTCTGGCAATACGTTATGTCTCTTTACACCATAATTTAAGAACTGTCAAGGAATCCATTGCTCATCGACAACAGGTTAACAACAAAGACCGATGGGCAGATGACTGCTAGCCTCAATAATGTACTCTGTTATAGGCATAAGCACATGGGTGGAAGACTCATTCTAACATATTGGATTCTATGTTGAGGATATGGATAAATTAATCTCTCCCAACAGTTTAGAATACTTTTGAAGCTGCTTTTATCACTGTAATTATTGGTTTCCACAGACCAAACAAATGTAATGACTATGGAAAAAGCAGATCCCGCCCAAGCTTTTACTAATAGTATATAAAGACATATGTTTTCTGATAAATATAAAAATATCAGAATTAGTTTAACAT
>JANZLQ010000100.1:11057153-11073582 GCA_026212715.1 Elanus axillaris
AAATATAAAAATATCAGAATGAGTTTAACATACATGTCAAATCATGTTACTTATAAGTACATTCACACACATATATGCATGTACACATAAATAATCAAGCGTTCCTCAAACACACTTTTAAAGGAAGTCTGCCTAATTTCAACAGGATTTACAACCAGTTAAAAAAAAAAAACAAAAAATTAAAAGAATTTGTTCTATAAAAGTATGGAAAAACTGGGATCATTTTTGAACAAAAGCAATTTTAAAATATTTTTTAAAAACTGGAGCACACAAAGGATAAAATAAATAATCCTTTGTAGTCAATGTTTTTTGCTAATTTTTAGTCAATGCTGATTACCGATTCAGTCAACTTAAATTGGCATACCCAAATTGGAGACAAAAACTTGAAATCCTGCAAAGAAAACAAGTTTGGTTTGTTTTTGTTTTTTTTTTTAAAGTAGCAAATATTGCAAAGTGAGCAGAAATACATTGACAAATCTGTAGAAAGGGAAGAGTGCTTAGGTTTAACGTCACCTTTCATGAATACTTCATGTTATGCTTACGTATAACAATTTCAAGAGCAATTTGCACATAAAAAAATAAAGTCATCAATGAGCTCTTGATCTACTAGTCTAGCTGAACTATGTCCCCTAAAAAGCTTATCAACAGTGTTGCGTTTCCACTGCTGGAAATTATTTCCATTTTATTATTACCTTAGAACTTGCAAAACATAAGACTGTAGGGTTTGATGTACTGAAAAACCTCTTCAATAAACACAGGGGTTAAAAGGAAACAAGCAAGGCAAAAGATGTCAAATGTTGGTAAAGTTTGCACAAAGTGCCTGTTTAATATAAAGATCAATGTGCTGACTGCAGCTGTGCAGTAATGAAATACAAAGTGCCTGCCTGTCAACGAACAGAAATCTAGGGAAAAGTAATTCCAGAGATAAAAATAAACATTTTTCCATTTACTTTTCAATGTATTTAAAAATACAGAAAAAGTCTGGAGATAAAGTGAGATGCCTGCCTTCAAAATATCATTGATCATTACTGCTGTCCTGGGACGATCAACATCCAAAAAGTATTTGCATCTTAAATTAATTTGGCCCTTTTCTCCTGAATGTTTTCGAGAAAGACACATAAGCAAGAGGAATAATACTTGCCTCTAAAGGTGAAATATATATATAGATGTTACGGATGCACAAATAACCAAATCCAATGGAAGTAAAGCTCAGATTTATTCTTCAGTAAGAGTTGGTTAGAAGTCCAGTAATGTTTTATAAAACCACAGGCACGATGGTGTAAGAGGAATTAGTACTGCACAGATGACTTAAGAATCCTTGAGATTTAAAGTGATGACTCAAAACACACGTATCACTCCCCTACAAGCTGAGGGCTCTCTCCCTCAGGAGTGACCTCGGTTGGTGCCTGATCTGAGGGGGAGTCCCCGACCGCAGACCCGTTGCTCCCAGGAGGACTGATCCCAACGGGTCCTCCAGCAGGAACCCGGTTATACCCCTGTCAAATCTGACCTGTGGTCATTAATCCCTGTTGGCCAAGACAGTCACCGCAGTGCACCTGGCACATCTCAGTTGGCCAGTTCCAATTTTAACCTGTGGCCTCCAGGGGTTTTTTTAGGGTTTTTTTTTCTCCTTCCCCTTCTCCCTGCCTGGAGGAGTTTCATTTCCTACCAGCAGGATGGAGGGGGGCGGGGGGTACATACTGCCACAATAGAAGAAAAAAACCATATGCATACATCGAAACGCTTTATTATATATGTTGACAAAACTAATTTATAATGTCTGAAAAGAAAATAAAAATTAAGTAAAATAAAAGCAGTTTTATATTTTGAACTCATGATTAAAGCATTAAATTCTTTTTTCCATGGAGTGAATAGGCCCAGCTGACCAAAATGTTTAGTGGCAGCAGGTCTGTCTTGTCACAACAAAACAAAACCAGCATTTCTGGAGTTTCAGCTCCTTGCTAATGTCTGAAGATCCTAGTGTCTCTGTTCTTCTGGTGCACAGCAATTACTGGCAAAAACTATTTCTTACTTTCGTGAAAGAAAAAACATCTACAGTTTTTGGAGCATTTTACAGCCTAGAAATGACTGAAATACATTGTAGCTGTTTTCTCATCAGCCCTACTTGCAAGAAATCATTAGTGGAAGCAGAGAACTGTCCCACGCAAATACCAAAACCCAGGCCTTCTTCATGGGTACTGCTGTGAAACTGCAAACAGATCCTATCCATTTGTGTGGTCAGTTTGCCTTGAATCCATGTAATTCATAATGATCTGTGACAGAGGAAAGGAGAGCCATGGGAAAGATACCTTTTTTACCACGATCTAGAGTCATTTTTCCATGACCTTGTCTCTACCATTTGGGTTTGCCAGCACTCCTTCTGGAGCCTTCTGATACTGCACAAAACCAAATCCTTCCTGATGCCAAATGCTTTCTCCAGCATTGCAGCACAAAGCAGAGGGCTGTCAGTGGTGGCACTGCCCTTCCATTCCCAAGGGACAGGCACATCCCCTGCCGTCCAGGCACAATATTGCTCAAAAGATTCTAATACACAAATTATCCTTTGGTGCATTATGAAACAATTCCTACTCTGATATGCTCTTAACAAAACCCCAAAAGACAAAACCCCTGCTCTCCTGCTGTCCTTCTTCCCCCCTTTCACTAATAGATGCCTTCCATTAAAAAAAAAAAATCTTCAATCACAAGAAGAAAATAGGATGATTAATTAAACATTTGTTATCTAAACAAGTCCCACTCTCAGAAGAAAACATAATCACTTTTATACAGAAAACCTCTCTGTGTAAACATATTAAACTTTCAATCATCAGCATACAAGGACATTAGAGAAAAAGAGTATTATCTGAAGCAGAATTACCTTCCAGTCATAATGCTTGCCATGTAAGTGTCTGGGTACAATGAAACAGAGACCAATACAGTGGGAACTCAAAATTAATATGGCATGATAGGACTGAGATTCTGTAATTATTGCCCTTTTAATGCACATTGGGTAGCAGAAACAAGTTCTCAATTATCAAAATGTCTTGGGGAGTGGGAACTAGCTCAGCTGTCTTCATTCTGCTGTATTACACTTATTATGTCTCTGCTGGCCTGTATACCTTTTGTCAACTGCCTTAATAATGATACGAAACACTACACATTACAGAAAGAAAATTGGGGAGGCTTTATTATAATTTTTTTTTAAACTTCCCAAGAATAAACAAAACTGTTTAAAAGGGAAGACCAGCACAGCAAGGCAATGTCTCTTCATAGTCTCCCGAGCACTCATTCTTCTAACATACGGACATTCAGTGGAAGTCCTTCAAAGTGTGATTAAATACACACTAAAATAGTCTACCACCTCACAACTTTCAAACATTTTAACATCACATTATATCTTTCAATTTAACACAGGACATATGTTAATCTCTGAAAAGAAGTTGAATTTGACCTTGAGACAAGTCTTTCAGTTAATTTTACTTCAGTATCATGTAGGTTATAACATATTTTACCTTGACTATCATCAGGATTTACAGCCAACCATTTCCAATATTTATCAGCTTGCCTGACTTTAATTATAATAAGCATGGAGCTAACTTCAAATACCACGATTAAGTTCTCAGAAGCTCTCAGCAAAGTCCAAGCATGAATGTTAACTAAGGTAACATTAGTGCAAGGAAGTCTTGTGCTATCCATTTTATATCATGCGTTAATAATGGAGTGTTGACTGAACCAGGAGAAGTCAGGGAGAAGGAACTTCATACATCCACTGTATGGTGAAGATAGCGTTATCAGGGCTGTCTTACCTTGGGAAGCCCCTGATAACTGAGTGCTTGGCATATACTATGACGTATGATGGAAAACAGGTTTTCCATTTCATATACCAAGAGAGACAGAGAGGGAAAAAGCAAGAATAGAAGAAAATCCTAAGAGATAGTCAGCTCACAGTACTTAAATACACAAACCCCTCTAGGTTTGCCAGATATTTTATGTTCATGAATCAACACCACATTACCTACATAGCCTGACCTTGCCAAAATAATTCACTGTCCAGGAGAGACCAAACGCAACAAATTTAGCCCAGAAAGCAGAATGGTAAAAAAAAGCTACCAGGACTACAAGATAACAAAGTTATAACTTGAAAGGCTTTATAGCTCTATCAAGAACAGGCACTACTCATCTCCAGGGGGTTTTGTGTTGGTTTTTTTTCCATGCATACTTGCAAGATGACATACATAGCTAAAATTTGTCCTGTGTGCACACAAGGGAAACTAGCACAAAAATTGTACACAGTTTCAGAGAAGGTGTGTTCCTATAAAGCCTGAATGTTATGCATTAATCCCTACCCTCTAACTTCATAACACTGACTTATTTAGGAACCTGCAAAGCTAGGTGTTGATTTGCAAAAAAAGAAATTTGCATTTTTTTTCCCAGAAGATTCACCTTTTTTAATATGTCTAAATGACACCAAACCAAACTCCTATTCCTACAAGTTTTTTCTCTGCTACCTCTATATTTAAAGCTGAATTTATAATTACAGACTCCAGGTAACTGATTTTCATCAACATAAGCACAAACTGCCTTTGCTCTTTGTTTACACAGATGTATACACATTTGTATGTATATTGCTCTATACATGTGTGGGCATATAAGTAATGTATAAATGTATTACACACTTATATGCAGCATGAGGACATGAATACAAACACAAAAATGCACCCTTTGAAATAGCCTAAGCACACATGTTCATGGGTGTTGTATGCATATGGGTTTATCCTATTTTTCTCCTATCCCTTAGTGCTCCTCAAACGTTACCAATTAGTCTCAGCAACAGGTGGCTAGCCGTAAGGACAGACAGGCAAAATAAACAGCATTTTCTCAAAAAGCTGGCTCTGCTTTGTTAGCTGCTGTTGCCACAGTACAAGCAGCCACCATCAAGAGGCATGTCCCTAATTGTGAAGACTGCAGGGAAAGGAAGACAACAAGCTCCTGATTAGCCCCCTGATTAATGTTACCCAAATGACTCCACAGCTTTTCCTGTAAGGAGGGAAAGCTCTCAAGCAGAAGGAGGACAGAACCATAACACAGTCCACAAGATTTACATTCCAGTGAAGCCTCTGAAGCAATGTGTGATCACAAAGGGAGAAAGGCAGATCATTTTGAAGGCTGACATGCAGCCTCAGCAACTAAAGTGAGATGTAAGCCTCACTGTAGTGTGACAGTAGTTATGGCTTCTTACCAATTACTTCTAATAGGGGCGGCTCCATTTCCCCACTGCTGTGTGAAGCCAGTACAGAGACAAAGACTGTACCTTAAATAGACAAACTAACTGCAAAGTGCATGGCTGTCAGATGAACCACAAATGAAAACAGAAGCTGCTTCAAACTTCATAAATACTGATTTAGCTTCTTCAACCTTGAAATAAGGAGAACAAAGCTGCTTGTGAGTACAGTGAGACCCCCTCCTGAAGCTTGTACTTTGGAAAAAACCTACCATTGATTCAATAATGCCTTACCTTATTAAGCACTTCGGGTCAAAGTGTAAAAGAGAGGAGGAAGAGCCTTCTCCAACAGGAATGCTAACAAATACAATTCCTATTGTGAAATAATTGTGGTGGGTTGACCCTGACTGGACACCAAGTGCCCATCAAAGCTGCACTATCACTCCCCAACTCCTCAACTGGACAAGGGATAGAAAATATAACAAAGAGTTCATGGGTCAAGATAAGGACAGGAGAGAGATCACTCACCAATTACCGTCACAGGCAAAAGAGAATCAGCTTGGGGAAAATTAACACAATTTGTTACGAATCAAACAGAGTAGGGTAATGAGAAATAAAACCAAATCTCACAACACCTTCCCTCCACCCCTCCCTTCTTCCCAGGCACAACTTCACTCCCGGATTCTCTGCCTACCCCACCCAGCGGTACAGGGGGATGGGGAATGGGATTTATGGTCAGTTCATCACATGGTATTTCTGCTGCTTCATCCTCCTCAGAGGCAGGGCTCATCATACTCTTCCCCCACTCCAGCATGGGGGGCCTCCCATGGGAGATAGTTCTGCTCCCCCGTGGACCTCCCTGGGCTGCAGGGGGACAGCCTGCCTCACCATGGTCTGTCTTCCCCACGGGCTGCAGGGGAATCTCTGCTCCGGCGCCTGGAGCACCTCCTCCCCTCCTTCTGCACTGACCTGGGGGTCTGCAGAATTGTTTTTCTTACATGTTCTCAATCTCTACGGCTGCCATTTCTGTCTCTCCTACAACTTTTTTTCCGTCTTAAAAATGTTATCATGGAGGCATTACCACTACTGCTGATGGGCTCAGCCTTAGCCAGCAGCAGGTCCATCTTAGAGCTGGCTGGTATTAGAAGCTTCCCCTGTATCCAACAGAGCCAGCAGCTTCTACCAGGAGCCACCCCTGTAAGCCCCCCTGCTACCAAAACCTTGCCACAGAAACCCAATACATTTAGTGCCATGACTCGAACAGAGTTTCTTTTCAAAACTGATGATAAAGTAGGGCCATACCACCTTTTCTCTAAAAGTAAGAATTCACAACAGGTTTGGTTGAAATGTATGAACAACTAGATTTTAGGTTGGCTTCTGTTACTACCATTTTCATAAGAAAAATTAGGGTCTGGACTTCAGCTTGATCCTCACCATAGCCATCAACTTCCTTTGTGATAAAGATTTATCACTTTTAAAAAGCAAACAAATCTAAAACTACACACACACTACCTGAGACCTGAACATTTTGAACATTTGAGAGCAACAGTAAAGCTGTGGAGAAGTCACAGCAGGAGAGACATGAACATTGCTTGGTCTTAGTATTAGATTTAGGGGTGCTGCAATCCATGTGGTAACTGGAAGGTTATGGACCATGCATCACCTCACTGATGAAAGCCAAGTGCAGACTACTCTGATTGATAAGAACAAGATGCATTAAAGTCTGATTGACTGATTAAGGTCAGAATTAACATGATTGATGAGAGCATGTACATGCAAACTTGGTTGGTAGGAGTACATATAAATCCTTCTCCATGAGGATCTGCAGTCTTCTGAGACATCAAACTGACACATGGAAGATTCCCTTAAATTCCAATAAAAGTAAGTTTTGCCACATTTCTTAAAAAGGTCTTCGTAAAAACATATTTGTCCTGGTTTTGGCTGGGATAGAGTTAATTTTCTTTCTAGTAGCTGGTATAGTGCTGTGTTTTAGATTCAGTATAAGAATGTTGATAACACGCTGATGTTTTCAGTTGTTGCTGAGTAGTGTTTAGACTAAGTCAAGGACTCTTCAGCTTCTCCTGCCCAGCCAGCAAGAAGGCTGGAGGGGCACAAGAAGTTGGGAGGGGACACAGCCAGGACAGCTCACTCAAACCGGCCAAAGAAATATTCTATACCATATGACATCACACCCAGTATATAAACTGGGGGGTGCTGGTTGGGGGGGGGTGGTCCGGGGAGATCACTGCTCTGGAACTAACTGGGCATTGGTCAGTGAGTGGTGAGCAACTGCATTATGCATTACTTGTTTTGTAGATTTTAATTCTATTATTATTATTATTATTGTCATTTTATTATTATTATCATTTTCTTCCTTTCTGTCCTATTAAACTGTCTTTATCTCAATCCATGAGTTTTACTTTTTTTTAATTCTCTCCCTCATCCCACTGGGGTAGGGGAAGCGAGCGAGGGGCTGCGTGGTGGTTACTTCCTGGCTGGGGTTAAGCCACAACAATATTCAAAGGGCAAAATAGCAGTGGACCAAGAACTTGGATGACATTAAAAGCCAATTAAACTTGGTCATCTCCCTGCCATTAGTCCTCCAAAACCTTCTCCCTGGGAATTAAATAATGTTCAAAGCATAAAGATGAAGCATCTTGCCAGCTTCTGTGGTCTTTAAGTTTAAGGACTATTTTGGCTTCATTTTGTTTTAAACATATGACATTTCCTATCAACATGTCAAGTTTTGTAAGAGACACCCCACAATAAGACAGGCTGCAGAGAGATTCTGGTGTCTCGACATGACTATGTCCTACACAATATTTTCTAATGAAAAACTTGCTTGTGGATGCATTTACATGTTTCAAATAAACAAAGTAGGAATTAACATCATGCATTGGCATGTGTGATTACCACAGTAATTAAAAGCAATAAACACTAAGTGTTTAAAATCTTTCTTCCAAGTCATTATCATCAGAGTCTTTCCTTTTTCCTTAAAATGAATAAATAAAAAATAAAGGATATTTTCCCCTAACAAAACATCTCTTTAGCACATGAAGAATTAGCCAAATAAAAAGCAGCCATCCCCCCACCCAAGACATATGGGAAAACAAAGCTATTTACATATATCCCCACAGGTCTCCTTTTGATTGCCAATTTCTAGTCTTCAAATCATTAAGGCAAAAAAACCCCAAACATTTAGCTGCTGATTTTTGTTAGCATGTTTTGCTAAAGAGAATACTCAAATCAATATCAATTCCACATAGCAACATTTCAACCAAGGGATTTTTTTTTTCAGTTTGGTGTGTGACATAAAACCATTCAGAAACACATTGAGCTAAACATCTCCAAAATCACTCACATTTACACACAAAAGCCATAGATATTCTTACTTCCTAATTTTCTAATAAATCCATGGCAAAAAAATGTCTCTACAGATTCTGCTGGAGCAATACTTGAAAAACAGCAGTGACCACAAATAAGAGGAAATTCAACTAGGCTTTTTGTTTTCTAAACAACCATTCAGAATCCCGAGATGGTTCTCCTGATGTTCTAACACTTAAGCTTTCATCGTTATTAAGAAACAAAGACCTAATTAGCTATTGTTTTGCTAGATAGCAAGGGTAATCTTTCTTCCTACATTAATATTAAAAACCTGCAATGAAAATGCACTCCTCTCCTGCAAAGGGTCAGAGCTGCTCAAATAGTCCCCCTGCCCCAGGTGATTATTAGTTTTGTAAGGATTTTCCTTTCCTTCAGGTGGCACTACCAGCCCTTCTGCAGAGGCAGGCCTCAAATTTGTCTAGTTTTACTATAAAGTGATTAATGGCCACAGTACACAGAAGAATAACTTTCATTAAGTCCCAAGCAAAGGAGAAGGCCGCCTTCACAGGAATTTAAGAAAAGTGAAGAAGAGGAAGGCAGTTCTTGCATTAACCATGACTAAATTCAAATTTTTAATTTTTTTTTTTTGGCAGATCCTTAAACAGCACTATGACTACTGTAGGCTGAGGGGTTTAGAACTCTTTTAGAGATGGTTTACTCCATGCCCGTCCATTGTACAATATAACAGTAAGTCTTCCTGACATCAGCTGAGAAAGATGAAACACAGACGGTTAATGTACAAACGGGATTAAACACTGGAATGTTAGAAACAAACCCTTTCCTGAGCAATGGCAGTCATGAGTCCTGTGACTTAGAGTCTGATGTTTGGATTACCTCATTTAACAATGTCTGATTAAAGCTTTTAATACCCTTGAATATTCTGTAAGACCCTTTTTTGGGGGGATTCCCTAATGTCAAACCTAACCGAGCACCTGCTGCAGCTAGGTTGATTCTTTGCTAATAGTTTGCAATTGAGTTCACAGTGCGACCTCTTGCACAGCAGGAATTTGGAGCTCTCTCTTGTATTCACCACCTATTTTTCAAAATGCATAGAAAAGACTTGAGACCTCTGCCATGCTAGATTGGTTTGAAATTGGTCAAGAAGATCAACATTATTCAGAACACAAGCAGACTGACAGATGAGCTCACACATACAGAGTGTAATCACAGATGCCATATTTTTCAGGAATTTTAGTCCATGCACACATGTAGACAGCCCATTCTGCAAACAGTTACATGTGTTTCAGTTTGAGGTTATATTTAGCCTTTACAGTCCCTCTATTCAGTCTAAAGATAAAGCACTTGGCACATGCATGCATTTTGCAGGATAGGGGCCAATACTGTTTCATGGGCCTCCTGGCATGGATGGTATCGGGCTCTGTTGCTTAAAAGTGCCTCATGCAGGTGTTCCCTCACATCAGGCAGACCTTTCTGCAGCAGGATTTGAACCCAGGAGGCATTCTGAGTATTCTAGATAGGTTAAAAATTCTCGAGTTCCCTTCCTGTGATTACTCTTTTGTATCTGGATTTCAAGGAGACTATTGACTCATTTGAAATTACACCAGTGCATCGGTTCTTGCATAATTAGAGAAAAAGAAAGTAATAAAGTTTTCATCTTTATTATTTAAAACAACCCAATCCAGATTCTTTAACAAGAAAATAGATCTCAGTCTACAAAACATAATTCCTTCTCTCCTTTCCCCCCAAAAATGAAGCTTTTATTTAATTTTTACACTGTATTTTTTTAAATGTAAGCTCTTCTATTACCTTCACTACATGAGCTAAGCGCATAAAAGGAAGTAGCCAAATCTCACTGCTAACTTTCTAGTTTTCTCTTTTACCACTGAAATCTAATAAGTATTTTTACAATGACATCATGTTATAAACCATCAAATGATTTTCTGATGCAACTGTCTGAAGAGACCCTAAATATCTTATTATTCTCTGACATTACCAAGAAACAATCAAGATTTATATTATTGCTAATTAGCTAATTTTCTGTCTGTTACTGTTGCACAGCAGAAGTTACTAAACCAGATCCAAAGTGAAATGGCTAAATTATAGTAATCCAAACAGGTAGAGGATGGGCTGAGATTCCACCAAAAAACACTTCCATCCCTTAGTGACATTACTGCCATCACACCAATGTGACATCTCCCCACAGCCAGTCTGTGGTTATTGAGAGGGTGGCTGCACTTGCCAAACTCATTTGCCCCTGGGGTTCCACCCCCTTCTGCTACTGTGATTGGGATTTTTTCTTCCTTTCTGGTGGAGTAAGTAGGATTTGAGAGAAAGAAAACCAAAATACATCTGTCATGTCATCAGTACTCAGTCAACCCCACTAATTGGCCAATAACCCAACATTTAAAGTGTCCCTCTTTCCTTGCCTCTCACCCTTCCCACTTATTCCTGTTTTAATACCGTAACATATTGTTTCACTTAATTACAGCTTGTCCAGACTTATGTGGCTGTACAATATGGGAGAGAATAAAAGATAGAAACCACCACAAAGACTCCCACAGATAATACTTTGTACAGCAGAGACAGAGTACAACACCAAATATTGCTTGCTGAAAGGAGTGTGCACTTTGAGCACCAGAATTGTCATTTGGAGTCAAATATCTACAGCGCAAACTATTTTTTTTTTAATAAAATTTGATGAGCTCATATATACTTCCATACAAGGTAATCATAACGCAGCATCCTTAATGCAGAGCAACAGGGAAGATCTTCACTCAAAATTAAAGCGCACTGCTGTTCCTTCAGCCAACAGGATTTCTATTACACCACAAGTGCCTAGGTGGGGTATCCAGTTAGGTGTTGGTGCTCAGGCTGCGCCAACTTATGAACAATGCCAGAATCTGACCTTTAATTATTCTTCCACAGCAGGGGGGGACTCATATTCCTACTGACAAAAATAAATGGCAGAGAGCTCCTTCCTGTAAAGATTCTGTCATTCGAAGGATAACGGTGATTACAGAGAAGCGTTGGTTCTAGTTAATGGATTATTCCTTTCCTAAGAAAATTCCCTTGATGTTATAATATGGCTTTTGGAAGACAAGATATATCTTAATTCCTGTTAATGACAATATCAAATATTAATATCAGTGGGCTAAAGCAAAATGACTTTCAAAAATCACTGAGGAGTTGCATTAGGACAAATGAGATCTCTGGGCTGTGGTCCGTTATCCAAGGAAGGCAATTTGTATTTCGGGGACTGAATATTTCTGTCTTTTGGCATAAACATTAACAACCATTCTTCCATGGCATAGTTTCTCTATTTTCCTCACTCCACATGGGTGCTTTGTCAGGAAGATATTTTGCTGATGATATAAACAAATGGTGGCCAGAGGCAGACCAGAGGAAATCATGATCACATTGGAAATTAAATTCAAGCCAGCCATAATATGTGCTAGAGCTGACTTACTATCCCGCATTCCCTTCCACATCTGCTATGCGACAGCTGAAGATTTATCCAGCCAAGGGTTTGATTCTTACTGATAGATGAGACAGGCTGCTGGGAAATGGGGACCCTCAACAGTTCCTTACCCTGTAAGGTCTTCCAAGTTGATGAACTGAACTACTGCCTCCAAATAATGTTTACAGTAGCTATGTCTCCATTCAGACCTCTCCCATCACAGGGAATCGTCAATGAAATTATTGCAAGGGATGTCCCCACTCAATTTTCATCTCTTTCTTGAAGCCCTCCACAATTTTCCCATATGTTTTGTTAGAAACGGCCTGTTTGGTTCCTGATTAGTAAGGTGAGCTTCACAAAAACAAAATATCCAATATTAAAAAGGATCTCCGTAGGACTCAGTGTTCCCCAGTAATGAGACTAATCCTATTTACTCAGTTTGTACACAAAAAATAATGCATTATTTCCATTTGAACAAATGCTATAACAACATGATGAATATGAAATCACTCTGCAATGGAACTCAGACATCCAGATTACATTCCTAATGGGCTCTGACTCTGAATAATCCAAACTGTGAAGCCTTTTTTCCTCCACTTTTTATTTAATTCTTCACAGTCTAATGATGCATTTGCTTCTAAAATGATTGAAGTAACTCTTAAAATAACTCCCATAGCAACATCTCTACATATTAAATACACCAGATCGTAGATGCAGAAGGCACAAGGGGCCTGCACAGCACAGTTCAAGGAAGAGCAACACTCTGCCACCTTTGCACACCTCTGGCTGGGAAGGGAACATTGCATACCTGTGGACAGCTAGCTAGACATTAAAAACAAGTTTCAGAACTTTATTGAAATCAAAGTAAGATGCCTAGTTTATAGTCACACAAATATCTTAGTGGTCCAAGACTGCCCATGTGTCTGCAATTTTCATACAATGGAACAAGCACAGATACCTTATCTTGTAGGATGATGGATTAAACTGTAAATTGCTCAGATGCTATGATAAAAGAACCTCACTAAATCGATACTTTAATGTAAAGTCATAAAGTTAGTATATAACACAGGTGGCTCCAGTATTAACTAAGTGTACAACTTGGGTTCTGCTTTGAGCTCAGAGAACTCCAAGTGCTTTCAGACCCTCATGGCTGAGGGAGTATCCGCAGTTTCACATAGACTACTTCTTGAACGGAGGGAACATCAAGATGGAAACTTGTACAGTACAAATCCTAAAAGTGTTTCACTAGCAGGAATTCATATTTCTTGATTTTCTACCGTTTCCTGATTTAATAACCTAGGCAGACGGCATAACTTATCGTTGTTTGCATTCACTTCCACCTCAAAAAAATCAATCAACCTTTGCTTACCCTTCTTGATGATTGCCCCTTTTTTTTCAGCTAAGGAAAAATATCTTGCTTTCCTACTTGCTGTTAACCAAAAAAAAAAAAAGATTATCTTATATTTCCACAAGGGTTAGGAGAACAGCCCTTGTGTTTGTTTTCATTCACAGTATGAATGATACTTACTTCATATTCCACAAAGATCACTGCAGTACAGACTATTTACAGTCTTGTCTTTTCAGAAAAAAAAAAAAAAAAAAAAAAGAACCACCCCAAAATTTGTGGCTTTACATTTAAATGCAATCTTGGATTGCATGGATCAGAACTTTCCCATTCCCAGATGTTGAAAAAAAGGCTGGTTTTGTCTAATAGTTTTGCTACATTATATATACACAAATGCAGTAGTCCACCACTTTACAAATCTATCAATATATCACAAGCATACGAATACTGTGCAGGAGTGGTAATAGCATGTATTTGTTGAAAGCCACACAGTATGCAGAAAACCATTTTGATCCTCAGGGGTCTGTAAAAATTACATTCCCAACTATATTTTTCCTCTAAAATGATTTCAGGAGTTTTACATTCATTGTGGTCCTCAGGATTAATCCCTTCTATGAGGACAATGACTAATAATGTTATTGCTTCTCTAATGTACTCAGTCACCATGCTTTACAAGCAGATGAGCAATGAAAAGAATCTTTCAGAGTGTGTTCATTCACTGTTTATCATTGATCAGCAGACAAAAGGAATGGTCCTGGCCAAAGCACTAGCCCCAGCCTATGGAAAAGGTGCTGAAGAAAGCCAGCAAACCCACAAAAAAAAAGCTTAGCCATAAGAAAAATAAACAAATACAACACAGTATCTAAATACAAAATTGCACAAAGGAGAAGAAATGAGATTTCTGTCTCAATAAGGATGACACAAAGCAATGGTGGGAAGCCATGCCAACTCTTAATTGGGTAAAACAAAAAAGAAACCATTTCCATCCAGGAAGGAAGCCAAAGAAGTCATACCCAGAGCGGCATCAGAAAGATTACTGGGAAGGTCTGGGCAAAGGCAGGAAGGGAACAGCGGAAATACATTACCTTGATTCCATACATGAACTCATGAATACATTTACACACAAACATACACACGTATGTGTATGCAAGTATACACACGCTCCTTTACCACTTTCCTATAAATCCACACATAAATATATATGTGTATACATACATATATATGAATTCTCTCTCTCCCCTACCGCTTTCCATGAAAGACAATAGAAACTGGGTACTTATTCACCAAAGTTCATTACATATTGAGATATTTGAATATATTTTCTCAGAATGATGGTTTTACTGCCTGAAGTCCTACATACGTCCCCCAGGACAAACTTGTATCCTGCTGCTCAATTTCCAACAATGCATTTATCGAAACATTTCTAAATGGATGTATAAACATTCACTCTCTAACAAATGTGAACTAAAGAGACTCTGTTCTGGAATTAGCTCCTCAGATTCCCCGCTCAAGTACACAAATCATCCTTACATTTCTCCTCGACATTTTCACATGCCTGAACAAACAGTTTAGTCTTATGCCATGGCTTGAAAAGTCAAGAGATTCAAACTACCATCAGTCAGTGAAGAAAAGTCCAAGAACTTAGGACCTTCTGCAGATGACATCTACAATTTTCAAAGACCTCTCTGTTCAAAATGAATTAATTTGCACCCTCGGGTTCCAAGCTGCTGAACTTTGCACTTTCTTTAGACAGTATGTGCTATATTATGAAACATTTCTCTGTTTCAGAATAAAAAGGGGAAAAAAACAGTCACCAATACCCACTAGTTTCTGCAAACTTGAGCCTGCAGACTGTTCACTAAAATGTTACAACGAGTTGAGAGAGAGACAGTAAAGAATGCCCAATGAGTGCTTTCAGGACTAGATTAATAATCACTTTAGACCAGATGACCGAGCTGAAAAACTGGTGGAAAACTCCTTCTAATAAAGCCTTTCATTTAATTTTTTTTATGAGCTTCCCCCCCCACCCATATATACTTCTGAAGTCTTTTAAAACACAAACTGATTTTAATATAACCATTTTGAATAAAGAGCACAAGCCTTCTGTTTTGAAAGTGTCACTCCATAGCATTTTGAAGTTTTCAAAAGATCTTGCATCCTCTCTTTGCAAAACATTTTTCAAAGTATTTGAAAGGTCAAAATTATTGCCTTAACTTGCCTTGAATTTATACGCAAGACAAGTTGCCTGAAACTGCCCAAACTGTTTGTCCAAAGATCTCTAACTGGCTTCTACTACCATTGAACTTCCAGGTAGGCTATGATAGCACTCATTCAGAGGAAAGGCTTTACCATAACTTTAGGATCATTTATATATCATAGCAGTCATTGCCCTGAAAGTATTTAGTGAATAGCTTTTATGGGAAACAACCTCTGTCCACTGCTCCTATCCCTGCTAGGAATTAGGGGGGTGTTAGAGAGGGGGAAGACTTACTTCTGCTATTAGCCTGCTTACTCATATACCTTAAAAATCAAAGTACTAAAATTAATTTATAAGTAATAATTTGAAGTGAAATTGACTTACTTTAATTACATTTAGCATTATATACTGCAATGCATTACTAAATAAAAAAATTATAAAAAATGACAAAAATCCATGCTTAATTTAAATCAGCCAATTACTTTAAGTGCTGCTACAGTCAGAAAAGTGATTCAAGGATAAATATGGGAACACACAACGCCATTTCTTCAATGGCTTCCAGATCAAATTCAAGGTAAAAGTCAAAAGGTCCATTTTTTTTTTCCTCTACCCCATGGCATCAAAAAATTTCCATGGGACTTGGAGAACTTGGCTGAATTCTTTCTTTCCTGGCATTCTCTGCAGCAGTAGTAATGATTATATATTATGTTATGAGACACACTCTTTTCACAGGAAAGTCTATTTTTTCCAGGCAAAAATTGAAGGCTTTATATTTGTATCCTGGCTTCAGCTGGGATAGAGTTAAGTGTCTTCCTAGTAGCTGCTACAGTGCTGTGTTTTGAGTTCAGTATGAGAAGAATGTTGATA
>JANZLQ010000100.1:11078969-11098649 GCA_026212715.1 Elanus axillaris
CGGGGGGGTGGGAGAAAAAAATTATGCACACTGTTCCTTCTCACTCAGAGCTTGGCACAATGACAGATTTATTTTTTCATTGATTCTTTACACCCATCATAAGGTACTAAATTTGCTTGGGCAGAGACTCCTTTTCCTCAGGTTTCAGCCAAAAGCAAAAATTTTGCTGAAGGAATTGCATGAGATTTAGAGAAAATGCTACCTCTAACTTTTGGTTTAACGCCAGGAAGCGTATCACTGTGAAATTTAGTCCAAATTGAGAATAGTGTGAGGAAGCATGTGAAAAAATAAATGGTAATAGCTATTGTGAAAATTAATTTTTAAAGACAACAGTACTCAGCTTTGATAGAAAGTGTTTTCTGGGAACAGGTAGAGGCCGTGTTGAACTTCCTTGCACAGCTATGTGACCCCTGCCAATCAATGTCAACACTTTATTAATATTTTACTGAAAAAGTGTGAGATGATTCAAACTTCAACTGTCTTGGTAGGTGTTGCTAAGCAACTTTGCTGCTTATGTGAGAACTAGTTTTCACAGCAACCTTTCCTTTAAACCAAAGGCCTGCGTCCACCTGAAACACTTTCCCCTTTGTCAGTGAAGAACCCAGCAAGCTATATTCCACCCCTCCCTTTATATTTTCCTCTCCATCTCGCAGTTAAGCAGAAATCAATTTAATAGTGTCTGAAATCCGCCACTTTACTTACCATAATCGCTGTCATAAAATACTATGAATTTCTGCCACCGCAGCTCCGTGACCAGTTTCAGCATAACATCATTGAGGCGGACCGGTGGTCGGGCAGCCAGCGTGTACTCCTCTTCCTCCAGGCTGGGGTTCAGGTGGCAGGCTGTGCGTGGGGAGCCTCCTGTGTTGCGCTGTACAAAAAGGTGTGGGATGTGCATGGCATCCGTCAGGGACTGCAGGGCGTTGGCCGAGGCACAACCAGTGGACGTCACTAAGGCTAAGATCCCCAGGGTCATCAGGTCACAGGCTGGAGAAGACAAGAAATAAAGCAGGGTTAGAACAAGCACAACAATTCCTTCGACCAACCTGGATGCTAAGACAGGAACAAGACAGGCTTTACCCTTGCCATTCACCCAGAGCTGAAATGATTTATATTACCGTATCAGCTGAAGCCTTTCAGAGTTAGGTCCTGTACCTTTACAGTAGGAGACAGTATCTGCAATCTGTACGGATAAGACAAAGTTGAGGACAGATAACATTACTACTGTCATTTCTTCAGACAGGAGCCGATGCAGATGGAGATTATAGCCCTTGTTTCAGGTCACTCTTGGTGGAAGCAGGAACTGAACTCCCATCTTTTAAAACACCCTTCACTGCCTTCACCTCTTAATCTTTGTTGTGCACATTGGATGAAGACTTTGGACAACAAAGAGCAATTTTAGTTTCAAGAATTTGTCTTATACAACAGAGTTCGGAAGGGTGTTTAAGCTGATGAAAAAACATTCACCCTGTGTGTCTCAGAGCAACAAAGAAACAACAAAGGCACTCATTAGAACGAAGGCAACTCATGAATGACTAAACAATTATTAACAACGCTGTAGCTGTCTTTAAAAAGATCTGGAAAAGTACGTACCATTTAAAAACACAGCATATACATTCACGCCCATCTGCTTCTGAGAATGAAGCATTAGGTGAGTTAGAAACCCAGGCCGCGCGGGCTGGGCCACCCTGAGCAGAGCCCTGTGCAGGGCCCTGTGTAGCCTTGCCCCGCGGCTCAGGACTTCCAGCAGTCTCTGGCACGGCTCGCTCTTCCCAGGACTCCTCCAGGTAAGACAACCTGATATTCAGCTGGGGTTGGAAAATGTTTCCAGCCAAGGCCCCCAGCTATAACCCAGCCTCGATCTACTCCGTGGTGGTGGTAGGACTGTGAAAGACTGTAAGGCAGCTCTCAATGCCCATTTTTACTAACCCTCTTTCTTGAATAAGCAGCAGCAAAGCCAGCCCCTGGGAGCTCGGCATGGGGAGGGCTCATCAGTTAGTGCTGCACAGGCCCTGAGGGTCCCCCAGGGCACTGGGCACTTCCTCCTCCCCTTTGAAGAGGGCTGGGGGCTAGCTCAGGGTTTCGGTAGCTGTTTCGGTCCCTAAGCAACCACCTGCACAAGCACAGCCTGCCCAACGGGAACCAGCCACTCTGCTTCCCTGGGACAGAGGCCTACTGTAACGAAGCCAGACGTGAGGTGACCAGCGGTGCTCCACAGTCCTCCTGCAGTCTACGTGAGCTTGCTTACAGCAGATAAAGGAAAGAGCTTCTGGGGTGTCATGCGGGGCCCCCTCTGGGACACGGAGTGGCTGAACGGGAAACTCAGTTTCCAGCTGGAGAGGAGAGGCTGCCCACGCTGGTGCTTCCCTTGTCCAAGGTGACTGCCTCGGCACGGCACGTGAGAGAGCAGGCTGCCCACGCGTGGCACGCGCTGCGGGACTGCCGGGGCACGTGTCGGGTCTGGGAACGCAGGAGAGATGGGCTGCCAGCCTGATACTGACCTGCCGCCTCTCATCTCCAGGGGAAGCGGACTGAGCGGAAAGGTAGAAAACTGAACACAATGTATTAAAAGGATTTATTTTTCCTTCTCTAAACCCTTCTAAGTATACCTCCACTTTCAGAGGCCAAAAAGTCAAAGGGACTGGACAGGTTGTGAATAATTAAGAGTAATTTAAAGTTAATAATCAATTAATATTAATTACATAAAGCCACAGTAATTAAATATACAAAACTGTTCCTAATGAAACCGATGAACCATTTTACCAAATACCTTCTCAGACCAGAGAGAAAATAAATATATTTCACTTTGATATGGGATGACAGAAAGAAAATGTTTGATCTTCTCCATGCACAGAACATTCAACATGTATCCTAATGCAACAGAGAAAGATGAAGTGCTTTTAAAATTATTTCCTTGATGGTCTTTACAATAAACATATGTCAGCTGCATTATCTAAATTTACTCTGTGTTGATTATAGTTATATGAAATTGTTCTTTGTTTTTCCTGAGAGCTGACCTGATTTAACAGCAGGGAGGCATTACATTTGCCAAATGGGAGACCCAGGTTCAGGAACAGATTTGATTTCCCAGGCTTCTTGCCAGAGAAAACTGAACATGTCATACAGGTAATTTATTTAGTCACAGTAGGGGAGGGAACAGAGAAGTGGGAACAGAGGGAGAGAACAGCAGAGCTGAGCTATAAACCCCTGCAGAGATCACCAACCAGCGAGCTTTGCTGTCACCGAGGGTGAGAGAAGCAAGCCACGCGGGTCTGCAGAAAGAACAATTTACTTGCAAAGCAGACAGAAGGAGAGAAATAACAAAGCCCTTTCTGATGGGAGGCTGCTTTCAGAAAGTCACTCATTTGTGGAATATAGAGCTGATCAGCAGATGTATAACGAGAGAGAACTTCATTCAGCGGTTGACACTAATCAAAAGCTGTTCACTTATTAGCAGCAAAAAGACCAGAGTTATGACAGACCACAGCAAATGGGCCCCCTTATCTCCCAGCACAGCCCACCAAACACAGCTGAAATATCTCAGCAAAGACTCTTCTGGCTGAGGCATTTTGCCAGTGTTTTGTAGTTTGTGTCAATGGGTTAAAATGAAGAATTAGTCAATACACTTCTACATTCTGATATTTTGTCAATTGATTATGTTCTGCCTGAAAGCATATGCTACACAGCAAGTGTTATCTCCTCTTGCCTCTCTGTTTTGAGATAGCATAGCAGGCAATAAAAAACTGGAATGACTAAAGAAAAAAGATTTCATATTTTCTGAATCACTTTCTTTAGTCAAATTACAGAATGTGAAAGAGAATGTGTCATATTTTTAAGAGAAGACTTCCACTACATAAAAATACAATGGATTCCAAAAAGTTGAACCTCTCCACACTTATACTGAAGGGTGAGAATAAGCTTTTAGCATATAAAGAAGAAAAGTATTACTTTCTACACGAGTAACACAATGGGTAAAAACTACCTAACAGACTCCATTAAAAAAAAACTCATTAACTCTTAAGACATCTTGAAATTCCTAAGCAAGAGAATATTCAACCTATACAATCCCAAAAAGAAAACCCTGGTGACATTTTCTTCTAGGATTTCCCCCACATTCCTGTACTACCTTGTACACAAAACTTTGACATGAGAATAGATGTGTAATTTTCTGGTTTACCTCATACTAGCTATAGATTTTCAGCAACAATCAAGCATCCCTGACTATGTGACTAAGTAAATCACTAATTCTGTATGTCAGTTGCAGCTTCATAAGCACTCCAAAGAACCTGCAACTTTTGCACATGAATTTCATAACCCCCATCTTGATTTCCTGAAAGCTGAAATAGAGATGTGAAGTGCCTTGGTTCATATGTCAAGCTACTAACATAATGGAAATGGGAATCAAAACACCTTAAGATCTTTAGTGATATTTAATTACTATAGCTGTAGTTACAACAATCTCATATTGTTATAACTAAGATGCTTTCATATTTATCCATCTTGTAGATATATTTACATAGATAAGTTTCAAGAAATAAAGCTTTTAAAGTATTTGTTCCACAGATAAAAAGACACAATGTTCTAGCAATCCTGCCTCCAGATTTTACTGCTATAAGAATAGCAATAGTTATTAGTTTACTGTACTGAATGCCTTCATCACCATCAGGCTTCATTTTAAGAAGATACCAACATCCTACAAACCATACAGTAAGAAATGTGCATGTTAACATGATGAAAACATAAACATCACCATACCTAAAGAATAAATCTGCATTCATCTCTTTGAGCATATTAAATTATGTCATAGTAGTTATTCATCAATGTTGACCTCCATCAACAGACCATCTCTCAAGCTTATGCTTGGATTTCATTGAAGTTTCCTAAATTATTGATTAAACCAGTTTTTAGTTGTTTCGGTGAAGTATCTCTCCTAACCTATTGTTTTGAAGTCTTTATTCAGAAACTCCCCTTTCCACATCTGCTTGACATTTTACATCTTGAACTGTTATTTCCATTACAGAGTTTCATAAGACACTGTCTACTCTCTTCTCCATCTATTGCCTTGGGTTTTTCCATTTAGATTCTCTGTGTCACCTCTGTCACGATGAGGGCAGAAGTAACATGGGTTAATATATTTGGGGCATCTTCTAACATCCATTTGTCTAAATTGGCTCTTACATGATAGCAATAGATACTAAACTTTTCTCTCATTCTGTGACCCACATCTCTGACTCCAGTCATATCACATTAGGACCATACTTAAGCCTGGAAGAGCAGCTAATATTTTTCAGACTGCACCTTCTCCATATACCCTTTTTAATCAGTGGGACTCCTCATTGCACATGAGATGATGCAAGAATTCTGCTTTGCTACAGTCATGTTTAAGGTCTTGCTTTTCTACCATTGCCTCATGTATTGCCATCCTATTTCTTAAGACAGGTGCAGATAGCAAAGTCTTGATTTGGCACCATCTTTATGGGATATTTGCATTAAGGGCTTTAGCTCAGATCTCTCTGTAATTAAGTCCATCCCTCTCCAAACTGCATGGAATCAAAATACTCCAAGAAAAACTGTTATCTTACTCCTGGCAACATAACAATGTGTCCATCTTTCAGTCTCCCTTTTAGTGGTTTCCTATTATTCAGAAAAGGGTAGAAACTTGTTCCTTTGTTTCCACAATTATCAACAGACCAGCTGCACTAATTTCAGATCTAACAATATGTCCACCTACTGGCACTCACACTGCCTCTTCAGACTTCAATGCCTTTCTGTCTCTCACTTCTGTGTATCACTATAGCTGGTCCTACCCACTTTGGACACCATCTGATCATATTTGATAAATCCTCTCTGAATTTTTTTTTTTTTACCTCAATTTTTTTCTACTTTTTCAGTTTGACTAACTCTTAGGAGCTCTTTACTGCACTGCAAATAAAGAGTCAACCTAATCACAAATAACTTGAATTTTAAAAAAATTCACTGTTTGATAATTGAGAGGTTGCTGCCTTTTTGCTCAAAAAGATTTTCAAATTAAGGAAGACAACTTCAGATCCAACAAGAGAATGGAAATCCAGCCACAGTGCATGTACCTGATATTTCTGGTGTAGTACTCTGCAATGAAATTATTAACAAAGTTGGCACTTAAGTGCTTGTAATTAGGTTTCAAAGCTACCATCCTGCTGAGATGAGTGACTTCATACTTGCTTTAGTACTATTGTCTTAGTCAATCTGGCAGAAAACTACTTTTTCAGATTGTTTATCTTCAAAAACCAGTAGGAAAAAAAAATCATTTTATCATTAAAACATCAAATTTCAGAGAACATAGCAAATTCAGGGCAGGGGGTGGGGGGAGATCTATTTTGGGAACCTAAATCCTAATATTCCATGAGATTATCAAGGCCTGTAATTTATTCTGCTGAAAGTGCATAGTTCACAAATCTACCAACTGGTCTAGCAAGCAGATGCAGAATATCACGTACTATATACAAATAAACACACAAGGAACTAGCTATTGTATTATTCATATGTATAAAATTTAACCAGCAATTTGGTTCATTAGCCCATTCATATATATAAACAGATACACATAACAAAACTTTTGGGTGAAACACTGGAATAGCAAAGAGTTAAGAGATAAAAATATATCCGTTCAGAAAGCTGATAAGCTGTATCTTTAATCAGGATGTAAGGTCTGTGGGAAGCGCATCCACAGAGGTATTCTTAAATTAAATGGAAAAAGTCCTTCTGGGCAATTTGTCTGGAACAGTGAGATGAGATAGAAAGGATGCCAACACAAGGAGAAAGACTGCAGCCCACCAAGCAATACTTCAAAATCAAGAGGTTGATGATACAATTCCTTCAGCTAAAGCCAAAATTACATAAACCAGAGAAGTGAGTGTTTCCATGCATATCTAAACAAACCCCAAATGTTTCTGCTGTACTAAAGAAAATTCTATGAAGTCAGGGCACAAACTTATAGCTAATTCAGTCACACAGAAAAATGGCAAAAGACTATTAGCTATCCAAATTTTAATTCTCTTTAGGCCTCAAAAGGCCTATAAAATTTAAATGCCTTTGTGCAAAACCAATCCATCAAGCAGACAAAATTATATATTAATATTATTAATATCACTGAAAATGCTTTTATTAAAAATATTTTTTTATATAAAGATTCAGTCCTATTGGTCAATTAAGGACACCACCAAACTTAGTCATCTAAGCCGTCACTCAACCTGATGCTTCACTAAATGAGGTTTCCTGAAGAAGATCTTTTTCTTTACTTTACATTTTACGATGTTTGCTTACTCTTCAGCTTCTTTCATTACTGAGAAAGGCAATTCATAACAAATTTGCATCAGTGGCAACTAATGTCATGCTATGCAGTTGTCTTTCCTTTGGATACTCAGCAATAAATATATTTTTCTTTATTTCACTTCTGTAGGTTTTACTTACCTTTATGTTGGTATTTACACTATGTTTCTTCAAATAACTAAGAATTTATCATTTTTATTATGAAAACCCTACAGAAAGCTATAGTTACTTTTCACAGAGTAACTGTTAATACAGAGAAAAGGTAACAAACACAGACAGCAAAAATCTTTTATGTAGCACTTTTATTGCTCTATCACCTTATATGTAGTGAAGATTAATATTTCTTACTCCATTACACAGACCTTCAATCAAAACAAAATGCATCTTAAAACAAGAAAGCAAATTCACAATTAGTCCACTGTGATTTGATGCAAAAATCAAACCAACTAAAACCCCTAACTATCTCAACTTACATGTGTATGTTTTTTGGATATAACATTTGAGAACAGTAAATATTTCCTCCCTCACTTAATCAGCTCTTCTTATGTATCTGGGACCAGGATACAGGCATTCTTAGATCCCACAGTCCTGGATATGATTATTTTGGAAGCCACAGGGAAGTCTGACATAGCCTTACCATAGGCCCTGATAACAATTGTGTTCCCCCGCTGCTAGCGTTCAGAGCCCAAATGTGATAGCAAGTCTTCTGCCAGAGATGAGAATTTCAAATCATGAAAGTATTCCCCATGCATAATAATGCATTGCAAGAAGGGTCTTGGAGAGCACCTGTGACTACCCCAGCATTCCAAATACAAACACAGTCACTGACTAATACTACAGACTCTCTTGCAATAAGTAAAAACAAATAAACAGTCTGAGAACCAAAGAGGACAGAACATGCCTGTAGTTTGTCAGATAGATAATGTTCTTGCTGGGGTTCACAGAAACAGGATATAAACTTAAAACAAAGGAACCATGTACCCAACACAAAGACAAAGCAAACTCTAATTTTTGCCTCCTCAACCCCCCCATTTTCTAGAGTCTCACATCAAACAAACCTCCCTTTATGTGACCTTTTCCTAAAGTCATGAAACCCACATTGGGAAGAATTAACAACAAATCAGTGCAGAACTCTCTCCAGTTCCAAGAAGTCAAGCATACCTTCTCCCGCCAGCTTGCAAGCTCAGGAAAAGCTTCAAAATCTGACACACACACTATATTGCCAGAGCATCTCTGGACAAGATGCTGATACTTTCCCTTGTGTGAATATGTATGATGTAAGGTCCTTAATAAATGATTGGCAACAGAAACAAAACCTGGGGCCATGGTCCTAAAAACACAGACTTACAGTGCCAAAGCTAAAGAAAAAGTATAAGCCGACCTGTAGCAGGATCATTAGCATCTATGCATAGACGAGACACTGCCAGGGAGGCACAGACTACCACTAACTCCATAAAAACTGGAGAAGCTCATTGCTGACCTGTGGCAGGCTTGATTTTTTCTTTTTAGTGCAACTATGGAGGAAACATAGTATTTGCCAGCAGTGGAACTGGTATTGTGAGCACTCCATGGGGCATTTTTGCTACTTAGTCTCCTGATAACTACCAACCAAAATGATTACACTACATAATATATTGAAAAAAATTGAAAAATTACCATTTAGCCTGTTTCTGAAATCTTTCTCCATCCTTCATTCTCTCTTCTTTTTCTTAGAAAACACAAGATAAGGGAGTCTTAGGTGTTTTTTCTTAGCAACAGAATCTTAGCAACTGAAATAAGACCGGCAAGTCAGTTAATAAACACTTTCTTTTTTTTCCTTTTAGAAAATCTTACCATAAATTGTATTGTAAAGTCCTATAGCTGGACACTTCAGTCTCCAACTAGGGTAAAATTCTCAGCAGGCCAGCTCAAAGGACTTTGTGATCCAAAAGTTAGATACACACCACCGCTTACATTTTCTAAGATAATGATAATTATTTCAATAGGCCATCAGTTATGAAGAAAAGATTCCACAAAAACCATACATACATTCAAGAAAACCAGTACATGCATGTATCAGTGTACATATTTAAGTGCACACGTAATCAGTATATCAGAATTTCCCTGACAAAGCAGCATCTGAAAAACACCTCAAAAGCTAAGTAAAGCATGAGATATTGATATGTTTACTGAAAAATTGTCAGGAAAAGTGTTATTAAAGATCCTCCCCCCATCCTTGGGCTTCCTTTTTATTGTTTTCCCAGCATTCAGCAGCCTAAGCTGAACAAGGAGGAGGAATGGGGGGGGGGGGGATAGCTTTTTATATGTATGTTTCCTAGTTTTTTTTCTCCAGAAATATACAAACCATTACTCACAGAACAGAGGCACATGGGCAATATCACCTTCCTTGTGCTGCTTTGCCCACAATGCTTGTTTACCTCTTCTGGGGTCAGAAGCTGGCTCCATCTCCTTTGTGTCACTGCTCAGAGTGCTAACACAGTGCCTCGTTACTGGCTGCCTAGGAGAAGCAGTATTTAGATCTTCAACTTGCTTTCAACTATAAGCTTTACTACCTCATGTCTTGTGGGCCAATTCTCAGCATGTATAAACTGTCAGAGCTCCTCTGACATTACCAGAACTGTGCTTTACCTCTAAATAATAGTCACTGTGTCTTGTTTCCTCCATTACACCCATGGTTCAGCACTTTCAGTAAACCGTCACTGTAGCTTGCACACACACAGACAGATCACCTCGTTTTGGTACAAAGGCTGCAAAACACTTTTATGTTATAGGACCTATAGTAAACACACAAAATTGCATAAATCCTTCCCTAGAATGCATGTTGACTGCAACAACTGGAGATTTAAAGTAATTTCCCTGGAAAAGCAAACCAAAAACACATTTCGGTGCACGACAACATTCTGTGTGTCAGTATCAACCCCCTAAATGACTAACTGCCATACTTGAAAAGTTAACCAGGAGCAGGAAGAAGAGCAATCTAGACCACTCTTCTGTTCACATTTATGCAGATAAAGAAATTATTTCACAATGGTAATATACCATGGAGACAGAAAACAGTTATCAAAACTAGAGCTGTGGCTTTCATTTAGTTTATGGGAGCATATTAACAGCTCTCTTCAGTCTTTAATAGTCTAAAATAAAACATGAAAATCCTCTCACACTAAGCACACAAAAAAGCCTGCTCTACCAGCAAAGCAGTTTAGTTTCCATACAACTAAGTGATGCCATCAAGTGGTCAACAAATACACCAGTTGTTTTCCAAGTATGGGTTTTGGGTTAATCCTCATTGAACAGGCTACATTTTTGCATTGAAAAGCTACCACCATGAAATCAGTACAAGGCATACACTACTGATATAAGTGTGTTAATTGACAGCACTAGTGACAGATAAGAGATGGCCTTGTTTTCACAGAAGACAGACCTGATACTGCTCTCTAGCTCCTCCAAAGAAGGTAAGTGTTCAAGAACAGAAACAGCTTTATAGCTAATAATTGGCTTTATAGCCAAGCTTTGCTATTGGTTTTGCAGCTGGGTGGATATGGAAGACCAAACCAGGAAAGATTGCATAAGGTATGTATTAAAAAAAAAATTAAACATTTTTTTAGACAACAATTTAACAAGGTGAGTGATTAAGGATGTGAAACATAATGGAACTTAAACATTTTCCAGTTTTTCTGAATTAATAATAATAATAAAATCCTGAAAGCAACTAAATAGTACCTCAACAGTACAGAAATTGTCCAGAATAACTGTACTTCTGTTTCCTCAACAAAATGTAATTTCATTAGTAATGGTTCTCTCCTGGAATCATAGCTTGGCATGATATTTAAAAATGTGGATAAGCATTTCTGGTAATTTTGAATAGGGCATGGTTTTACAGAGCTACACATTAATCACAATGGCATCAATACTATTTTAAGGCACTAGGTGGAAGTGAATCACCTTTGACTTTTTTTTCTTTTCCCCCTTCAACATTAGTTCTGAGGTAGAATTAACTGCAAACCATCTCAGTTATTCACGGGAGATAATCAACTGCTTTTCTGAAAACTGCATATTTCTGTTATTTGCAAGTTCTTCAATAATTATGTTTTCTTTTGCTCTTCAACACAGAATAAACTGCACTTTCTCACCCTCTGCTTCTTTCACCTGCCTTTCATTACAAATCATAATAATATAGAAGTATTTTTTCACACCTTCATTAGCATTCTGCAGGGATGCTTGACTTTGCCACCTCCTTTGAGAATATTTTACATGTACACGCTGAGTATTATTTTAATGGCAGTGTGGCTCAGGCTCAGTTCTGGCACACACATAAGGAAAACACTCTCCTGCCATTTACAAAAAGTAGTCAAATGTAGTAACTCTAGACAAGCTGATAAAACCTCCCAGTTCTTTGGTACCGAGAAATTAATTTGGATTCTGAGCGGTATCAACAAGCAAGGAACATGTTAGCCCTGCTTGCCTGTCTAATTAGCAGCAGCAATACGTATGCACAAAAAGTGCCAATAGAAACTTCAACTGGGAGGGGGTATCCCCCCCTTAAATTGTTCTCCTTTCTATCATGCCTTATGCTGAAATCAGGAGAGATGAACATCAGTCTAAGCATCACGACACTGCTTCCGAACTAACTACAAAAGATTTTTCTACTCTGCTGTTTCCCCAGCACATTAGGAGCACATGCCATTCACTGCACAGTCCTACTCACCCAGAAATTTTAAGCAACCCAAAGCACTGACACATGATCTCTTTTCCATAACCAACCTGCCATTGTGCCTCAGTAAAATGCCTGCTTGAAAACAACAAATTTAAACAGCTGCAAACATCATGCCAAAGCAGCATTTCTGCATCTCTGACCTAAACTTTAAGCAGGAGACTTAGAAGGGAACCTCTAGGGTATATATAATACCGTAAGAGCTGCTGCATTACGAGAAGCTAAATATTACAAGACTCAAGGTAAATTCACAAAAGCTACTATTGCCTCATGCATGGACAGCAAGTTCCATACCCCAATGACCCACTCAAGAAATGCACAGTCCTAAAACTTATCCTTATAATCCTGTCTATCCTGTTTTTCCTGCCTTTAATAGCTGTTCATTCTAGTAGCAAAATGGACAGCAATATTATCCAAGGCAAATGAGACACAAGAAATCAATTCTTGTAGCTGGGGAAGCACACCCATGGTGAAGGAGCCAACTAACCCAAACAACATTCATTTATTTATGCCAACTGCTGTAAGACTTGTAGTGTTTATGAATCTAGCTGTGACTCACTACATATTTATAGCATATATTTATTGACAAGTTTTAGGTGTTGATCTATTGAAAGATCTCTGCAATGTATCACATACTTACAATTGCATTGAAGGATTATGCAAATATCCCAAGTTTAGCAACAGTCTAAAGCTGCTATTTCATTTTTTAAAATCAACTTTAAAAGGAATACTTCCTTCTTTCCTCACCCATGAAACCCATAATGAATGCCAAAATTATTTTTGCTCAATACTAAGAAAAAGATCCTGTCCTCACTCAGCACCAGTATTCCTTACATAAAAACCACTTTGCTTACAGATCTCAAATCCCCATAACCATCCAGTGCTACAAAATAGGTGGCATTAAAATACTGCAAATCTACATTCTCCAGTTTTCCTCTTAGCAGTTGCACTAGAGTAGCTTCAGATACCACACATACATTTTTCAACATCTAATAAAGCTACTCTAAATTATTGGAGTATTACTCTGAATTTCTGTCTCCCCTTCAGCTCTGCATGAGTCAAATCAGGGAAAAACATCAAAACCCACAAATTTTCAAGAGTTCTCATCTGAATACATCAAATTAACTAGTTGTTCAGACATGTTTAACACCTGATAGTTCCCACTGTGAACCTTAGGACAGATTTTTAAAAAGTCTCAACATTTATGCACCTCTTACCCAGAAGCTGAGTAAAACAAGAGAAGACCGGGTCTCTTCTTGTGATGCTTCAATGAGACCTGACATCTTGAAAGTTGCTCCCAGTTTGGCCTGCACTTTTTTTTTTTTTAACCATCTCTACCTCCATCTCTGTGAGTAAACAGATATTACGCCATGGATAATCAGACTTACCACATACCAGCACAGATGCGGAATATTTCTTTAATCTCCTATTACTCAAAATTGTTTAAAATTTAGCCTAATTACACCTTGCACCCAAGGTTTCTCTACACATGAAAGTCACTCTAGGGAAGACACCAAACTGAAAACTACCAAGGTGTCCTAGAGTCATGGTCAGGTTTGATAGAGGTGAGTGCCCTTTCAGCTATGTCTACTGTGAAGGTGGAAAATTCAAAGAAAAGTCACACCAAAAGACAAATCAAGTATCATTCAGAGGTGGTCAAAGCCTCCCTCTTTTTGTTGGATATGTTTTCTTTTCTTGTTCCTATCAAATAGCAATATAGTTTCTGAAGGTCCCTCTCCCCCTCCTTTTATTGCATTCATCTCCCCAGCACAAAAAGGCCACGCACCGGTATGCCTCGCTGCTCTTCCACAAAGCCACCCATGACAGTACCAGAGAGACCTGGAGCACATCATGCATGACTACATGGCTCAGAGAGCAACGGCCAAGAGCAGGAGGACACCACTGTTTTGCTGCTCCGTCTTGCTGGTAAGGAGAAATGGCTTGCAGAGGAGTAGACAGACCCTGTGGCTTTAATACTTGGTTGTACAGCTGGTGCCAACAACAGGGCTTTTACAACCCTCTGTCAAGACCAAAGACTTCTGGGAAGAGGCAGGACCTATCTAATCAGTGGTGGTCAAACTGGTGAAAAGAGCTTTAAAGTAGGAGCAACAGGGAAGGGAAATGACAGCCAACAATCAAGTGAGGAAGTGGGGAACAAGTTTGATGAGCAAGGGCACAGGCTGACATGCACAAGAGAGATCTTGAAAACAGCAAAACAGGACAGAAAGGGGCCCACACCAAGCGTATGTGCTCAAATACAGAAACGGCAAGAGGATAGCATGATGGGGAACCTTCTCACACCCCTTTGAGAAATCAGCAAGGGTGGGTGCAGTCACAGGGCTACAATCCCACAGAGATGCTGTAGGGTGTCTCTCAGGACTGGAATGCTGCAGTGACTGCTTTTTTTTTTTTTTTTTTTTAAAGCACCCGAATCATAGCTGGGAAGGAATCTTTTAATGTAATTCAAGTTTCAGTGAACCACTGAGAGCAAATTTTACGTTTTTTACATATAAGCCTTACAATTACTTGCTAAAGTGACCCAGAAGTGGAAAACAGGTGTATTAAAGCCATATGGAAAAAACAATCAGCTTTATACCGTACTTCATTGAACAGAAACAAATAAATATTAATATTTTATTCCACTAGTCTCCTATTCTGCCTTAAATTGTGTCCATCACTAATTAGCCCATCTGACTTTCACT
Organism: Elanus axillaris; assembly: GCA_026212715.1. Taxonomy (NCBI): domain Eukaryota; kingdom Metazoa; phylum Chordata; class Aves; order Accipitriformes; family Accipitridae; genus Elanus; species Elanus axillaris. The sequence goes on from JANZLQ010000100.1 coordinate 11,093,691, forward strand.
TTCAGCTTTTTGTCCTCTATATTTCTTCCTTCTTCACCTTCATTACAATTACAGAGTACTTCTTGTAATGAGGTTTCTATGGATAAATACTGTGCTAACAATTAAAATATTTTATTAACAAGACAATCGATGCCACTACTAAATTATTCTAAATAATCATATTTTCAAAAAACCTGTAATTAATTGCAATGCTTACACATTTTATTAAGTAATTTGAGACAAATAAGGTAAAGGCATATATATGAAACTAATAATCAGATGAGATTATAAAAAGACTACAGACAACACAATGGAAGACATATCAAAAAAAAAAATTTCCTCAGCAAGCCAGCATGAACTGACTAATCCAGAAGAAACCACATACAAAAGATCTGCTATTGAAATACCTCATCATCTGCTGAAAGATATCGTTTCACTTAAACGCTCTGGTCTCAGCTGTTATACAATTCCTTCAACTTCATCTGATTTAAGTAACTGCATAACAGAAAACTGTCAAAGTAGATAATAGAGGATAACCTGAGCCCCATGACATTACCTATACATAAATATGTTACTACACTTCTGATTAGGTGCTACTTAGGGTATGTTACTAATAACGCTCAACTCACTGTTACGTTTGTGTTCATAAAAATCTAATTATATAAAACCTCTAGGTAACTTTATTAGTCACAGACTAAAACCAAAATAATTTTGTCCCTGCTCTCCTACCACAGGATTTGAATGAATCCTACAGAGATCAAGACAGCGACTAGTGTGCTGTGGTGAGAGGAACTGATCCCAAGGAACAAACAGTTACATAGACATTATCACATGTGACAGGACAAGTAATGCTCTGTAAGGAATTCCAATATCACATCTTCCTGAATTCGTTTCTACAGGGCATCGTAACACCAGTAACCATTGCTTGTATGGAGAGTTAAACACAGATGGAAGGAAAATGCTTAAACTGACAAGACAGACCCCATAGCAAAGCAGCTAGTGCCAAATTCCAACCTGGGCACACAGAGGAAAAGGAAAAGGTGCATCTCAAACATATAAGCAGAAAGAGCAGGTGAGAGAAAGATCCTGCTTTCAAATATCAATTCTTTTTTTACCGGTTACAAAACAATAAATGACTTATTAGAAAAGTGAATTTCTAATCAGAAGTACAACCACAAATGAGGATTTTTGTTTATTCACAGGTCACCAGCTTCTCACTAAAAGCTTTTACTACGTCTCAAGTGTGCATTCATTATTGGGTCATACAGATGTTCTAAGAATACTTATTACAGTCACATGCTCAAGTCATAGGCCAAGTAAAAAAATCAGAAGCCAAATATGAGAAAGCCACAGCAGCTACAGCCTTCTTGTTATTCCCACACTGTCCCAGGCATTAGGGAATTTTACTGTGAGAGAAGCACTCAAATTGTAGGACTGCTAAAGATCAAGTTACATCAGGGCACCATAGACAACACAATGTCAGCTTTAGAGCCTGGACATACTGACAATAACTATGTTATATTCCCTGCGGGGCTAAGGTGTTTTTTTTTAGTTATCATTGTATGATAGTTATACTCGCTCTGATTTTTTTTCTTTTATTGTATATCATTTTTATAAAATCACTGTCCCATCCAGAACAAGTGCTACATACACCAACTAAATTGTCACATTCTTTATGCCTTTTATTCTTTTCTCATAATCACTGAATTGTTTTCACAAAGTAACTTGACTGTAAGTTGGGGGGGGGGGGGGACGACCAGGGGAATCAATACGCAGGCCTGATGGTACTTTCATCTCTAGAATCTCACTTGTCTGATTTCTAATAACCTACACAAGTGGCATTATGGGCTTTTAAAGTTTCCCAAATCTCTCCAAAACTGAGGCACTGCCTTCCGAGGTTAGCTCTCTAGACACATCATGCAGGTGCAGTTTCTGAGAGCTCAAATATTGTAGCCTGTTTCTACAGACTCAGTAGTTACTATTAGCTTTCCAAACTTCCCAATTTACTTGGATTAACCCTTTCCCAAATATCCAATTTCATGAGCACTAGACTAAGCTATAATTTTTCATTGAAAGATCTATAACTGTCAAAAATAAAACATACCATAGCTTTTGAAGTAGTTGCTAATACAAGAAATAGTGTAAAAATACTAACAGTCCTTTTCCAGTTTCCTGAACACATTAGCCTCATCTGGATATCTCTTCCAGGTTTATGTGATGTCCTCAGACTAAAGACTTGAAGACTCATCTGTCCCCCTTCCATTCCCTCTGTTTCTTGCCTGGACCATACAGTCTCTTCCCACATGAAACCTCTTCTCTCTCCTTCCTTAAAATGAGTGGTGAAATACCTTGATTTTATAATCTTTTATGATGATTTTATAATATAGTCAACTTTGTGAAGAACCCTTTGGTCGTCAGCTGGCTGAAGTCCCCACTAAGAACTTAGCTTCCTGCCTTAATTTGAGTTCGGTCTTTATAAACTGATTTTTTCATAAACAGTAACTAACTCTTGCTTCAAGGGCCTTCCATAATCACAGGTGGTTTGTGGATCTTTTAATTGCTACTTTTATGTTATCACTAAAAAATTCTGTCAAAAATAAGAGACAAAAGGAAGGGAGAACACCCATTTTTAAAGTGGACTTTCAGCTGCTGGAGATCTTTGTATAGAGTTCACCATCTTGGACAGAAATCACACATTGTAAAAATTTTTAATTCCTTCAGAATTGGTGTATTTCAAAATAAAATGATTCACACATCACAAACATTTTTCATATCAACTTAGTAGCACAGCAGATACATTTTCCCCATGAGGTAAATAATTCATCATTACAGAACTCCCTCATCTCCTCATCTTCAGGAAAGAGCTACACTTTGTTCTTCCCCTTTCTTTTTTTTTTTTTTTCTTAACAGGTATGTTAAGGGTTTATATTCATTAATGCAGCCAGAAAACTCTTTTTCTCTCTCTCAAACCAGAAATGGTAGTTTCAGACTCTTCTCATTACAGATCTGAATCACCAAAACAGGCTTGCACACTAACAACCTATCTAAATGCCTTCTATTATTGTTGTCCCTTTCAACCTTTGTCACAGCTCACTGATCTCATCTCAAATTACATTTTAAAGCTAGGACCAGGACAACTGAATTTTTAGCTACGTTTGTCTAGTCTTGTCTTAGAAGCTTCATAAAATCCTGATAGAGAGACAGGTTCTTCAGCAATACAAATGCACAGTTCTGCTAAAACACACTTTAGAAAGCATGTATTTACTCACCCCTCCCACATCACCTAAAGTGAGCTCTACAGAGATCTTGAGCATTTCCTACAGTATTTATTACACATACAGTACCATAAACCACTGGTATTTTGGACCCAATTCATCTGAATAAGCAACTTCTTTGAAATCAAATGGAATTTATTCCCTCATCAGGCTGAAACTATTTTGTGCAACCAGGAAAACTACCTCCCGGATAAGACATGTCAGCTGATTTCGCAGGGGGGCTTTTTGTCAGAGACACTCTCCATCTTTACACGATATGAACATTTCTATATAGTACAAATCTACATTTTGAGACCATCTGTCTGGCAGACAATGACCTTGCACATTTACTACTCTGAAATTCCAAGGAGATCAGCCTTGATTTATATGTATGTTTAGACTGACAAGTATTTCTCTGTTCTACAAGAGAAAAGTGGGGTTTTTCCACTGATAACAGGGTTCCTTAGCTGTACAGCCCAAGGCATAATACATTATCCTTGACCACACTACCAGTGGAGGATGTTAATGAATCCCTGGCCTGAAGCAAGCTTAAATTCCTTCCTCACAGCCCTCTCCTAGTGCAGGGTGGCTGCCACATACCAGACAGCCTGGACACTCTGGAAACCAAGGCCAACATCCACTGTAAGGACACCTCGCTTCCTCTATTCCTTGGCCTGGTGACTACAAGAAAGCATAGCAAGATGTTACAAGTCAGCTGCATGACTGGACCCTGCCAGCAGGAGAACGACTGCCAAGTACAACCTACTTTGTGACAGTGTACCTAAACAATTAGGGAAAACCATTTTTCCTCCCTTCTACTCCAAGTCACTTCCAGTCTAAGGGACATTTCTGTGCAATGTAATGAAATGCAACACTTTTTTTCTCATCTAAGATTTTCCCAACCTCCTGGGACTTCTGTGCATACAGGAGACTGCATTATGGTGCACTTATTTAAGTGGGGGATAAAAGGGGGTTTTAAATGGGAGGAGTGCCTACCACTTTTTTTCCCCAAAAATTAACTGTACACTTGAGCAACTGCATTGATCACAACTTTTCAGATAACTGTCAGGAGTTAAGCTCCTTTGAACATCAAAACTGAGTGAAAAGTGTTTTGCAAGCAGTGACTAACTATATCAGCTAAACTGGCAGAAAGACTGCAGAACAGAAAGATTGTACAAATTAAATAAAAGGATATGTAGAGTCCCAATACAGAGTCTTCATTAGCTCCCTCTTGAGAATGACAACTAGAACATACTTTGGGCAAAACATTTTTCAACATGTTGGTCATTTATTTATGGTGAGGTTGGCAGCAGAGTAGGAAGTTGGTAGCAGTTGAATTAAGCTCTCAAAAAAGAATAATCTTATGTTCAACAGCTGGAAGATTTCATACTGACCAACCAGGTCACTTCTAATACAGAAAATGACATGCAGCTTGCATCATACCCATCTTTTTCCTGAAAAGATGCACTCTGAAGACTCATTAACATATCAGAATAATACTTCAGATATACGAATAGCTCATCAGCTGTCCATGTAGGTAAAATTCAGTTTATAGACTGATTTCAGAACAGATAGAAGTATATAACATAAATATATAACAAAAAGAAAGCAGTATTTCTACCAGTGCTCTCAGCTAACCTTGTGTATTTGGTCTGGCTGAGATGGAGTTAATTCTCCCCATAGCAGCCCTCATAGTGCTGTGTTCTGCATTGGTAGCTGGAAAGGT
>JANZLQ010000100.1:11098749-11142223 GCA_026212715.1 Elanus axillaris
GCTTCCTGAGAAGTGGCCAGACATCGCCTGCTGATGGGAAGTAGAGAATAATATCATTTGTTTTCTCTCTGCTTTTCACGCGCGACCTCTGCTTTCGCTTATTAAACTATCTTTATCTTGACTCACGAGCCTGTTGTTATATTTTCTGCCCTCTGTACAGCTGAGGAGGGGGAGTGATAGAGCAGCTTTGGTGGGCACCTGGCGTCCAGCCAGGGTCAACCCATCACACCTTGTATTTGCTCTGTGTTAATTGGAAGATAACTTTCACATTTTCTGAATATACCTTTTTTTAACATTTTGGACAAGATGCTCAGAGTCCAACCAGCTACACTGCATCAAGCTCCAGGAGCCAACACAGACTTCTACTGAAAACAGGAACCTGGGGTGCATGCAGAGCCCCATATGAGAGAAGCAACTAAGAGAATCTTTGTGCCCTACAATGTGCTAATGCACTAGAAAGCAAGTACGGTCCAAAACAAGTAAGTATTTTGAAGTGACAAGTTTCTTGCCCACTGACTCTTGCTGAAGTCATTTAACTATAAAGCTCTACAAAGCAAAAGATCAACCACAAGAAGTTTCATATGAAGAACATACAAAACCTTTTTTTAAACAAGGATTAGACAAGCATTAGATTTCAATCCAGGTAATGCTTTTTTTCCTCTATTTTTTTATTTTACAACCTAAATACTTGCAAATTTTGTTTTGATTCAGAAACCAAAAACCAGCAGGACTCAGCTGAAGTATACTGCACCAGCTGGAACTTGCACTCTCAGCTGATTAGTGTTATGCTACTAAAATCTTTGTTACCTGTTGTTCCCAGCAGCCCACTCCCATGGATCACCACTGGGCAGCACAAACAAAAAATCAGTAACAGTGGTTCAGTGACTCATGTTCTATCTGAGGCCCTCAAGGAGAAGAGTTCATGCAAATGTGATGATGATTTGCAGTGCTGACTGTACATGGATACACCCACAACACACTTCCCATCTTTCCAGAGCAAAGCAGTACTGCTAAATTCCTCTCTTGCACTCACCTACAAGCTTTCTTATAGGTGTATTTGGTACAACAATAACTCACAAGTGCACATGCAGTATTTTTTCTATCCAACATATGCATATAGCATTTGCTGATGCAGTAAGAGATAAATTCCTTGCGGGCCAATTTTTAACAAGCCTGTATAGTAGACTACACTCTGCCGTAAATCCCCGAAGAGGTGCAGTTCTCACAGAGCACTTTATATTCCTTGTGGGCTGATGTTCAGGTTGACTGTCTCTCTAGGGCGCCACGGACAGGGGTGCAGGTTCTCAGCGTGTCAGCAGGGGCTATCACAGGCTCTGACAATACTTGTCAAGTTGCCAGGTGGGTTTACTGGGCCAGAAGACTTTTGGACCCTCTCCTATCACCACCAAGTTTCCCATTCCTCCATCTCGACTTCATGACTCAGGCAGGACTCAGGTTGAGCCCTCTGGTTACTGACCCACTCTTGATGTCATCCCTGAGCAGCCAGGAGATCCTGTGGGTCTCGGCTGCAGTTAAATAACCAGTTCCCACACCTGACACTTCATACAGTCCATGTGCTACTTCAGCCCACAAGACAATCACTTTTCTCAAGGGTCTGTGAGCTAAAAAAATTTGGCAACTGACTGGGCTCTATAAACTCAGTTTGGGGTGAGCATCAGCTGGCAATCTCTTGCTTCACTTCTTTACTATGAAAAGTCTGCAATCTCAAGGGCAAGATATACAAAGGCTCCAACATAAAGCATTGCCTGGGTCCCTTCTACACCCTGGGTATGTGCCAGCTAAAATGGTGACTGTCTCTGTCACTCAGAAACCCTATCCAAAAATGACAAGCTTCCTACTTCACCAAGAATGCCAACATTTGTTCGGAGGGCAGTAAGTGCCACAATAAGCACAGCGCTTTAAGCCCATAGACAAATCAGGATAGTCTAAACTTTTGTTACCTACAGGGTCGATTGGATTTAGCTGGGAAACTTTGTTTGGGAGCTCTGCACATAGACAGAAAGAAAGGAGTCACATGGATAATTTATACAGACAAACGGATGGTAGCAATGTCCAATTTCCTTTGCGTGGTCATTTCTGTTTATTTCTTTTTTGAGTGTTTTCCTGGAGTACTTGCATGAAGCATGCAATTGCATTCCGTTTGAGTCGTTAATACAACATGAAGATAAATCCATACTTGTCATGACATTTTAGGCCCTGCACAGCAGAATCATTTGTAATATTATTTTTGGCTACTGAAAGCAAAAAGTACAGGTGCTATAAAAAGCAAGTGACCAGAAATCTGAATTCCTAGGAACTATTTTTAATGTAAATAACTGTCTGTATGTTTTTTGCAGTCCAGGATCTGCTCTCTTCTATTACAAATATGATACAGTATGTTTTTGCAGTCATCTGTCACAGTTCTACTGAAAGGTAAGTTAAATTTTCTTTTGAGGCAAAACTTTTGGGGACTTTTGTTATCCTTTAATTGTTCCTCTGTCAGCGTTCAATTGTGCACTCCTTGTGTAAGCAACACCTGCACTGGAGGTAAATACAATACTGAATCTGTCCTATTAGCTAGATAGGTTTGTGTAGGCCAGTGTATTTTCCATATCTGTCACCAATACATGAATCTCTCTAAAGCTTGCAAAATCTGCTGCAGACCTTTATGAAACCAAACTCCCAGAAGAGAATATTCTTTAGAATTTTGTCATATTCATTGGCTTTTGTGCTGAAGCATTAGGATTTAAATTCTTTATTTCTTAAGCCTATCAAATACAGTTATGCATTTTTCTAATTATCTGTATAACATCTAATCCTTAAAAAAAATTAAAAATAAGAAAATCTTACTAAGATCCTAAAAATATTCAATATGTTAGCTTTACGAGTTCAGAAAATTCTTGCTGTTTTTAAGCTTTGGCTCTGCTTCCTATGGAGTTAAAATAACAAAATCCTGCTTGCTTTCTCTTTCCATCACCATTTTCCTTCCTTCAATTATGAATCCTCTTTTTTTGCATAACAGCTCCAAGATTTTGCTCTTTAATCAGCTTTCAGTTCCCTCTAAATACTTGTCTGTGTCACGTACATCTTCACAAAACATGGTCACAAGAAAGGAAAGAGGAAAAACGTGACAATCCTTACATTGACCTCTCTCCAGTGACACCTGGGCCCTTTTTTTCCCCATGAACTGCAATACAGCTGTGAAATTCATTATTTTTCCATAAGCACAACTTCACAAGTCTCAGCAGTGAGTTTCACTCGCCATTATGCTACTCATTCACCTAGTCTTGTTTGGAATCACTAAAGTTACTGCCTTCTCTAGTCTGAATGTGTGTCACCCATACATAATTTTTCTTCCCAATTCCAGACTAGAGATGAGAATATTAAACACTATTTACAGTATAGAACTTGTGGGGATCTCAGCATTAGGTTTTTGCTGCACTTCTGTGTTTCACATACTTTCAATAGCCAACTCCCTAATTAGAAGAGCTTCTCAATTCCATTCTCCATTTCCCAGCAACTGCTTAGATTCGCTGCTGGCTTCTTCTCAGAGCATTTGCCAGCGCACAATTTATGCTTATGGTAACCCACTGACCTACAATAGTATTGCCTGAACATTCTGAAAAAATATCTATACCTTAGAGGAAATGTTTCTCCCTTTGGTGAAGTCCACATTGTTTTATAACCATGAGTTTAATTAGGTACTGCTTTGGAAAGTTGTGTTGTGGCTTCAGCAAAAGCCACAAGCTCTCTCATAAGATCCGAAAGGCATTGCAGCAGTCCTATTTTAATGAAATTGCAGTGGTGCAGCAAAACAACTCATTCCAGTTCCTTGGAAAGATGACAAACAAACCCAGAAGAATAGTGAGGCGATTATAAAGCTACTTCTACTTTTTTAAAGATTTAATAGTGCCAAATCTTGCCATCTCTGGAAAAACATGAAAAGCAGAACTGATATAAACCCATAAAAGGACTTTTTATTTTGTCTACATTGTGCAGCTTACAGCTGCATCAGTTCTGGTGTGTGAGCCAGGTCATTTTGAAGTCACTTGGGTTTTTCTGTGCTACAGTGCACTGAGAAGTGCAGGCAAGCTCCTAAGTGGCACAGATCTCACAAATGCCAAGTAGGGCAGGAGGCCTGATGTTCTGGTTAAGTCTCACATGTTTCCGACACAGAATCAATGCAGTTGTTATACTGCGTTGGTTTTCTTCATCAACAAATCTTGCAAAATACGGTGGAATTCAAGATTCAAAAGAGAGACAGAATCCACCCTAGAAGCCTATATAATTTCCTGGGAAAATGACATTACAAAAAAAAAAAAAAGAAAGGAAGGAATAATTCAGTATTGAATTGGACCTAGTTTGCTGTTAAACTTGCTCTGGAATTCATAGGCTGAAGGCATGGGCTAAAAATGCCTTAGAAACATTTCACAGTTCTGTACAAAATTCTGTACAGAACTTTTCAACAAGGTGTTCACCCATTTATTCAGCTGAGATGGAAGGGGATGTCATTCCCCCCCGTACAAATCTCTCCTCATGCATGTCATATATAGGACTTGCCACTTAAAACTGGAAATGAGAGTTCCTTCTCATGGTTGAGATGCAAGAAATTGCCATGTACTGCTTATTGTCAGCATCAGAATGCTTATGACTCATTTCTTTTACCCTCATAAGACACTTTAAATGGAAATGCAATTTCAGGACATACAGATAACCCTTTTAACATGGTGAATGATTTATTATACCATCATGAACATTTACAGTGCTGCTACTGGTTTTAGAGAAAGTTTTATCTTATATTTCACTTGGATCATGACTGCACCAAATTTTCTATTCGGAATATTTGTTATAGTTCAGTAAAGTGTGTGGACATATATGCCTGTCACATACCTTAGTATTTTACCTCAGTACATTACTGAAGAACACAAACTACTTAAACTGCACTTTTAAGAATGAACTTCGAGGAGATTGAAAACAAAAAATCAAAGTTGCTTTTCTGAACCAAAGAGCAGAACCACGGTCAGAGTCTTCATGTTATTGCCCCAATAGCCGTCAGTTAAAATCACTGGGCTCACGTACAGCATCAGATAAAACAACAAACAGATAAGGGAAATAGAGGCTTGCCACAGCACCAAGAGTTTCTGTCTTTGAAGATGAGCACCTCAGAGTTTACTGTGCTGATTTTGCTATTTGATCTACTAGTTACATCTTGCACAAAAGTATTCGCTTACCCCTGAGAAAACATTTTTCTGTCTGCATTATCTTTGCTGGACTGTCATAATGCTCTCTCCATTTCAGAGCCTCTGAGAACACAGAATAGAAATTCAGACCTAATTTATCTTACAGCAGTCAAGACAGGCCTACTAGTCAGAGCTGGAATAAGAGATATTGGACTGGAATAAAGACAGGACTTTTATATATATAACTATTTTAATATTAAGTATGTGTATGCATGTACATTTTAAAGTCATCTGACTAACATAATGCTCTTCTGTGACATTTAGTAATTCACTGGCTACTTGTGGAGTGTGCATCGAGATGCAATCCAGCTGAGAACATCCAGGAGAAACAGTGGCACTGTCAAAAATTACAAAGAAACTATCAGGTAGTACTTTAGTACATGCACAACAAGTAGTCAAGGGGACAAGAGGCTTTGCAGTCTTTGCCTGGGACAGACCTATGGTTTAGGACAAATTTAGAAAATACATTAGACATTATATTCTTCAGTAAACAACAGCTTCTATTACAACTTAGTTTCTTATGAGTACACCTAAATAACATTTGCTGACTGCTTCAGCTTCTTGCAGCCAATAGAAGCCCCTACTTCAAAACTTGAAAAATACTAAATCTGAAATTCAAACCCTCTTGAAATCACCAAAAAAATTATGGTGTTTGAGTTAGGAATGAGTCATCACATTTCAAATCTTCTTTTAACCTTTTATCTCCTACACAGGTAGATGATGGCCTGATTTTTTTATTTTTTTTTTTTTAAAGAAAGGAAAACAAAAAAACCCACCCTTGCTGCCAGTCTTTCTCCCTCATCTTCCCATCACTGAAATATTTGGTCACAGTTCAAAGCTTGGCTTCACCCAATGAACAAGTCCCAGATTTAAACACAAGAGCAAAAGAAAAAAGAGGGCTAGTGAGTGTATCCACTTCTTTATGGCTTAACAATTTGGACCGCTTCAAATAATGTTAGATACTCAAGTGTAAAGTATTTTCTTCTTATTATAGAACAACCTGAATGAAAATACAGGTTCTAGAAATTTATGCAATGATTCAGAAAAACATTTAGAATAACTTAAACCTAAAGCAAATATTGAAATTCAATTGAGTACATTCAATTTTGGTTAAAACATGAAAAAGCACTATACTGAGATGCTTTCTTGAAACAGTAGCAACATCTAATAACACCTAATTTTAGATATTATGTTTAAAGTATCTGGCTGTAATGTAGAAATGAGGAAGCAGACCTAGTACGCCATTCATTGTAAATGTGTCTCATGCATACTGCTTTGCTAGTATCACTAGGTAGAAAAATTGAGACTAGGCAGCAAATATTTTTTGCAGTGTTGACCATTGTTTTTCTGTTCATTAGGTATCCTGCCACTGCTTTGAAATCTCTGTTTCTTAGCAGACGTACAAAAAAAGTCAATTCACATCATAGGAAACCTTCTGCTCTCCTAGCCTGAAACTCTACAGTGAAGATTTAAAAAAAAAAACCCTGTATGTATTGGACAGTACTTTAGAAAGTGACATCTAAATGGCACCACTTTTATACTATTTTTTAAATTAGAAAAATAAAATAAAACCCACTTTTTGGGTCTCATGATGACTAAAGACTAAAAGCCACGCATCACAGAAGAGCCACAGTCAGTAAACATAGAAATGACTATACTGAGAGGGAATAAAGAGCCACGGAGCCCAATACTACCTTCCTCTTTTTTCCCCTGTGTAAGTAAACAACATGCACCAGCTGATACTTACAAAAGGGCTCTATGAAGCAGAGCATGTATTGCATGACCCTCCTGTCTGTATACTGACAGTGGCTCCAGCAGCTTAACAGAATTAACCTAAGTTAGAGCTGGCTTCCAATCTGCTTCTTTAGTAGCATACAAAAGAACTATTCTTGATAAAAATTGATTAATTTTAAGTCATTTATGATTTGACTTCCTTAATACTATGTTGTAACGAGCTCTGCAATTTAATTGTCTTTCCATGGAAAAATACTTCTTTTTGTTCATTTTAAATCGTCTCTTATTTTTGTTGGATACCCCTTAGTTCCCACGTTACAGAATACAGATAATTCTCATTCCCTACTCATATTTCTGTACCATCCATGTTTTTATATACTACTATTATACTATTATTTCATGCAGCAATCGTAATCTATTATGTTTCTCCTCCCTTACAGGCAGCTCCACACCTCTAACTGTTCTTCTTGTCCTTCTAGATTTTATCAGTTTTACCGTAACCTTTGAGAGACAGGATCATCAGATCTGCACGCAGAATTTGAGATGCAGAAGTACACTTGAAAAATGAGCTTGTTTTGTTCTCCATTCCCTTCCTAAGAATCCCTATGATTTGTCTTTTCTTACTGCCACCAAGCATTCAGCTATTCTTCTCCAAGAAATACCCACAATAGATGCAAGATCTCTTTCCTGAGTGGTAATAACAGGTTTAGAATTTACTACTGCATACTCATATATATATTCTGTGCAGAAACACACACAAAGCATATTGCAGCAGGAAAACTTTCTTGACAGCCCCGCAATGCTATGAAAACAAAATGCCCAGGAAAAAAAAAATTTAAAAAAAAATCTGTCGTACCAGATCAAAATAACAACTGAACTCTATGCATCTACCCATCCTTATGTCCGTTCACCCCAAAATGACAATTTTTCATAAAATCACACAGAGGGAACTCCTTCCTGCTTTTGAGAATCTAAAAGCAGGATACACATTTGCACTTTCAGTGTTTTGACCAGCATCCAAAAAGAAATCAAACACAGGTATGTCCTCACCAGCTAATAGGCATGTCACTGTCAAATGCTTTTCCCACCACAAAATACGTGTGCTGCAGGTGGTTCGTCACATAGCCAGGAGTCTCTCACTGCTCTCAGACTGCCCAGACAGAAACAGCACCTCAGCTTAAAAAGGTAAGTTGCTTTGTCAGCCATTATGAAGCCTACAGGGTGTAGGGACTGAAAAACTAGTTTACAGCCTGATCCAGAGTACCCCAAGTTAATTGGAAGTCGATGTAGCACACAAGGTTTTGAGCTTCAGGGCCTTTCAAGGCACTGTAAGAAAAAGCTGGGTGGAGGTTGTTGTACAGACCTCTTGGTCAGCATGCTGCATGTCAAGACATGGGCATGTGCATGTCCACGCTCTGACTGGAGGCTTCTGCATCCCAGGCTGCAGAATTGGTTTTTTGTTATCTTCACATGTATCTAATACATTAATCAAAACCCAGGAAGATAAGTAGCACACATGATGACAGGAATGAAAACGCCTATTGACAAACGCTTGATAGATACACCAGAGAGCACGCGTGAATGCATTTGTTTGGAACATGGGAAGAAAAAAACATATTCTGTGGAAACGCAGGAGAAGGAAGTTTTTTCAAACTCTAGTAACTGCAGATAAACATGACTGTGTTCCTTAAAAGAAAAAATCTTTGTGCTACATTTAAATTCATCTTTTTCAGAAAACATTGTGAACATCTTTACCTGTCTCAGTGAAATCAAACAGCATATTATGAGGCACCAGAAGTTATTTCCTTGCCAGGTTTTCTATTTGTGTTTTCTGATTGTCTGGCTGTTTTTTCATTTGCACCCAATTGAGCACTGCTACATCACCAGTTCCTTTGTACTGACCTGCTCATCTGCTGCAATAACTTTTTTTGTTTTCCAGTTGGTGATTCCATCTCCTAGCATCTATCATCCTGTTTTGCTACTTTATTCAATTTTACCAACTTGCCACTGCAAATTATTTGCACAAATGGAGAGTGATTTCTCTTTACATTAGTTCTCCTCTCCTTAAGACTTCATTCAGCAGTGCTGGTGCAAACGGTGGAAAGGAAGGGCACAACCACAAACAGGAACTAATGAACTCAAGTGCTCCAGGAGAACTACACACAGACAAAATAATACTCATTTTATAAAGGCACAGGAAACCAAGAAAGCTTATCTTAGTCACACCCATCTTGGAAAGATATTTCTTTAATCTATTTTATAATCTGTACTTGCAGCATAAATCTTCCACTTTCCACAGTTAATTTAAAGGAAAGAAAAGAATAGTGGGACACTTCATGTGGTTTCAAATAAGTGAAAAATTACACTGCAGCAGCAAACAACTACAGAGCCTGTTTTAACATCAGAAAGATGTACAGTCCTAGCAGGATCTAAAGAATGGGCTATATGAAATCTCCTTGTCTTCAATTTCTGCTCATCAATTGAGGCATTCCTATTAAACGGCCTTTATATGCTCGCTAATTTAAGAAATGCCAAGAAGTTAATTTAATCTTTAAAGTGGATACTATCAGAAGTGTGTCTTGTGCTGTAAACAGATAATAGAAAAAGTGTCTTAGATTCAAGAACATAACATTTCAGGTTTTTTCCATAACATTAACTTCCTACACTTCCCTACATCTGTTTTGTAGATCTTACGCACTTTCCTAGTGGTACAAAAACTCATACTCTAACAAACATAGCTGGAGGCCTGGCAGATGCTTATCTCCGGCCAACCTTTTAACCTTAACCACATATTGCCCTTGTTTCAAGGAGTTTAAAATACTTTACTTTTTTAAATACCTCTTCATTTGTTTCAGAAGCCTGAATTACTCCACATCCAAAATTTAGGAAAGTCAAACTCTCTCCAAGCAATGTGGTCTGTATGGATATTTGGTTTTTCTTATTGAAATAGCATCTCAGGAGCACTCAGTTCAACTCGTGTGTTGCCAATCAGGGGTCAGCCTGATTCACACCACAAAAACCTGATGATATATATCCCTGTACTTCCTTCAATGCTACTTCAAAAAGGAAAAAGATGGCAAGCAGAAAGAAAACAGCCTTCGCCTTTCAGGAGCTTCATTTATCAGAGACATCTTACCGACACCAGGCTGAAAAGTTAGTCAGACTTCATAACTCTACTGCTCACAGATGATCCTTGCCTACAGGGTTCCAGATGCACCTGTATGAAAAAGCACTACCTGGAGGAGCAGTGGGTAGAGAGAGACAGGCTGAATGATCCCTTGGATCCAGAGAGGGATGAAGACTGTATAGGTGATGCCCAAAGGGCACAGGGGTTCCCGCAGGTTCCAGATGCTGTGCAATAAAACACAGTCATTCACAGCTGTGTGGTGCCTCTTTCAAGAAAACTGACAGTTACATTTTTAACTAACTGCGTGTGTGTCTTTGGGCACTTGCAGCAATCTGTTGCTTTTCAATATTTAAAATGTTTACTCATAAAATCATTCATTTTTAAGTCTCGATCACATTAATCCTAGTCGGTAGGTTTCCATCTTTGCAAGAAGGTTTTCCAGTGGAGGAGGGGAGGGACACTAGACATTGCACAAACATCACTGGCTCGTTTCGCCACCTTTTCTGAAAGGCTCAGCAGTCACCCAGAGTTCCCAGGAGCCTGTGGACAGTTGACTAAAAATTAGTGGTGCAAGGATATTTCTAGTTCAGGGAAACGATACGGAAGTGACAGCAACAATTTTAAGATAAAGGCACTGTTAAGTGGCCTACAATGAACAAGAGTAGAATAAAAATAAGAAAGAAATTAAAAGAAACGCTTTAAAAACCAGATTAAACTAATTTGGCATGGAAAATCTTTCATTTCTGTATTCAAACTTTGTAATATTTGGAATAAGTATTGCATGAAAAATATTTTAAATACATTTTAAATGGGCTTTCTATAATTACACATCATGAGCAATATTCAATAACATTTATAAATTATATATTTAAAATTATGGCTTTAAAATATTTATGATAAAGTTGGGGTGGTTGGTTTGGGGCTTACCCCCCAAAAAAAGTCATTATCCTTCTGCTACTGGGCACACCAGCATATTTTACACCCAAAAAAGTAAAATGAGGGTTTAATAAATCTTGTGGAATCACTGCTTCTTGATTCCAAATAATTTTAGTTACAACATTCCACTGCCTATAGCAAAGCAGAAATCATCTAGTTATGAAAGCAAAAGCAGCAAAATCCATAAATGCATACCTGTACAAATAAAAATTTAGAGCAACATTTCCAGAACTCAACACCTTTCAGAAACTTGTAGCTTTAGGAGTGCAATTAAAGCCACCATAAAAAGCAGCTGATATTCAGGCAGAAGGTCATCTGCACATTTTTAAAATGAGATTTTTCCACACAAAGTCTGGAAGTGACAGTCTTAAGGGCAGGTGCACCAGAAGCCTCTGGAGAATTTCCCAGCTCACTGTACCTTGCAAATATCCCCAGAGGACTAGTCAGGGCAGAAGTGGTTACCCTGGACCACCACGTGCAACCCAAGGGCTAGAGAGGGCTGTTTATCAGTGCAGAGGCACCACAAGCACATCCCTGCTACCTGCAGTCTCCACAGTGCTGGCACGGTTCAGTGTTCTGCCCACCTCTTTTCCAACCAAAGATGCAATTTTTAGCCATGGTAACAGTCAAATATTCAAGCAGATCTGGGGAAAGGGCACGTGCCACTGTTCTCAGTCCTTAAAATGTCAAATACCTGACCAAAAACTTTAAAAAGTTACAGTTGGGTGGGGGCCACAAGTCTCTGTTACATGCAGGTGGTCAGAGGAGATGGCTAGCAAGACTTTGATTATATTATAACAAGGAGATCATGGTATTCCCTTCCAGGCTCCACAATAAGAATCTTAAACTCAGTATTATCTATATATCTCAAAATAAGCTACATTAAATTTACGACCATATCAATACGCAGCTGTCACTGATCACTTGGTAGAATCTAATGAGACAATAAAAATATAAAAACAATAATAATACTAATAATAATCCCTCCCTCCCCGCTTTAAAAACCT
This sequence comes from Elanus axillaris, assembly GCA_026212715.1. Lineage (NCBI taxonomy): Eukaryota > Metazoa > Chordata > Aves > Accipitriformes > Accipitridae > Elanus > Elanus axillaris. The sequence goes on from JANZLQ010000100.1 coordinate 11,110,794, forward strand.
GACATCTTCATTTCACTAGCTAGAAATGACAAAAATATAAAGATTCATACTTTTTAAGGCTGGAATGATAACATTATAGCCATCTAGTTTGAGCTGCTGTATCATATTGCTATGAAATATTATCAAATGACTCTCTCATCAAGTCTAGAACTTCTAGGATTCACCACATGCTCAGCTTCACTGATCCAACATTATAATCACTCTTACTATTTCAGAAAGTCCTTTTTGTTCCAGCCTTAATTTTTCCTAACTTCAGGGTCTCCATTTTGTAAAGGCTTTTTCTACAAGACTATGGAGCTTCTTACTGCCAGAAATATTGTCTCAAAGTCATTACAGAAAGATTCGCAAACTTTTCTGAACTAAATGAACTTTTTTCAGTTTCTTGGAACAAGAAAAACAGATGTCAAATCAGCCTTGTAGTTCTTTACTGAGCGTAGTGACTTGCCTATATCCTTTTAAAGCCCACACAACTGAGCCACACTGTATTTTAAGACTGTTTACAGTAACACAGTGGTACTACTGCTGTTACTGAATATTCTGCTCTCATAACCACTATGAATCTCTAAAAGCTTGTATTTAGAAGTCACAGAAGGTGACTGTTTACTAAACATACTGTTTACTAAATCACAACTCCTCAAAAATACACTCCCATGTTATGCAAGTATGATACACATCCTACAGTCCTAGGAACATGAGCTCACATCACTTAATATGATCGCAGAACAGAAATGCTTTTTGCAACACCAGTAAGTTGTAGCTAAATATCAGCCCAAGTTCCAAATCTTTAGTTAGCATATTTGTAGAAATTTCCCATGTAATTTACCTGAAAATAACTTCTCTGTAGATGTTGCGATTTCATGTGTAATGTAGAATGATAATAGTCAATAATAAGAAATATATAGAGAAAAAGCTTAACTAATGCTTAGTAAACATTAAAGTTAGTAAATTTCTTTTATCAAATCCTAGTTATTCTTTTAATCTTTTTGATGTCATCCTTACCAAGCTATGGAGACCTTGTTATTAGGCACACAAGTAACTCACTGATACCAAGGTTACCACTCCATTTAGGTGAGCAGAGAACATAAGACTATAGCAATCTCTCACATTTTTTACCAATCTGTTACCATTTTACTTCTTAATGATTCCTTCCCTTCTTTACTGATATAGTAAAAATTATCTATGTCCAATGAAGCTGCAGTTGGTTGGTACTGTCCCAAGATAAAAATCCTAAGCAGGGTGTTAAGTACAGGTAGATGCCTGAATTACTGAAAACATAAGTCACTATTTTCCCACTCTGTGTCTGGATTGACACATATCCAGACTTCAAATACTGATTAGCTTCATCTTTCGGCAACACCAGCCTCCATCAGTTAGACGGAAACTATGTAAGTGAGAGAAATGCCAAACTCACTTTGTCCATAGTTCAGAAGGGATGTGAATAGAAATTCTAATCTGTAGGATGATCAAAAGACCTCTAAAACCTCAGAGGTAAGGTTGCAAGTTCCTAGAATCTACAGTCACAATTCAGCAGGTCTGCATATACTAATTACGATACAACACAGGAAAAGGTCTACTTCATAAAATACAAAGAGAATTAATCCACAGGGACCTTGCCATTTTCTTTGATTTGATTACATGTACACTACCAGAGGAAGACTTCATGTACTGCATTTTATTCATATCCACTTTCTCAAACAACTCTTGTAGAAAAAGTGTTAATCCCAAGATGCATTTATTCAGACAGAAAACTTAAAAATTTAACTGTATGTTAAAGAAGGCATGGTTGGGTTTTTTCCTGTTGTTTATTACTTCTGTTTCCTACTAACTATATTTATCAGTGTTGTTCAAACATAATATTAAAAGCAATTCCAAGTGAACAGTAGTCCTTGCACTTTTATTCCTCATGGCTAACTATACAACAGCCTACTACGTCTGTGCTGGCTGAAACTTCTCTGTATAGTTTGTACTCCTGGGTGCCACGGGGCCTGGCTGGCAAACTTGCTCATCTGCCCGTGGGAGCAGCATTGCAGGGTCCCAGCCACAGAGCCCTGGGGACTTTGTGGCATCCACAATACAATTCTCTCGGACAACAAGCAGGCCTTCCTGAAACTGTTTTGGAGAGGACATTATTTCACCACTGGCTGGTGCCAGAGTGATTTAGGGGTAGTGACTTAGTGGTAGGCCACCACGGAGTCATTGTATTGAAAGGAAAGTTGTCTTTATTAAATGGGAACCTCAAATGCATATTAATAATGATATTTAGAAGGCTGAATCCATTCCTCCCTCTCTTTGGGTGTGCTGAGGGGTTTGGGTTTTTTATTTTTTGGTTGGTTGGTTTTAATAAGATTCCTTGTTTTTTCACTGACAGGCTTCATATTGACAATCTGGTTTAGGGGATTTTAAAAGTTAGCTTTAGAAATAGCATTTTAGTCTTTGAAGTCACACTTTCATGGATAGGGCTCTTCCAAACAGTAGTCTGCTAAGTGATAGATCATGTAGGAGCTCTTGGGCAAACTGCTTGGAGAGTGTAACTCCACCTGTCCTAGGCAGTGTATTTCAGTGGTGCTGAATACCACTTTCCTAACATATAGGATTACAATTGAGAATGTGAGCATTTTCCTGGAAAAGACCTGCCCTCCTAACAATTGTAGCACTGAAACGCAGAACATTCAAGTGCAGCCTTTCTTATACAGAAGTATCAGCAGCTACTGAGCTCATTAATAACAGAAGAGAAAATAGAAAAGAGTGTTTCTGAAAAGCATCCTTTTTTATTTTCTCAAGAGACATGTCAAGATGCTTCTGATAGTTCTTGAAGAAAATAAAATTGTTTAAAATTTGGAAATACATATATATTTTATATATTTTATCAGTAATACTACAAGGTAGCACCAGCAGCAGCATTAAGGAGGTAACGACTTAGAGTCTTTAAAGCTTTTTTTAGAGGTTTTGGTTTTGTAGGGTTTTGGGGGCTGTTTGGGTTTTGTTGTAATTTGGGGTTTTTTTTTAAGCATTTCACTACCTGAATAACACGTGACTTGCCATAAAATGGCCATGAATTCAACAAAAGCCAAACATTCAGCAAGGATTCACATCCTAAGAAAGAGACTTACTTTCAGGACCAGCCACAACAGGAATGCTTCCAGGTAGCCACTGATTTCTGCATTTAGCAATTCAGTACATGCAATGAGTACATTTCAATTTGAGCACTGGTTGGGTAAGGAGGAGAAGGTCATTTTGGTTTGGCTGTTGGTGAGTTTGGGCATTCTGGCTGTCAGTTTGTTGTGGGGTTTTGGTTTTTGGTTTCAAGGGGGGTTTTCTGAGAATTGACTCTCTTTATGCATAACATAGAGAAGCCCCAAAGAAAAGCTTTTTCAGTTTTCAATTAATTAGAATTAATGAGAAGGGGGGGGGGGATGTATTTCCTAGATTTCACTCTGAGCTTGTTCTGAATTTTCTGTTACGCTTCAGCCATGATTCAGATTATGCTTTTAAACATCCATCCTCTCTTCCTAATTTTTACCCACATTTCTAATAACTCTCAATGCTCTTTTGTGTTATTTAACTATTTTCCTCTGTATTGGAGCTATCACGGTTCAGTACCTCCACAGAGTTTAGTTTATATTCTTCATTTTCTGTGCTATTAACAAAGATATTAAACATTAGAACACATACAGCACTATTCCCTGGTTAGGCTTTTCCCAAAGCTCCAGCCTCATCCATTTAGCATTATTATTTGTTTACAGTTTCCTGCCAACTTTTAGATCATATGGCAGCATCTCCATCACAGTCAATTTGAATCAATTTTTCAAGTATGATTGCATGAAACAGAATATCAAATACTTTACTTAGAGTCCAAATATATTACATTTACTGCATTCCCTTCATTCACTAGATTTGTAATTCTATCAGAAAGGTATTCAGGTTTGATATGCCTTTCACACCATACTTTTAACTTTTACATTTTCTAGCCAAAATATATTCATCACAGTGTACTTGCAAAATGCAGAACCACCGTGCATGCAAAGCTGAAACGAAATAGTTTTGTAGTCCCAGAGGTGAAGCAAACTTCTCTGTGTGAGCACAGGCTGAACTTATTTAAATCTCATCTCCCACATAAGATAACTGACCTCTTATTATGATTCAGCATAGACACAAATAAGTCTAGGGTGATTAAGCTGCCTTTGATACAATTTGTACAATTGTATATAGCTCCAAAATCAGACCTGTATGCAATCAACCTGAATACCCACTTGGCTCTGCATCCTGTTAATTCTAGACAACAAATGTGTCCTTTAATGAACACACACCAGCTACGGGTTTTTCCTCCCAAATCCAGACATTATGGCTGCTTCTGAGGTCAAGCTGTGAAAACAGTGGAAGCAAGGCACAAATTATGGATGGCTGTTCCCATCGGCTGGCCTCTTTCATTCTTGGCTCTGAAATGCACGTTATGATGGCTAGGGAATCACCCTCATTCAGCTTGCACCTGGAGGCTTCTTCTTTGATTCAAATATGGGTACACATGTTTGCTTTTCAGCATGTATTTTGTACTGTGAAAGCAACAGGCTACAACCACTGGACAAAGGCACAGATTGGCTGCTGCTATCCAGGACTTTCATCAATACAACTCCCTCTCCCCTTCTCAATCATACCAGTACAGACGACCTTATTTGAAAAGAATAAAGAGTAGTTACATAAAGAATATAAGCCAAAGCTAATTGCTTCCTGAAAGCAACCAACTTTGTACAGGAGCAAAACAAATTAGGCTTCAAGTCCCATTAAGTGTTAGGCAGATCACCAGCTGAGGTGGATAGGTAGATTACAGGGCACAGATTACTGACTTTTCATGCTATGGTTTTCAATAAAAATAAAAAAAGCAAAGTGATCTCTGAGAATACAGTTCCCTCTGTTTCTCTAGAGCACTCTGGGTTCTCTGCCCCACTCTGCTTTAGCCGCTTTCCTTGTGACCTCTATATTCAAGTGACCTTAGTGAGAGAATCACCTCAGACCCACCAGTGGGCCACGTCCCTCATAAGAATCATGAGTTCATGCTAAGACATGCAAAGTACATCATGATGTGTCAGTAGCTCCTTGCAGTAGGATTAGAATTACAAAAATAACCCACAAAAACCAACCAACCAAACAAAAAAAAAAACCCACAGAAAATACCACTAACATACTCGTTGGCCTTTAACATAGATTCCTTCTAAGCCATAGACACTGAGCCTTGCTCAACCGAAACACAACCAGACCAAGATAATAGCCTACTATAGCATTTTCTTTTGCTTTTACAGCTGTGAATCCTTCAGTGACAATTTCTCCTGCCGCACTGTTAGATGGGAGTCGCTGCCCTCTCTGAAGACCCACTCGCACACAGACGCAGAAAGAGGCGAGCCACTCTTTGCAGCACACGTGGCTGCACAGCCAGGACAGAGCCTCGCACAGGACCGCTCTCGTGCGGGAATTGCTGCTGCTCTTTCTCGCTCTCAATATGGCTTCCTAGACAGCACATTCCACTCCCGTGCAAGCGTTTACGTGGTTAAATACCATTCCACTTGAGCACTGGTGGCAGGCTCCAAATCACGATGTCAGGTTTCCTTAGTCCTCACAGTCATAAGCTAAATTTGACATCACTGCTAGTGATTTTCTTTGTCAGTGCCAACAGAGTACACATTACCCTCTGTGCCGCTCACGCACCAGGGTGCAGCGTAAGGTAGCTTATTCTGGGCATTCAAAAGGGGCTTTAATTGACTAATGCAAAATAAACGTTCAAAACCACTTTTCGGACTAGAAATACTCCAATCTGTCTCAAGAATATAATTCCATTTCTTCTGCTTTTAAAACACTGGCAGACAATACCTTTAAGATTTGAAATACAAAAGATTAAGAAAGAAAACAGCAAAACATATTTCATATACTTGGCATTGGTATCAGGGTTGAATAGAAAGGTAAATCTAGGAACAGAAAATCTTTGTAAACATACTGCCAGTCATGAAAAAAACCACATTTACAAATGATGCACTAGCTGTATTCAGCACGGATTAGTAATATTACAATTAAGGGACTTATAATGAATACAGTTTAAATCATGATGAGAATCCCTATTAAATGTAAACTCAGAACAATTATTATTTTAAAAGGCTTTAGCTCTCTACTTCCAAAAAGAATCCCATTTTTTTTACTTTCTTTTTAGAGATACCTCCTTTAATCCTCAAACCACTAGAAAATTAACTACAGAAAAATATTTAAGGTTTTAGTTTATGTCTCTTGTTCAGACAAACCACACAAAATATAGCAAACATGATCAGCATAGAAATAAAGCACCCTGCCAAAGTCAGTCTAGTCAGTAAATACAGATACTCTTTGTTTAGACATTTATTTTACATATACAGAACCTGAAGGATAGTTATGCCACAAAGTCAGGTATAATTTGGTTCAGAGCTCCATAAATACTCCTGTATTATCTACCAATACCCTTAAACGTCCTTTAGCTACCCAGCCCTTGTTCCTGGAAGTGTCCTACTCAAAACTGGTTCCCAGCCCTTACAGCTGCAACATCAAGCCATTTTAGGACCAGATATTTGAAATCTAAGGAGATTTCACTTATAGTCAGTTACTCAATGTGTTATAGACTATTAAAACACTATTACTCACTACACTAACCCAGACTTCAAAGGTGTAAATTCCAGGGAATAAATCCTATCCCAAATGCCCTAGATTGCGCTAAAATTACTAACCTTTTAAAGGGGAACAAAAGATCCACACAACTCCAACCCCCAATTTCATTGGTACCAAAGTCATGGAAGAGTGACTGCAAGAAAATCCTCCCCTCCGATAGATAGCAGCTCCCCAGCTTAATAGGGCACAGTAGCTACTGAGTCATCACCGTTGTTCCCCCATCCTTTCCTAGGGTTCTGTATCTATTCATTGTGTTGCAAACAATGTCACTTGGATATTTTCCTTTGTCAGCTTAGCTCTGATTTCAGCATAGGGGTTACAGCAATAGCATTACCTCTGAAGTTAACACTTCTGATTATCTTTCCTGTTCCACTCCATAACACCACTTCATAGTACAATGTATGTATTATGCGTATGGCATCTAGGGTGGTGGAGGTAACAAAAAGTTGGTATCCACAGGAATTAAAAATTTACTCTGCTAATGCAAACAAATACCCCAAGCATAGATAGACCATGCAACAAGAGCTAATTCTGTGCATGGAAATTGAAGTAGTGATATAAACATGAAGAGAAATAGGAAACAAAATACATGCAATGCTCAGAGACAGTAAAAAGCAGAAGCACATTCTGACTGAACCACAAAAAAAGAGAACGAGGGCATCAGTGTGCCAGGGCTCAGTGGATGGATTTGTGTTCCTTCAGTACGTATTCTCCCACAAACACATGCTCGTGTGCCTGACGTGCAATGCCACAGTTATTCGAAGCACAGTGAAAAATATCACAAGAAACAATTCCCTGCAATGATTAAAGAAATGAGAGGAGTTTAGAGCATAAAGTGGCCCCAGACAAATGCAAGGTTTGGGAACCATTTCAATGAGGGGGTTTTTTGTTTAATTTCATTTTAAGCAATGTTCCACATGGGCTAACCTCACATTGCTGCCCAACACTGAAGTGACACTTGGCCGTGCATTTCTGCCTTGTGATAGTTTGGCAGTTTCTACGCCTCGTTTCTAACCTGGGAAAAAATGCAAACCATTTTCCCTAATATTAGCAGCACTTGGGATCCTGAATAACACACTGAAGTGTTTTTCTGCCTTTCTTGTCTGTCTCTTTAGATGTACGTAATTCGCAGCATCTCTGTCATTAGTTTCCACCTTGTGGGAAGTGTTCTCATTTTCATGTCTCCCACTGAACAAGTCAGCAGAGGGTGACCACTGATGTTTAATTACTGTAGCTCTATGTTAATTTCTAAGCACACTCATCTTAGGATGCATCTTATTATTTCCTACCATACTTCTCTTCTGTCATCCTGTTAAATTAAGGATAATGGGGATTAAGTTCCAGCCAATTATAAGAGTGGCCTAATGAGTGGATTCTCTTTCCTCTTCCAGTAAAGGATATATTCCTCCTCCAGTATAACAAAAAAATCACTACTGTTCTTCTTTCTTACATGGATGCTTTCTTTACTTCTACAGAGGAAGGATGAAATGGCTGCTGCTAAGCCTTATTTTCACCTATATGCTTTTTTTCTTTAGATAATACTGTTTTTCCTGGTACTGCACTGATACATTTACCCTGAAGTCCGTAGAAGTCCCATTTACTTCATAAATGTCCCATTGTTTTTCTGTCGTATCCTTTCATCCTTTGCTTCTAAAAGGAGTACTTTTAAGATCACCACCTTGTCATCTGGACATATTTATTGGTCCTTCCAAATTCAAGTTACACACTGCAATTTTTCTTCTTTCTCCAAATGCCAGGCTGGCACCTGACCTGACTTTCCGCTCTAAATGCCTCTCTGCTTCAAGTTTTCTTTAAGTGTTTACAATCTTCTATTTTATCCCTGAGGTCAGCACACCACCCCATCCTTCATTCTGGACTGGGCAGCTACTTCTGGCTGGCTAAATTTTAACACATTATCAAACATTAATTTGGAGTTTTCCGCAAACCCAGTACTATAAAGTTGCACATTTGAACCACAACCTGGTTTCTTCTTGAGGATGCATTGTTAAGAATCTCAGAACTCAAATTTTTAGACCAGTTTTTGCCTTTGGTTCTTATGTCTTACTTTCCAGATTTTTGTAATAGGTTTTGCTCATTAGCTTTTTTTACCTCAGTTAACCTAAAACTACTAAAAATACAAAAAAAGTTTAAAAACCTGCTTCTACTCTCTCATTAAAGCCGTTGTTCTACCATCTTGCTGTGCAAGCCACCTGATACTTCAGGTGAAAAACAAAGTGCTTTCTAAACCTCCTTCAGTTATTTTATGCATTTCCAAAGAGGTTCAATTCCAGTGAGGTATTTCCTCTCTTCCCTTCCCACCCCGTTTGCTTACCTTGTGGCTGCAGTCAACACTCAGACCCAAAAATTGGAAAGAGATTTGTTTGGCCTCACATCAGAGTTTCTAACCCACTGGTATGACCATCATCAGCCTCTGCACAGGGCGATCCATATTACCTGGTTCTTGCCAAGCACTTTTGAAAGGTTCAGTACTCAATAGGGGACAAACTGAATATAGCTTAAGTCAAAACCATTGGCAGTTATAGACAGAAATTGAGAGCATATCCAAAACAAAGTTATCTAGCCAGCTTATACACAAAGGTTGTATTTTTTTAAAATAATCAAAGGAAAAATAAGGCTTAGCCATTGAAGGACTTGCATTTCCTGCAGAGTTACAGCACAGACAGTTAAAAAGACAAAAACGACAGGATGCTGATCAGTGCTATGGTCCCCAGCAGCACGGTAGCAAGAAGTACAAACCTCCATCATCTTGGTCTTAGTCAGAGTTTGGTACAAGCTTGACTGAACCAGCTGACCACTTCTTCACTGGTATGTGGCCACTTTTTTGAATGGAGCTGTTGATTTCCTTACAGTTTCTGTTAAATTATAGGAGACATGTCAGTAGTTATCAGCACTACTGCAACACTTGGAAAGGAAGAGTTGGAAAGCTCTGGCCTCCAAGCAGCCCTTTTTCCCCACAGAGGAGTTCCCATCACATCAAAATTGGTAAATACTGCTAGATGTAGTAATAGTGACACAGACACTGATGGATTCAATTCTGTTTTGATGGTAATCCAAAATCTCTATCAGGAAATTAAATCACACTAAAGAAATAAATCTACTCTCTTTAAGAGGTCACTTTATAATTAATTATACTCCAGCTTTTAAAGCATTTTGCAGAGTGCAGTTCTCTCTAATATAATTATCTCACAAACTGCATTTTATGGTAAATCTGAATTGAGAAGTCTAGTCTGGAATGCCAACAGTGAGACTACTTTAATATGAATCTTCAGTAGGTGTTCCTAACAAGCACTGGCAAAAGCAGGTAATAAAATACTACACAGCCTTAAGAAGAAAATTAATGACACAATAAACAGTAAGAAATTAAGAAGCTGGCATGTATTCTGTTCCAGAAGCAGAAATGACTCAATAAGTTGTCTCGTAATGCCAGCTTTCATATTGACTGTAATGTTACAGACCTTGTTCAGATGTTTGAATTATCACACCTCGTTTCCCACAGCAGAGCTCTTCACTTGCCATCCCATGGGCCTCTCTCCGGCCCAACGGCACCACGTCTGTGCCATAGGCAACACCACGCACCCGGCACAGCCCCTCATGCCTCCAACACTCTCCCAACAACTCTGACACACTCACCACTGCCACTGAGACCCAGCACAGTGGAAGCATTGCTCAGCTCAGCTCAGGGGCAGTATGGGGGCATTTCCCTTTGCAGAGGACTGTGTGTACAGCTAATGGAGAGATTTATGCACCCCTGAGCCTTGCTCAGGTCCAGACATACACACAGGAGACAGGTACCAGCGTACCTGGCAAGGCAGTTAAAAACCAGGCACCAGCTTCTTCCATTGCACACTGGGCAAACCCTTGCCACCAAACACTTTCCCACTCAAAAACTTTCCCACTCATCTTCCCATCCCACCTCACTCCTCTTCCCCATCATCCTCTTCTGCGATCTGTGTCTTTGGTCACCTTTTTTTCACCCACTCTCTCCTTCAATAGCTCCCTAACTCATTCAAGTTTGGCTAGATCCTCACTTTTTATCCTCTCCTCAGAATGGTGATTCTGCTCCACCTTTACAAAGAATAATCTGAAATTTTGCTTTTCTCAGAGTAACACAGCTTAAACAATTAGCAACAATCACCCAAGACTTCAATAAGAGTTCAAGTTAAACCTTTGAGAAATTCAAGACACAGTCTTCAACCAGAATTCTGTTCCTCCTCCACTGTTTTGCAGTTACAAGCAAATTGAAAATAATGAGACTAAACCCACATTTTTTTCATACTATAGGAAATTCTGGTATTTCAGATCATTTTTTCTAAATCAGAAGAAAAAACTAAAACTCTAAGGCTGCTAAGTCATATTCATTTCACAGTATTATGCCATGGTAGTGTAAAATATTAAATCAAAACCTCAAACGTGAAATATTAGCTAAATTAGTTTCAAAATAACACTTGTAATAAAAATAAACAGTGTAATGTTAATCAAAAGAATTAGCTATTATCAGAACAAAAATGAAAACATTTTTTCATCATAATACAAACATACTCACAATGGATTTTTACCAAAACTGCATTTATCTTCTACCACTGTTTTGCAGGCAGAAAGGCACTGTACAGTTTTGAAAGGCTTCGAGGTACTATCCAGATTTTGGGGTACACTAATCTACCCATAATATTACAGTCACTGCACATTCAAGATGAGTGTCCTTCACTTTGGCTAAATTCAACCTTGTCATGATACACCTAAGCATGTAAGCTAACAGACCTCTGCACATACAAACACTGATTTTTGTTTCTGGTGATTATGTCTTAATCCTCCCCATTTAGAGTACCAAACATGATATTTACAAATATTCCATAGCAAACAGTTTTAATCCACAACTTCCCACCTGCATCCTGTATTTCCTGGCTGTTGATTTGAACAACAAAGAATGCTGGAAGTTTGTGGGCACAGCTTTCCCCATGACTGAAACCAAAATAAAATACTTCTCAATGGGCGTTTATTTTATGTGAAAACTAACTCTTAATTTTATTACTTCATTGCAGAATTAAACTTTATACTACCTCCTAGCTATAGCAAATGGGGCATTTCTGAGAAAAGCCTCAATGCAAAATAGCATTTTAGGCTCTTTTTAGACATTTTATTCACTCGTGACCATATCAGCCATATTTGAGTCAGAGATCCATCAGAAATAAGTACCCTACTTCAAGTGACCAAGAGGCCAGGTAATGGCTTCCTACCAGTTCCACAAACACTCTCAGGCATGCAGCCACTCTTTCCATGTATTACAAAGATATTCCTTTATACAGAGAAGTCTACAGTCTGGGCAATAAATGACCCTTGAGCTAGAATCAGAAAAAGCTATCAGGTAACATAAGTTGCTTCATGACCCTTCTGGCTTCCTTCACGCAGACTGGAGTGTAACAGACCACACAGAAAATAACCAAACTCAGTCTCCAAGTTCTGATACCAGCGAAACAGTCACGTGGATTTCCAGTTAAAGAAAAGAAGCCCAAAAGATTTTCAGAGCTTGTCTGTCTCATGCTATTTTAATTAGATTGCTCTGGACCTCAAGTCACACAGCAAGTCTCTGGAGCAAGCTGGTATACAGTTTTGACCTTTTCAGGTAGTATCAAAAGAATTCAACATCTCTTGCAGACATGAATGAGTTGCTAGCAAGAAAGCAGATTTGATAAAAGATTTAAAGAAAAAAAAAGCTTCATAAGTTACTTGCAATGATCATGAAAAGTTTGTCAGTGAAGGTAGTAGCAATGTGAACAAAAACATCTTGGCAGTGGCCAACCCAGAAGACACACAAACACCATTTTTTAAATATGACAATTAATACAAAGTGCTGTCTGTTTAGTATTAATTTACACTGAACTATTGTCACCTAAACTGCTCAATAAAGCAGCAAGCATATATCCTATACCACATACACCACCAGTCTTTGGGATGGCCAGCTGTCCTTGGCCAGGTCAAAGCCCCAGTTCCATTGATCTGGCTTATGGCAGTAAGGCTTATTCAACAGAGATAGAGAGTACATATGCTGGCAGTTCATGTCTACAGGATCAGGCCCCAGAATTATTTTTTGAGTAGTATTTGACATATACTTATCTAAACGTATAAATAAAAATGGCACCCAGATTTTAAATGATGAACCAGAAGTACAAGACTACTGTAGTTCAAAAGGCAATTTAGAGCTGATATTACTATAGAAATTCTGTAGCTTCTAAAACAAAACAAAAAAAATTACTACAAAATCTATGGTTTCAAAATGTAATTGCAGAAAAATACTAACTACAATCTGAATCTAATTTTATTTTCTATATTCAAATTTGGTTGAATACATGCTATGAGTATTGTCTATTAAAAAACCCATACAGCAGTTTTCTAAGTATCTTATTTGCAATTCTGCTCTATCGTTTAAAATTTCTAGTACTGCAGCTGCAAAGGCTGCTAAATCTGCCTGGTTTTCTGACCATTTGCAGTTACACACAAAAATATTTGAGCTGCTGAATTCTTTCAGTCATATTTCTGTTAGATTACAGACACTTCTGCTGAGTTCCCCACCCCCTTTCTCATTGTTGGGGCCTTAGGTTACATAATAGGCTGTGATATAACATAGTAATATATAATACAACCAGATGCAACACAAAAAATAAGGTCGTATCATAGGTGTACAGCACTGCAAGGGATATTCTCTGGATGCTGTTTGTTCTATCATCTTGTGTTCATAGCTTACATTATATGTTTGATAAAAATCTGAAGAAATTTTTTTTAAAGATGCTTCACTAACACAACCATAATTCTCTTCTGCTCTGCTTCTTCAATCCCTGGAGATCTTTTTAATAAGCCTCTCCCACAGAAACCGATTAAAATCCACATCTTTCATGTCTTTTGATTAAAAGAAATAGCACAAAGAGTAGTTCATATAAAGTGTTAGCAATTATGCTGAAACTGCATTTTAACAGTTACCTTTGATTTATTTATTTCTGGATGTCCATGAATGAGCATAGTAGGCCATTATATTACAATATTTCAGCATCAATGGGAAATCACAGTCCACTATATGATTTACTGCATGACAATTCTAGTATAGGAAAAAAGTAAGAAATCAGCTATACCAGTGTTACTGATTACAAAGGAAATCACCTTGGTATAATCTGAAATTCGCTTAAAAGCATGAATATTCAATACTTACTATGGGTAAAACCATAAGTCCCCCCATTTCAGGCCTTAGGTCAAAAAATAAACAACTGAAAGTTAGAGTTTAACATGAATGATCTGTATTGAGGAGTAGAATAAAATTCTCCGTGATGGGACATCTCAGCTTTCTGTTGAGGTATCTATTAAACACTACTACGGCTCTTTTGCATCAAGTCATTAGAAATTATGGTTTTTACTACATGCTTTTGCAGTCCTTTCTTCAGTTTAGAAAATGCCTGCAACCATGCTGGCTGCAGAATGGAATCTGCCAAGCATCAGCAGAGCCAGAGGGAGCAGAGCAAGGGCTTTGCCTGTGCTCTGCTGAGACTTGGTAGGAGACTGTCTATGAATTAAAAGGATGAGGAAGGAATGAGCCTTCACTACAAGGAGTGATAACAAAGAAAAATCTAGCCCGTTGCTGTATCTATTATTTCCCAAGGCCACCTGAAATCACAGTCTGCAAATAGAAGCTACACATATAGGAAAAAGTAACCAAAGCCCAGATTTACAAACCCTCATGAAGTGCAAAACTACTGTCATCTTTCAGAGAAAGATGAATACCACAGCCGACACTTAGACCTGAATGGATGTGCTACTGAAACATCAGGAAGACGTGTCAGACAGAACTGAAAACATTCACTCAAAATGCATCATTTTTAATAGCCATGGAAAAAGTACAAGAGAACAAGTTAACATCAGCAGCCTTCCCCTGCGTGGCCTTCTCCTTTGTTCCTTAAGCAGGTCCAGTCTAACTTCTCCCAGCGCTCCAGAAAGATGTCACTGTGAGGGGCACCTTTAGGAGGCCTTATGCCTTGTGCAGCAAAACAAGCTTCATCAAATAGGTACAATTTAACATTAAACTGAAGACGACTGAAAATTATAAACTGTAAATACATGCAAAGTAAAGCAAGATCATAAGACATACTAGAGATTTGTTAACTCAAACTTCCTTGGTTCGACAGCTTAAGGATTAATCTCATAGTGGAATCCACTGCTAATTATCTGAAACCTAACAGGAGCTTAATATGGTCCAGGCTGCTCTAACTTCCAGCATTTCACGTCTTGCCTAGGATTGCACAGGCTCTAGCATAAAATAATCTAATCCAAACAGTCTGCAGAGTGGGGACTTGTTTCCATTCTCTGGTTCCAATGTAAACCCTTTAGCATCATTAGGTAGGCAGTAGAGAGCAGTATTAATAGTTAGACACACAACCAAAGGTTATCTGAAAAAAAACCCTTACAAATCAAGTAATATTTTGGACACCTGCAGGTAATCACAAGAGAAGTCTATCACACAAATGCTTCACTAATATTTTCCCCACCTCCAACCCTCATCGCCAGCTCCCTCATCCCCAATAGCAAATTCTGTTGCCTTCTGACTCTGCATGTTATCTGACAATCTCAAGAAAGGACTTTTAAAGAGGTTCAATTCACACACATGAAAATGTCACTTCCATCCAGAGTTTACAGCTCAATTTTTGCTGAAAGAATAGGATTGTGAATAATTCTAACAACTCTGAATCTACACATTAATAACTCATGGACAGGGCTGACTGACCAACCATGCCTGTCTCTAAAGAGAAGCTCTGCAGTACACTGGTGAAGTGTGGTTAGACATCTCTTACAACCCAACCAGGAAAAAAAAAGCAAAGTGACCCCCATCTTGGTGACCTCACCTCATAATTAAGAGAAGGGTAAATTCTATCAGACTCGTGGTATACCTATGTACAAAAGAAGAATTCATCTAAATTCCAGGTGGCCTAACGTTTTAAGCATTTTTAAAAATAATATTACTTTTCATGCTTAATCAAAACTGACAGATACTTTGAGTGAATTCATTTGCTAATAGCTGATTTCAAAGTGATAAGTTTGCAATCTAATTTGAAGTGAGGTGATAAATATTTGTGTCTTGTTATGAGTTGTTGACCCGCTGTAAAAAGTATTTATGCACAGTTATCCACGTGATTGTTCCTATTTAATACTTGACTTCTCTTCTGAGACTACCAATCAAGTTGTCAGGGTTGCAATGTTTGTACAGGTGTCCTGTAAACAAAACTAACAAGCAGTATAAAATATCTACACCATTTCCTACAGGCCACCTAACAGCTTCTCAGGTGGTTAAAATTTGACTGATATGATCAAACTGAAACCTATGACCTAGTGTGGAGAAGGTTCTCCATCTCATTAACAGTCCCCTGGAGCAGCTCCTTGTAGAGAAACATTTTGCTTAGTGCAAAATTTTCAGATAGTTTTGTCACTGAGCAGGGTATTTCCATCAACATTATGTGAGGCTGAAATACCAACTCAGTGAGGGAAAAACCCAAAAGAAAACAAGGCCAAACTCAACGGGCCTTGCAAAACAGCTTGCACACTTATTATGAATAAAATTCTCTACTAATGAGTTTCCAAGTCTCTATAAAATCCCAATATTTGGCAAAGAGCATTCCATTTCACATTTTAATATCCACTGGCATAAACTGTCATGCTTTAATTAAAGACAGAATGCAAATCATTTCCCCAGGAGATGATGCCTCTAGCTGCTTCTCTTTCAATAAGCCAGTATGGAAATCAACCACAGCAGTAATGTAGGGCAGAGACCTGGGCAACTGTGCACCTTGTGGGGCTGAGCTTCCCAAACACTCCGAGGGGCAACCCCTGAAGAATTATTGGAGATGTCGCTTACAACCAGGCTCCCCACTGGCAGACAGGATGCCATCCATCTCTGCTGTTGCTTTCCTGATTGGTAGGCTGCATTCGCTAGCAAACACAAGACAGCTTGATTAGCTAGGCTAGTCTTACACACACACTGCATTGCCTTCAACTCCAGGGGGAAAAAAAAAAAAAAATCTGTACTCTGAGGCCTTGTCCACACTGCAGTTTGCCACGGGAAAGCCCCAACCAACCTTGGGAAACTATGGGAGCTATCCTACATAGTGCAAATAGCAGACACCACTTTGTTCATCTACTGTTTAAAATTACCCTTAGTAGATAACACCATGTAAGAATTGCACTTCCATGTAAAACCATTTTCTCTGGTGACTGACTACCTCTCTATCAGGAAGCTAGGAAAAATACAGACATAATATGGAAACCAAAGAGTGCTGGCAGAGAAAGATTATGTACTTCCCACTACCATATCAAGATATTCAGTGTCTTCACTTTCTCCCCCTGTCAAATCTACCAGTTCAGGGAAGTCAGCCATGTTTGCACAGTCAAAGAAACCTGAGGATGGCAATAGAACCAACATAGTTTATCTTATATGGAACCAACCAGAATTCTTCCAAGGCTGCTTAAAAAAAAAAAAAATGTATGTAGATAAGCTTCCACATAGGCAATATTTGCTACATTTTAGGAAAGTATCTCTTCTGACAACAGCTAATTCAAATACCAGACTGTAAGTGTATAATACACTATGCACAGTATCAGGAATCCACTGTTGAAGAGTCCCCTTCAACTTCAGAAGTGATTTCCAAGATCTAGGAACTGTATACAACAGCAGGAAAAATCCTCAAGAGTCTTTCATATGAAGAGAGTTTGTCCAAGATGACTGACAGAAGCATGAAAGGTACAGCTCATCCTACAGCCCACACCATGGAAAACAGATAGGCAAACAAAGGGCATACATACCTTATTTTAAAATATCTGAAGCACTGTGTTCTAGTGTGCATTTGCTCTTTGTATTAAAAAAATAAAGCAAGGAAAATCCACTCCACATCCACATGTATCTTAGTAGAAAGTCTGCTACCCAGAATCAGTATTCTGCGTTGGAGAGCTACAACATAGTTAACTCCCTTGTCATCATCAGGAGTTATTTTTTCCCCAAAATTATTTTTTAAACCAAGATTCTGTATTTAGGGTCTTGCATGATGTAACTGAATGCATAAAACCTCATCTTTCTGCAACGCGCCTTTACATGTCTCAGGGGGGTTGGTACCACGAGGTAATTCGGCAAATGACTCCCTATAGCCACTCTTCAGACCTAGTTAAAGCTGCTGTATAACTTGTTCTTCGCGCTGCAACTTTTCACTGATGCTGTCAGCATCTCCTTGGCTAAGAGAGACATGCAGTACTGTAGCTGGTAAATGGAGAGTGAAGGAAAGACAAATTCTGGAAGTACCTATTTCACAGGGAAAATAAACTAATTCCTCTAACCAAAATGAATACCTGTGAAATGCTAAATGTCTTTCATCTTGGGTAGGAGAAAAAAAAAAAAAGACATTTTCAATTAGATACTGCACAAGGTTCAAAAGTTGAGGAAACAGCATATCACAAGTTCAACCTTTAATAAAAAAATCATGAACATTTATTATTTATGATCTTTAGTGGTAAATATCTTAATCTAAAATTCTTAACTGATAGGGACCTCTCAGAATATTTTCACAGGGCAGCCAGAGGAATATTTCACTCAGGCATCTGTGGCTGTGTGCGACTGCCTTCTCACTGGGGAAAAGATTATACAGTTTAAGTAAAATACAGAAGAAAGACTCTATGTTTGGACAGGCATGTCTATGAATGCTAAATAAGCAAGGATGCTCTGAAACTGGTGAAGTTCTTGGAATTTCCACACTGGCCATACAGCATACATAACATCAGCCCAATATTAATGAGCCAGAATAAGGAGACTGGAGTGCCTACGTGTCAGAGCTTTCTTTAATGACTAGGCAACAGAACCATTCTTCAGATCAAGATTCTTTTCAGGCTAAGAATCAGCAAAAATCAAATCTCTAAAGATATTTATTTCTTTGTTTTGTGGCCCAGTTAATCTACTGTGATTGATACATCCAGGCTCTGAATTGCTGTGATTCTAAGCAAAATACTACAATTTAAATCACAGTGCTGTTAGCAATACTTGAAAATAAGCAGAGTTGCTTTTCTGAATTAGAGCCCTCATCACTGATATGATTTTGGTAATGCTGAGCCTAAAGCTGTTGTGGATTTCAGTAAAATTGCAGATAATTTGCTCCTCAGGGCAGGGGGTGGGAAAAAGACAGGACAGCACATACAACAGGAGCAACCTCATCTAGAGACAATAAATTTCAGATCCTCTCTGTGAATCCTTTTAGCCTTACATAATAAGAATGAAAATCACTTTGTGCCTTTCATAGGTTTCTTTTTTCTTTCACCTTCACTGAGGTCTTATTTCCCTGGAAAGCAAAAGAACCACAAATTACCTGCAAACAAAAATATTTGCAAATGCTAACGTTCAGGCACTCCACCAGTAGAAACAAGCATGTATCTTCTCCAAGCGTATCCAAAATCCCTTTTGGGTGATTATCAACAAAACTCCGCTCTAGTGAGTCATCAAAAGAGACTGGTTTCATTTGCAAAATGCAAATGCTGATTCCAAACAACACAACTGTACTGCCATTGATACACACATGCACTTAGGGCAAATTGGTATTTCAATATTTAATTGGAAGATTATACACTTGTTTGTACAGGTTCTGATCCATCTTAGAATTTTCCTAGCAAAACCAAAGGTTATCCTACACACGCACTTTTTACAAAAATGAAATTTTTTTTATTTATTATTATTCAACTGAAATAAAATACCCCATCTTATTCTGGTTAAATACTTAACATTACTTTGAGACAAAACTAGAAAATGCTTTAATGCTATGCCAGTTCCTGTGGCTTTGTTTTATGCAATCCCTAGCTAAAATCCAAACGAAAAAGCTGGTCTGTTGCTTATTAAAGCCACTTACAGTTCAGTTTATTTTCTCTAGGTGATGTACGTGTTTATTCACATTGTGCTGTCACCTTATGAAGGCCTTGCTAGATCACCACTTAAATTTATCTCAGAACAAAAAAAAAAAAAACCAAAAAACACCCAAACCAACTCCATGTTTTACTTTGGTTTTGTGAGTTTACACACATCCCAAAGCAACAAAAAGTTATATTTTGAAGGGAAAAAAAAAATTTCCTTCCCCTCCAATTTGGATTTTTCCTAGCTGCTACTATTGCAAAATACTTAGCTTCTAATCAAAATAATGAAAGCAAAGCTTCTATGCTCAGAGGTTTTCATTTGAATAAGCAAGGCAATTTCCATCTCAAATATAGGTTCTGTCATGCTTCCACAGGATAGAAGAGTGTCATTTCTCATTTAATGCAGATGCCAAGTTATCGAGGTTCTTATATCCCTCCAGAAAAATGTAAAACAATCTCAGCTTGCTCATTGCTCAGCACAGCCAGCTTCCTTGCCCAGCCTGAGGTTTGACTGCAAAGTTTGAATGCAAAGTCTGCCCAGCTCATGGTTTCTATTCTTAAGTCTGGGCATACAAGTTTTCTGATGTTGCTGCATCTCACAGTTTCTCCCCTCACATTACTGTCCTCACACAGGGCTATTTACATCCCTAAAGTTTGGTAAAGACTTTGATATACTCAGATAAAAGATGTGTAGTACTGTTCTTATGAAATCAAGCTATGCAACAGCCAGCTTTGTCAGCTGTGCAACATCTTCTCCACCCGGTCATCTTGTTGGAAGAAATAATGCAGACATTGAAGGGAAACTACAGATCAAAATTTCATGCTGAAATTCATTTTTAAGAAGTCTTCTTAGAAAATCTCTTCTTTAAACAGCATAAGCAACTTGGCAAAGAGTGATTGATAAGTAGGTTTGTTTCACGGTGTAAATCTTTAATTTCATTTGCTGCCCTTGTTACTCTGACCCTAGCAATAATCCATAAATATTTAGGTAGCTTTCCACCAGCATGCTTTCAGCTTTTGAATACTAATGCTAGCTGCAGTGAAGAAGAAAAGGAATTGCTGTAATGGACCACGGAACTAGCTGTGAATATCTAACCTGCTGTTTTGCAAGGCATCCTGTTTGCTGGAATTAAAGCCGTCATTACTAGCACACGGGAACCCATCACATTCTTAATGAATTGTGAGGCTGTCTTGGGAAAATAATAAATATCTTTACCTGAATAAGCATTAATGTTGTAACAACCAGGAAAGAAAAAAGAAAAAAAAAAGAAAAAAAAATCAATAGCTGTATAAAGCCCAAGGCTAAGAACAGAAAAACAAGACTGGCATGCATACAGATAACCCTACCAGTGAAGAAATCAAAGAGATTCTGGTTTACTCTGCATCTCATCATGGTGCCTGACAGATTATCAACAACTTTTAAAGTATCCTTTGATATAAGCACAGTCGAGGCCCAGGGACATGACGTTTTACTGCCTATATTTTCCCCCCTTCTGCAACACCTCAAGCTCATTAGACTTCAGAGAAAGGATTTTACAAGACTACTCTTGGCAAAGCAGTGGCATGCAATAGTGTGGTGATCCTTGCCACCACTCCAGCCAGGAGAAACGCAAGCTTGAGAGGAGAGTCACAGAATGCCCCTTGTTCCCTTGGTCGGCAGATGCAGCATCCATATTCAGTCTCCAAGGGGACAGGGTGATTGAATCCATGAAGAGGTATTTCCCTGCCAGCTGGCCAGATCTGTCAGAGACACCAGATGTAGAAGCAATCATTTGCCATTCCCAGCAAAGTGAGTTGCTGAGCATAAGCAACCGTTACTACTGAAAGAGCAGCAGTGGAAAAGTTGCCAAAATTCATCTTTACCTTGTTCCCCACTTCTGCTAGAAGCCTTACCTAGGCTTTAATTCCTTCTTGCCTCTACTACTGAAAATG
This sequence comes from Elanus axillaris, assembly GCA_026212715.1. Taxonomy (NCBI): domain Eukaryota; kingdom Metazoa; phylum Chordata; class Aves; order Accipitriformes; family Accipitridae; genus Elanus; species Elanus axillaris. The sequence goes on from JANZLQ010000100.1 coordinate 11,132,334, forward strand.
CTTTAAGAATTACCTTCTTACATTATTATGCTTTCAGAACTGCAGAGAGGAGTTTAGAACACTGCAGCACAGCTCCCCTTGCTCCACAAAGCTCATATCACTTGGTCTTGAAAGCAAAAACTATCCTCCTAGTTTTAGATGCCATCCTTTTCTTTTTCCTGCACATCCAGACCTAGCTCCTTACATTCTCCCTTCCCATGCTCTGCTGCTTTCCAGGGACTATCCAGAGTGGAGAATCAAGTACCAAGGACTTGTCTGTCTTTGACATCAACTAGAATTCAGTGATACTAAACCCTCACCTTTTCTTTTTTGGCAATTCTTTTGAAAATACACTGTAAGGCTAAATGGAGCAAGGAATTTGGCTCTGCCTTTTGTAAAAGCAGAAGGGTAGCAGAGCCTAAAATTTGCCTTAAGAGTCACCAGAGCAAACTATGTTGACGCATTTCCTCCCAAATCCTCCATTTGCTTTTTCACTGGACTGAAAACCGAAGTCTCTGGCTGCTAAAAATGTATGAGCAATGACAAAGCAACAAGTCTAACAACGTTAAATCAACAAGTAAAATGAAACTATTTTCTTCACATTAAGAAGCATTTGCACATGTGGAAATTACTCTTCTCTGCAAGTAACAATTACACTGAGTTCCTAGTCTGGCCTCTGCTATAAGGCTCAATACTAACTTGGCTTGACTAACCTATAACCCTCCCAGCCCCCCAGCATATTTCTTCTTTTCTTAAAAGCAGAAAGTATTTGTTTGCAGCTTAAAACAAACAAAAAAACCCAAACACAACCAAAAACCAACCATAAAAGTATGCAAATTCACTTTCTAATTCCTTTTCCAAATTGAGTTAGCAGGTTTCTGCAACATGACATAGAACTGTACTTGCTAGCAAGAACATGGTTCCCTAAATCCTTCTGACAATTAGGGCTAGTTCTCACTTTACACAGCCGTTTCCTGTTTAGACTGTATTTTAAGTGACTCTCTCAAGCCTACTACAAGCTGCCAAGCATACCGTAGTGGGGTACCATTTTGTTCTTGGAGTTCTGCTGCATGAAAGAGAGCAAAAGCACACAGTAGAGCTCACAAATGGTATGGCTCACAATAAAGAAAAGTAGGCTATCTATACCATAAATCTCAGTCACCACTGAGATAACAAGTACCCACTGGGCAAGCCAAAGACCATTAGTAGGTTGTAAGCTCCATTTTCTTATTCAGGTAGAGGAGCTCTGTTGTTACTGCCGCTGGATTGCAAGTTCCCTTTTGTAGACAGAGTTTAACTGTAAATGTGAACAGCTGTTATTTGCTATGTAGTTGTTACTAAGAGGATTTTCATTAAAAGATTTTTTTCTTGTAAAATGAAAAAGCACTTAGGCACTATTTCTCAGAATACATTGATCCAGATGAAAAGCACAGCTCCTAAATACACCAGAGCTTCAGAATCCTAACATGTATTTTCAGAACATAAGCCTCTAGTATTTGAGCATAAAATCATCTTCCAGTGACACATCTTTCCTTCCAGTATTTACACCTAAAATCAGGGCGTGACACCTACTGCTGTCTGAAGAAAAATTCTTTTCAATATTAACATTGACACAAGGCTTCAGGATCTCTTTAAGCTGCAAATTATCTACTCAGAGTAACATGCTTATACACATAACCACTAAAAAATTGATAAAGTAATCAGTAATAACTGAATCACAAGCCATTTTCTTCAAATACTACCTGATTAACCAGTTTTCAAGGAGATTTAATGACAAATTGGGAAGAGTTAATAGTGAGAATTTTTTCACCTTGAAGGCCCTAAGAAGATAGTAGGCATTAATAATAGTGTCAAACCATGGTGGTTTCTTAATGATGTGTCATTCAAAAGCACTCTGCCCAATTGTTTTCAGTCTTTGCTTTCAGAAGTAACCCAGCCACTATCAGGCCCATACAAAGTTGCCAGCAAAGTATCTTTAATATAAAACATACCTCCATTCAAAGCAATGCAACTTTACCAATTTAGATGCCTCAGCCCCCTCCCCCAAAACCATAACCTTCTGAAAACCCCTAAGCAAATACCTAGCAAGTGCATCCACCCCCATGAAATACAGCATTTTCCAAAAGCTCAATCTGGTAATTCAGCAAGTATTCGACCCTTTGTATTCTGAAACACATGCAACATCTCTGCTTTAAGCTTTCTTTGTGCAAAAACAACAGGGTTTAAAACCCCACAGGATGCTGTCGTTTCTCTTATATACAGATTTTGGCAGTTTTGCTGTTGCTAATTCAGATTGAATATCCTTTCAGTATCATATTCTGAGCACTGACCCAACAGAATGAACTGTGCGTAAGTGAAGCCTGCAAGTACTGTTATTCCAAAAAACTATACGAACACTACAAAGAAGTTTGTCAGAGAAAGAGCATCTTTCAAGCCAGTTTCCTTTTACCCACACTTCTTCAAGAGTAGGAATCCAGCAGCACCGGCAGTGCAGATACAGAACGTATTAAGCACTTCATCAACAACATCAGCTCAGAGGTGTCAGCAGTCTGGCTGAACTAGAAGGGAATCATATGCGGAAATCCTCACAAAAACCTGCACTTAAAGTACTCCTGCTGGTGTGCTACACAGCATGGGGAAGTTGCACAGCTTCTGCTGTGCTGCTGATGGAAGTACTGGCTTTCAGGTAAGTACTTAAAACAAGGTCTCTTTTGCTTATCTCCAGTGACTTTTAAAGAGCAATTAAGGACCCTAGGTTTCTTTTCAAAATGCGCAGAGGGAGATAATCGTTATGTACTGGCCAACACAGCCTCTCTCAATAAAATGATACCACTAGCCATAACTTCTGCTATTGCTAACCATCTAATAGCTGCTGGGATTTGCTATGACTGGTGCACTGCTACTACTTAGCTTTTCATTTTGGACAGAGCTTTAGGATCCTTTGGAGATCTAAAAAAATACACAACCAATGTAGTGCTTACCAGGTTAGCACCTGTAAACTAGAAAGAGAAAATGCTGAGTCTGGCAGTGAACACCACATGAGCCAGGCTGGCACCTGAGGCTACCTGACAGATAATGGCACTCATTACAGCTTCCCTGTCCTTAATGCTGCGTTCCATGGGGCGGTTCATTTTATGCTGCTTCCCAGCACACAGTAACACTGGCACCTTCGTTGTTCGCACCTAGAGGCAAATAAACTCACTATGTGGGAGCTGACATTTTTTTCAAGACCTTATAAGTAAGTCCTGGGAACATTCCCAAGTTTGCCCACTGCTGGTGTTGAGGCACAACTAACATATCTGTGATAGACGCTATCTTGTGTCACTTGCTCTGCTAGACCATGCTGGAGTTGAACAACTGATTCACCAAAACAGAATCCAAATCCACATAATTCTTCATAAAAACAGGGAGTACGTTTATGGTACTTGCCCTCTTTGCACCAGCCTGATTAGATGATTACATTCCAGAACGCTGTCCTCAGGGATTTTCTCTATGATAGCTTGGAAAAGAAGCTGTTTCAGTCTTTTCCCTTGCCACCATGAACTTCTAATGAAGCTAAATCAAATTGCCCTCAGCCACCAATGATGGTCTAAAAAGGTTTCATTCCTCAACCAGTTTTCTTAAAAAGATGAGTTGCTTTCCCAGCTTATCATTCCTATACTACACCACACCCCACTGCAAAACTACCCTGGGAGACCCATGTTTTCTTTGTCTTTATATTCATCAGCCACATCTCAAGCTCTCTTTAGCCATTCTGTTAGGCTTGCACAACTACAGATGGCAACGTCTTCTCCCTTCGCTAGCAGCCTTTACTCCTTGCCTGCTCAGGGATTTGATCACTCGTCTGCAGCAAACTATGACTCTTAACAAGGCAAAGAGGTTTTAGATTTATAGGCCACTCATATAAGCAGCTGTGACCAGCAGGCAGATTCTGTATCAAATACCTTATTCAAAGAAAACAATACAATGACATGCCCAGCAGATTTGTCCCATGCTTAAATCAGGTTAAGCAGACTAACCCCAAGTGTGTAATCCCTCAAGTGTGGGATTAGGGTCACTACCAATTCTGTAAACCACTGTCTTCTAAATTCAGAGACTTAAGTTTACTCTACCGCACAATTTTTTTCCCAAAAGACCTGTAAAACCTTGGACATCAAATACAGTTTTAGCATCAGATGCAAAAGTACTGTAAAAGCATACTTGTGTCAGTAAAGTGACATCGCAATACAAAGCCAATAAAGTACTTGGTAGTATGTTTTTAGATGACTCTTATGCCTTTTTTTTGCCAGAAGCTCCCTGAATCCATGCAGAAAATAGCACAACAGTCAAATCAGACACATACACAACATTGATAAAATAAAGGCACCTTCCAGCTAATTTACATTGATATCATCCTCCTGAAATGGTGTAGTACCTGACCTCAGTTACCCTCTGCATCTGATTCTGCTGATGAATGTGTACTAGACAGCTGATCTAGTCCCTCAAACATGTTTTTTCTGGTTGTGTTTGTCCTTTGTGGTTTTGTAAAGGTATATCACATCAAATAGATACTATAATCTGTATCACCATTCTGTTAGATATGAGACAGGAGGAGCCATGATTCTGTTAAACTGATCTTTTATCTACAAGTTTCAAAACATGTGATGCTAGAAGATCACATTTAAATTTAGCACTGAAATTCCTTAAATCAGCATTTAAATTCTTTGAGGTGTGAATGAGGTGTTAACTCTATTGCTGAATTGTTCCATATTATAGGAATGTATTTTTGTTAAAGTAATTGAGTTTCATAATGGCCTAATTCTTGGGAAGTAAGTTAGCCTAAAATATGTTTGAATTAGTAGATTGCAAAGCATCTGTACCTAAAAACCAAACAAGGTCAAGGTAATGGCGGGAGTTCTGTTAGACAAGCACAATAGGTTTTAGACATAACACACAGAGTAAAGAGAAAAGCATATTGTCAAAGTATTTTACTGATTAAAAGCTGTAAAATATAGATTAAATAACTAGCTTAAGACTCTGCAGAAACAAATAATACAACCAAGATTTGAACCCATATCTTTAGGATACAGGTTTGTTTTCAAGCTGCAAAATGAATTAAAAGTGAAGAATAATTATTTGTTTCAAGTATTTGTGTTACAGCAGGCATGATTCAGGCTGACTTCAAAGCTTTTATTGTGTTTTTTTTTCCTTTTGGAAGATTATTCTTATTAATATTTCTCTATTGGTTTTGTTTGATTTGTTCTATTATGGATTGAATCCGGCCCTGAAAAACAAGTTTAATTATTTTGTGCCTGCTTTAATCCAGTTGAAATCTCATTTCATAAATTTAATATAATATATACACACGCATCACATGCCTTTACTAAGTCACTGCATATGGAGAAAAAGTGCCCAACTCTATGACACTGTAGGCACATAATCTGATCTAGCCACGGGCACATAAACAGAAAGGAGACCATAATAGAGTCTCATTTACACAAGCGTAAATCAGTAAATCTCACAGTGGTAAAATACACTCATGTTTTAAAATATGTATATAAATGTAACAAATATACACACATAGTGTTGCAGTGGTTTTGAAGCTTTATGTCCTCATGTTTCATGACCGGCTGGGGCAACTGGCACTACTGGCCCCCAACTGGCAGGAGATCAGGGCTCCAATACTCTACAATTCTCACTGCAGTAGCAAGGACATCCCACTCTATCAAAGGGATATCCGAGATGCCTACACACATGGCCACTTATGGGAAAGTGAGAGCGTGGCCGAGGAAGGGGCCAAGCATCAACATATTTCATCCCAGTACATGTGAAACCATCCTGAGGGTCTGACCCTCCAGCACCCTGCAGACCACTTGTTCATCTGGTTCATGCAACAGCACGGTAAAAGATAACAATTCAAAGTGTTCATGCTTTACCATCCGTCCACCTTTTACTAAAGTAAAAATTGTACAAGGCTCAATACAAGCCTTTAATGAAAGGCACATCCTGTGGCATATCTTTATGTCAAGTTTGAACTCTCCTGCTAAAATTTTCAAATATTACAATAAAAAATAATAATTTACTTTCCACCTTTCAAATTCTTATATTCAGCTATGTAGGCTTTTTTACACTGTCTTTATTTCAAACCTGTATGTATGAGCACAGCTTTCTTGTGATTCCTGCATAAGAATTTCTGAATAGGAAGAAGCTGGCAGTAATATTTTCAGATCATGAAAATATTCAAATCGATATTTGGCTACTTTTTTCAAAAGAGACCTGTAGCTTTACCGATTCACTTCTGTACCAAATCAGTCTATTATCATATTCATACAAGTTATTTGTTTTATAGACTTGAAATCCCTCTGTGGTGTATTTCATTATTTGTTCTTTGTTACATTAGCACTGTTATGCCCTTGGAAATACCCATGGCACTAGTTTCTGAATCTTTTTCATATCTATCTCAACAAGAGAAACACGGTGGTTTTGCTGTAGCCATGGAAAATAACAGTAATATGGACACAGGAAAGCTCTTGGTGTACATAGAGTATTTATACAAAACAAGGTGAAGAGGGAGAAGGAATAACTGAACTCTCAGAATAAGAGGTTCAGGTAAATGACTGAAATTTATAGTTTTAATAAGCATGTAAAGGAAGTCAGAAACTTGGATTTAGAATCAGCTTCAATGTGCAACAAATGTAGTGTGCTGTGTTCTGCATGAATTTACCTCTCCCATAATTTAAACAAAGACACATTCTAGCAGATTTGCAGTGAATAGCTGGTAGACAATAGGCACATAGATCACCCTGATAAAGAGATGTGTATTTTGGTCAAGTGACAAGTAATGAAATTTAAGACATTGAATCCTATTATTTCCACATGAACCCCAGGAAATTTTAAAATTCACTATAAGGTCACAAAGGCCCCATTTTTTAAAATGTGGATCAATTCCTTATGATAATAAAGACTGTTACAAGAAAGAGCTATTAAACAAGCTGAAAATATCAGTTAAAGGTCCCTTATGGCACTCAATATTCAATGGCAAAGCCATCTGAATTTTTAAAGTGTAAAGATCCTTGTAATTAAGAAAAAACATTTTTACAAGTTTTTTCAAGCTATATTGCTGCAATCTTCTCTTCAGAAAATCTGCTAGAAATCTCCACGTTGTGCAGACTGATTTAATCACCACAGAAAGCATTGTCTAGAAACCTTCAATCAAGCAGACAAATTACTGAATTCAGCTGAAAACTACATGAATTTTGTGGTTTATGTGCCGTTTTCTTTTCTGAGCATAATAAAAATCAGCATCAAAGTAGCTATGCCATTCTTTTCAGAGTTCCCTGGTACGTCCTCTCAAGGAGCGAGGACTCCTGTAATGCTAGTTGAAAGCACAGAAGCAAACAGTCACCTCTACACAATTCATGTTGTTAATCAAAGCACAAATTTGACTCCACAAAATTTCATGGCCATCCTAAACAGAAGACAGCTCAATTTACCTCTTTGAACTGTAAAAGGAAGAGGTTATGGGAAAAATACAATCCTGTCAAGTTAGCTCTTAGGGCAAGGTCCAGTTAATTCCAGAGAGTGACAGAATGGCTGAGGCTGGATGGTGAGATCACCAAGTCCACACCCCCACCCCGGCTCCAGCAGAGTCAGCAACAGCAGGTTCCCCAGAACCATTAGAGTAGAACAACTTTTCCACAGAATTCAGCAATTGCCATCAAAATCACTCTTTAGGATAAAGTGTCTCAATTTATGAAAACGAAATAATCACTTGATTTAATTCTATAGATTCTTCAGAGAAAATTCTGTACTACGTTGCTGCTTTCATCCCCGCTAAATTCTTAGGCTTCCCTTGTTAGATATTATGCAATGCAAACACCACATTTTTATTTAAAAGCACATTTCTCAACAGCTGTTCATTCACACTGATAGTTAGACAATTTATTGCCAAAATCCAGATAGATTAGGTTTTCCTAATCATTGGGGCTCCCCAACACAGACTGTCATTTAGCATACATGGCAAAACTCTATTTTCAAAACAAGCTAGACCTTGTTAACCTCATGTTTTATACTGCACAGAGTTCAGAGAATAAGTTGAAAGAAATCTAGACTCTGCAGTCATTTTCTCTCTTTTGGTGGAACATAAATGGAAATGATGATGTTGAAATCTGAAACTGTAAGGCATACATAGATTAAAATATCTCTCAGTTCAGTTATGATAGACAGGATTATACCCAATAATTTTATGCAAGCTCCCAAGTATCCAAATGATATCACATAGAATCAAATGACCAACTGAACATACTAAACCAAGACATTTAAGATGAAACTGGAAAAATTATTTTGTCAAACTACTTACTGCTATTTGGTGACCACTAACATGCAGAACTGTTGTTGGCCAAGATTTAAATCTTGGAAGCTTAACTCAGTATTTGTCAGTATGCAACAGCAAATAGGTTTACTGTAATAATCATATCCCCCAAACCAGTTCAGATCAGAAATAAATTTAAAAAATTAAATCCACTGACATTTTTAGGGAGTTAAAAGAAAAGAAACTAGCATATGCAACCCAAAATAAGTAATGGGAAACATTGACAAAAAAGTCAAATACATAAATGCAAGCTACAATTGAAAGTCCACGCGCTTGCTGCAAATGGCACATGTGGTTATCTAACATTCTGGAAGTGGCTTGAAAAGCAACAAACCGTATGTCAGGGGACATGAGTCAGTAGAAGAGTAATTGTCTGTTAAAACCAATAATGATTGAGATGTTATATCCATGACTTCTCTGATACAGATTAAACAGGATAGATACTGTGAACAAGAAATTGTACTTTCTGTAGCTTAAAATTCACTTAGATACTTTGCTATACTAACCAAGACAATATTGCCATGGTTTAGTCTAACCTTGATCATAAATCTTCAGCTCCAGCAGAACTTAAAACTGCAGATTAGACTTAATATGCATGTCCTTAGCTAGAATACAAGGAGATTTTTTTGAGGGCATTTCCCTAAATGAATCATCTGCAGAAGTGGAAAAGCTCTTTTCACTTATTGTACTAATAAAGATATTTGGAATTTGAACATACTGCCTTTTAGAAATGAGACAGTACTTATAGCAGCTATAAGTTACATGGGTTGAGCTCATGAAATCTATGTATGTACATTTCATGCCCTGCTGAACCAAAGTTTAAAAAATTTCATAACACATTCAGTGGATCTACCTTCTCATTTGCAGAGATATTCCAGAGCCAGTTCAGGAACATATTTAAGTTTATAGATTCCAAAGGAGTGGTAGTGCTGAAAATTGCAAGTTTGATTCCTTGGAAAACAATTTGAGTTTCTTTAATTAGGACTATCTCATTGATTTAGTTCAATTTTTAAACTGTATGCCTGTACATGTCTCCTATACGATATTCACCGAAACAGAAAATCTGCTTTGAACGGTCTTTTTCATCTCCTAACCCATTCCATACATATGTTTGAGCAATTACAAAAATATCATAAGGAGTATATTTAGTAAAATCCATTTTTACATCTACGTTTTACTTCAACAAATGGCTTTTATAGTGTTGAAAGTTGTGTATAATACAGCTCCAAAGTAACTTGTGATAATTTCAAAACATCGTATGACAGTGTCCTTTGTGCTACTGGTCTTGCTACTATTACTGTTTCTAGGGTAACCCACATTCTGCTCAAGACCATATAGTGCAGCTAATGTCTTTAGAGACCTCCTGCCTGTACCTCAAACAGATGAATATTTAATGTGCTATGGACTAGCTCCAGCTCATGCAGTAGCATTAAAAAAACAAAAAACCAACCACCTTTACAACAACAGTCTCTAATCCCACCACCTGTTATAAGCTGTGCCAGAATTTCACAAGAAAAAGTCAAGAACAAACCTGGCACTTACTCCCCGCCCCCCTTCTCCC
>JANZLQ010000100.1:11142323-11160380 GCA_026212715.1 Elanus axillaris
CTTCTCCCTCCCTACCCCCACCCCCCAAGAGACAAGGTGAATATTTTCCTTGGTCAGATATCTGGATGCTATTCCTCACCAGCAGAGAAAGAAGTGAGTTTTAATGCAAATAACTGAAGATGAATAACCAATTTACAAAATTGGGTTTATCTGTGCATCATCTCAATTAATTGTTGTGAGCACAGGTACACGACCAATTAATTTACTGGCTTCAGAAGTCTTTTCCTAAATGGTTCATGTCCTGTTTACTATGAGCAACAACTCTCTGACAAAGAAAACCCTAGAAGTCAGAGGTCATTCTGTTGCCAGCTCTTTGAAACACCAAGCTGCATTAGCTGCTAGAGCAAATAAATCCATTTGATCTCCCAACAAGACGAAATTGAGCTCAGGCAGAAGCACAAAGACTTCACCACATCATTGCTCAACCCAGATACAAGGCTTTGCAAGACCATGTTCAGGGTATGGCTACTTCACTAGATCTCTTCAGACTGATCAAAGTTGAGCAAATTTTAAGAACTAAGCCTCTATTATGCAGAGGAAACCATGAGAAGTTATCTCACTGCTAAGAGTAGAATGAAAGGCTAGCAGATACCTCCCAAAAGAATAGGGTTACAAACAGAACATGCCCATGAAACAGCATTTCTGGGGAACAAAACAGTGGAGAAGCAGGCCACTTCCCCCATAAGAAGCCACAGATTTTGTAAAACACTCCGGCGTTCTCCAGAATGCTCCTGAAAAAAATGTGGAGGTGACTCTGCATGAGAAGAGTTCAGGGAAATGGCCATCAGCCATTTGAAAAAGTGAATGAAGATGCTGAAATCCATTGGTCTGCAGCTGTAAGGCTAAAACTGCCTTTATTAAAACTGTTCTATGTTGTTCGTTCATTGTGAGAAGACAACAGGCATAGACACCTAGAATCCAGAAGTCACTTCTGCAAGAATTAGGATCATATATGGCAAGTTCTTTGGCTTATCTTCCAAATGCAGTGTGCAAATACATACATATACACAATTCTTATATTTAAAACTATAGTCAATGCTAGACAAATTATACAAGAAGGAAAAAAAGAACAATTCTGTTGGTAATTATTTAGCAGAGACTTAGTTACTATGGTGATGGGCTTCCTATAAGTACCATACTCAGAGACACGGCAACACACATTTTTGGCAACGTATCTTTATTTTTCAATTATGTTCAGAACTCTCCTCTTGTAATGAACTACAGAACTGTCTTTATCCTCCTCTAATGCTTTTAAAACAGACCAAAATACCAAAAGCATTCAAATAAGATAGATTTGACAGGTGGGAAGCGCTAAGTAGAAAGTGGTTGCAAAGAAAAAGTTTCTCCATGATTTTTCCTATGTTTTAACATGTGAGTATTAAGCAAATACACTACTGAATTAAACAGCCAACATTGATGTATTTATTAGAAGTTAACATCAACTGAAATAAAGCAAAGGCAAGAGAGCAAATTTCACTATCAACTAAAATGAGCACTCATGTTCTTTACAATTGCATGCTGTAAATTTTACTACAAGTACTTATTGTGACATAGGTACAATACTGGTTTTAAGGTTTGCTCAAGTTCAATACATGGGCCTGCAACGAAAGTGAGGTTTGGACTAGATCAATACTCCAAATCGCTAGAGGTTAGGGAATTTGGAATTACATTAGCAACTGGTAGTTTGGAGGACATCGGTAAGACCGTGGGGAGATGATTTCCAGCTGGCCTAAAGGTGGCAGCAATCAGCTCTGAACAGCTCGCTGTCTCTCGGTCTTACCTACTTTGCCATTTCAAAGTCAAGACAGGGCTCTGGAGCAGGGTTTTCCTAAGGGATTGGGGTGGGATACAGACACCTACCTGCCATTTATGCTTCTGAAAAACTCCCTTCCTAATAACAAAGTAAGCTAGAGCCTGAGAAGTAACGCTTCTCACCTACCCCCAACTCTTAGCCACTACTACTTGCACATACAGTATCACCTTCAGAAGTCCTTGACCTTTGCATTCAAATCCAGAGAAGGTCATAAGTTAAAGCCGGGGGGGTTTGGGGGTGTTTGGGGTTTTTTTTGTTCTTTTTTCTGGCATTATTTTTGTCACTTACAAACTCAGTTTCTAGATAGGATGACTAGGGATAGGGTTGTCCATCAAGCTAGAAGTGCATTAACCGAGATAAATAAAAATACAACACAGTAGTTTTCCACTTTCACTAGACCATATTTTTCACTGCAGCTATATTTTCTGAGGGGATTAGTTGTCCTTTACTCATACTTCTTAGAAGAAGAAAGAAAATAATTAGAAGCACCAAATGCTGTTCACATGGAGCATCGAGGTCCTGAGCACCCTTGTCTGCGGTTGCAACCACTGGGCTGTCAGGGCAGGCTGGCTCACAGGATCCATCCCCACATTCTAATATTAGAATGGATTATACTTGCTGCATCGATACTCTGCTTCTACGCATCTCATTGAAAGAGACGTTTGGCATCAAAAGCAACATACTAGCTCAAGCATGTGCACATCACCATAACAAACTGACATATGGCTATTTTCAGATAATCTGCATTTGGCATCTGAGGTGAATAATTTTTCTGAATTCTAGCATCTGACCTTTCTGACACCGGAATGATGGAACTTTGTCTGAATCCTGTAACAACAGCTTTTCAGAGGACTGATCATAACCACCTGGGAACAGTTAAAAGTTTCAAACACTGTAACAAAGGCGGTTGATCCCTTCCCACTCTCCCCCAATATTTTGCTAAATTCAAAAGCAATGTGTAAAAAGATATGGTCCTTTCCTCACTGTTTGCAATAAGCTATTGACGCATCCTCCTTAGAAAGGTAAGCAATCCGTACATACGTATTTCTCTAAATAAAGATGAGTAATTATCTATTGTTACTAATTGCTCATGTGCATGCATGTTAATATCCTTTTAAACTGAGATTATTCTGTTACAATGTAAAAGGCAAAGATACATATAGATTGTAGTAAAGGTGGATTACTGGGAGCGGAGAAGGGGGTGGGTAGAAAAAGAGCAGCCTCGGGGCTCCCATGTTTCTTCCCAGCAGGGAAGGTGTCCCACAGCTCTAGAAGCATGTGGGGTCACTCACAGTAGTAAGGAAAATGGCATGCCTAGGTTCACTCCAGCGAAATTCTAGCCCCTAAACTTTTCTTTCACCACACTCCTTGCATTCAAATACTGGTAACCCCAATAGATCCATTATAATAACAATGCAAACACTTCTAGCAGACACAGCAAAGGCTTTATCTTAATTCGAGGACAAATAGTGGCCACACCAAGTGTACAGTTTTGCTTTCTCTTCCCATGTCCCAGCTGTGTGGGGTGGAAGGCACCAAATGCAGCTGACCCATTTAATATCAACTCCTTACAACTTCTGTCTCTGAACTGTAATCTGTACTGACAAGAGAGGGCCAAAATTTACTATCGAGTGTGATCACTAGTGGTTTACTGAAAATTCCCAGATGTAGGCCTACTAAGATGGGACTAATTAGTACCCTTTGAACATCATTTTAGAGAAGCCAAGAAGTCAGCTGATCCAACTTAGCTCCTATTAGAGCTGGCTTTTTCAGGCAAGCTTGATGTTGCCTGGTATTGGAACATTTGAACCATTTCTGGCCACCTGGTACACGGAGGACTGTATTTGCCAGGACTCTTTTCACCATTAATTAGAGGAGAGGATAACTTTTTCCACACCTTGACATAACTCAGAGCAGGAAAGAAAGATTTTAAATCAAAAGCTATGAAGATACCCAAATGACAAAGACACTGGGAACTTCCCGCATTCCCTGTCCCACAACCCACCGTCACATGGGGTTTGATACTAACACAGGAGCAATTTCAGTTGGAATTTACTCTCTTCTCAAGCAGAGAAGGCAAAGCAGATCCTCTCGCTGAAGGTGGGCTCTCAGGTTAGGAGCCAGGTCAGTGAGCTGAGCTACTGAGCATTGGAATCGGGACCCTCCAGACATAAGCCTGAAGGGAGAAAGAGAGGAACAGCTCGTCCTTTTTCTTGTCTAATTAAATACAGGAAGTGCAGCTCCCAGGAGAAGGGCCAGCAATAACAGGGAGCACAGCTTGGTGGAAGCATTATTGAGCAGCCAACTCAGGAAATGGCTGTGATTTGGAAGCCAGTTTTACTCAGCTGGACCAAACTGGCTCCACAACACAGCCCAACACTCATTCCAGTCAAAGAAATGCATGAGCTACTTTGATATCAAGATGTAATTTTTCTTTCATCATTTTACAGTTTGTAATAAGCCACACATTTTTTCCAGATTTGCTATGGCTGTTTTATTTGACCTGTCCTGTACTTTGCATTTCAGATGAATTCTCAACACTAGACAGGTTATTGGTCACAGAAAATGCTGCCATCCTTTCTAAAACCATACCCTCAGTGTACACTGGCATTTTCTAAACTACTTTTCTTTCTTATTAAATGCCTCTTTAATACCTCTACAACAGCATTTCCTAATCACTGGCTGTCATTTGTTATTCCTACAACACGAAAATGACACTCGTATAAAAGTATTTTGCCTGCCTCAAATCTGAAAGAACTTTGCCACAATGTGTTTGCCCAAGATTTATCCTTTTATTTGATGGAGTCAAACAGCATTATTCCAAGGTTGTTTGTCAGTTGAAAGCTGATTTGCTAGAAGTTAAACCAGATCCTGTAATTGCAATCTTATTGCATCGCATTGCTCTGATCAGTCTTAAAGGAAGTTCTACTGATTTGGCTTTATTAAAAAACAACAAAAAAAGAAGAAAAAAAAACCAAAGCCAGGCTTTTTCAGGTTGCACAGAAATATTTTTCAGTTCTGAAAAACTGAAGAGAAAAATATTCCACTGTAACCAGACAGTTCTTGGCTGCTACAACATTGCCAAGTAATGCTGACACCAGGGCTTGGGAACAGCTCTGGCTCTGCCATTGTTTATTGGCTGCACAATCAACACAGATCAGTTTTAGGGATCTCTATTAATATAAGTTCCAGAAGAGTGTTAATTAGTGGCAGTTTAGTGGGGGACAGAAATGCAGAGATATAGAAAGAAATCAGGAAGATAGAAGAGAGAAATGTGGAAAGCACCGGGTGGGCAGGAAATGCATGGCTGGCAGCAAAGTTAAAATGGGAAGAAAAGCATCGTGGGTACAAGAATGAACAAGTGTGCCTGGTCCAACTTTGTCGAAACAGAATTCAAATTGCTAAAGGTGACATGTTCATTCCTGGAAATAGGAGGACCCAGAATGACTTAAAACTGTATTCTCTACTTCCCTATTGCTGATAAAACATCCACTACGTTTATGTAACTTGATTACCACATCCATGAAATGTAAAATGATGTGAGCACAGTATTGGCTCTCACTAGACTGAGAAGGGAGAAAAAGTTGCTCTAAGTTTTTGTACAATTGTCACTTCATCCTTCAATCTACCCTTTATATTCTTCTTTATTAGTGTTGCCAAGGAGTGATGTGAATTGAGAAAAAGATGACTGGAAGTGCTAACCTGATTCATCCAAAATCACTGAAGAAGCTGTCATGAAACATTGTAACATCTTTCTTTTCTTTTACTCAGTCTACAATTCATGTAACACAACAGGATGACTACACAGGACAACCAGTTAAAACAGCAGCACAGGTGACACAAATATTTTACAATCTATTATGTAAGACTGGTACTGCTAATAACATCAGATGCTATGCAGGCTTGAAAAAGACTTGTCTCAATTGCCACTCTTATACTGTACTCACTTCTTTTCCTGCATTATGTCTTAATATTGAACTTGAAAATTTGAACTGGATGTTTGCTTTTGTTGGGATTTATTGCAAAAAAATAAACACAAGCTAAGCAACTGTAAGATTAACTATGTGAATAATAGAAATATAGCTTATCTCTCTCTTCACATTGTATTTAATTTAAAAGAACTGTCATTAAAACAATACAAAAGACTCAAATAGTACAGTTTAAATACTCAATAAAACCTGAAGAGAAGGCACATCTTCATCAACAAGGGCAATATTGAGTGTCCCGATGAACTTAAATGACAGAACCCACTAAGCATGCAATTAATATCCAAATATTTTTATAGCTCATTGTTCTGCATTTCTAAGGTTTTTCTAAACTATCTACATTGTAATCGATAATAAAACCACAGCTAGTACAGCTGCTGCTTCATGTGCAATATAGATGCCTTGCATACACAATCACTATTGCTAGCATGCAAAGTAAATGCATACACATTGCTGAGCTAGCCACAGTGAGACACTTTGTTACCCACTCAGCTTTGTCTTCCTTTTATTTACCCTCAGTAGACTTTCAGTCCCCCAAACACCAAGTACCTACAGTAAGAAGTAATAATTGCCAGTCCTGAAGAATAACTTCGTCCTTCTCCTCTGGCTCTCGTGTTCCGTCTCCCAGGTACCATGTCCCTGCTCAACCCAACAAACACAAGCTGGCAGGGTGGGTGCCATGGACTAAAGGGCTGCCGGAGAAAGGCTGAGTGTGGGGCAAGATGCCATGACATTTCCATCATGCCCAAGTGTTGTACTTCCAAAAGGAACGTGCTCTTGTCCACCACCACACATTCACACAGAACATACAAATTTCTATGTGCAAGTGTCAAATCATTTTTTAAATTGTGCACTCACTAAGCAAACCTGTGTAAACAATCAAATCCTGAGTGCCAGAAGAGGAAACACCACCCATGTAGCAATCAGAGGGAACTGGGATCCTGCCTGAAATAAGCCCAAACCTCCTCCTTCCTTTTCTATTTTTATAATGGGTGCCATGTGTACAAAAAGGAACTAACAATCTGTCAGCTTGTTTCTATGCCTTTTGATGCCCAAAGAACTGCAGGTGGAATGCAAGCAATCCCTGGCCACTGAATGCTTCAACGCTGCAATTTCCTTGTTTTTCTTGCCATGCAAATGCAAGAGATGGTCAGTTACTAGCTCTTACTTATGCTAGGGCAAATCACAGAATCAGCATCAAGACTTTCCTGGCAGAGCTGCTTTTGCTTTTTTCCATAGCTGACACAAACTGACAGGGAACTGCTAAGCCACATTCACTAGTAACTCTACCCTGAAAAACTCTGGAGGAACCACTGCCAGATTCTGCCTGTGAAACTCTCATGGAATACTCCTGTCTTCCACCTTTACAAGGTATCTAATCCATGTCTCATGACCATTGGCCACAATACGATTTAACACACAGCTAGGAAAGCTGGCCATGGTCAGGCCATGCAATTCATTGCCATTGTCACTCCGCTCATTTTAAATAGTTTAGACCATGCTCCGTAATGGCCCAGTTCAGCTCAATAATTTCACATGTGATGTTTCCAAATCTATCAAGTGACAAATAAAACAAAAATGGCAAATACCTGACAAGTATAAATACTGCCATGGACAAATATGCTAGTGGAATAAAATTTCAGCTACCAAGCCAATAAACTTGTGTCTCTGTAAGCAGTTTAATTTCTAAGAGAAACTCCATTAACCAACTCACTGAAAATCAAGACCAGTAAGTCCATTCAAGATAGTCAACAAGGATAAATCTGTACTAGAATAAAAAAATATTTTCTTCTGATTTAACGTATGAGCACTAAATACATGTACACCTCCAAATACATATACACATATAGCTACACCTAAATGGTTGGGGGGTGTTATATATATACACACACATATGCAAAACAAACATTTGGAGATGAATTTCATGCGTGCAAGGAAGAAGGACACAGAAGTCAGCTAGTTCTTCTGGAGGGACAAAATAGCAGCCTGTACAGATTTTTTTACTCTCTCTCTCTCTGAGATTTTTGGTATTCCAGAAAACTTTATATGGACTAGCAATGTTTGGTTTTTTTAATGCTTTTTGTATATATTAAATTCAACATGTTGCACAGCATCAGAGATGAACAAAGTCAAGAAGTTTAGGTCAATTAAAAAGAATAACCTTAAACAGGTGAATTTTGCTCCTAGTGTTTGGTATAGTTGAGTAAATTGAAATCTTAATTTACCCATTACCTTGAAAAATCTGTGACCTGATCATAGTTTGAGCCTGTGTCTAGTCATGAACAAAGGGTAAAAGCTAGTTCCTTGATTTTAGTGTATTCAAAATACACTAGAGCATTTATGAGCAAACAACTGAGTTTATACAATTTTCCAGGCAAATTTTCACATTTCAAAGATAAACTCAGATACATATTTTCTGCTACTGTGTCTGTCCTTCAAGGGTTTGAAACAAACTCCCCTCATATGCACATCCCTTAAATGCTTCATATTCCACAATTTAGAAATTTGTTCAGCCTGAGTTGCACTTCACTGAATTTATCATTTTTCATCAAGAATCTCTCCTAAAAAAGAAAAACTCTCCTTCCTCCCACAGAATAATTATGAGGCAGATAGCTGAAAAACTAGTTCTCATGGACAAAAGAAAAACAAACATTCTTTACCTGGTTTCTTTTTTGTTGTTAAGAAAATTATACATTCTAACATAACCCTGTGTTGCAAGTCTATATTTACATAGTTTGTATTCCCAGAGATAATGTTATGGTCTCTGAGGTGCCTCTGGTTTAATGCAAGATATTGGAGAATAGTATGAATTATCTCTGCAGTGATTTCATGCTGAATTTGCAGTGGTATGTAGCAAACAGTAAAAATGGAAAAGAAGCTTCTCTGGACACACACAGTACTTTATCTTCCTTCCAGAAAATAAGTAGCAATAATATTTGTAATATGCTTACAGACAGAACCCCAGGCTCTGCAAAGATAAGTCTTATGACAAAGTACTTAACTAAGATGGAAAATGGTATTACTTGTGTTAAATTCAAAATGAGCATTTTGCCCCAGACAGTAAAAAGAAAAAAAAAAAAAACAAGTGTCATTAGTTACGTGAAGTTAGAATGTAATCTGCAAAAGATACTCTATAGTAATTACATTTACTGTAGCTACAGAAACAAGCAGCATCAAGTTCTTTGTATGTGATAATTCTGTGCAGATACAAAATGCTATTGGTTTTGGTCAATATAGGAAAGACATACTCAGTGTTTTAGTAACCTGTTTGTCTCTCATTTACAAGTAATTTTTCTGAAAGAAAAGAAAAATATGAATCTGCTTCCTTCTTCCTTTCCTATTCTTGTCTTATTCCCCTTTGCTTTTATGCTTTCTCTTTTTTATCCTTTGTTTGGGATTTTTGATTTATGAGGTAGAATAGATGACAAGGGAAAAATACACATACAATACAATGAGTTGTTGCGTTGTTTCCAATATTTCACGTCTAACAGTCAGTGCTCTCAAGCTCAGAAATCATTTGCAGAATAACTCAAACCTGCTTTGGCAACTCCCTAAGCAGAGGGAGTAGGGGAGAAAAAAGAAAATTATCTAACTCATTTTTTAAAATTAATTAAAGCTAGCCTGGGATCACAAATGCAGTAGTACCGTTATAAAAAAAACTACTACATAATTACAGGAAGAGTGAAGCTTTAACCAAGTATGACTTCACTTTTAAAAGCTTAGACTTCTTTGAAGCATAGCCTTACCTATCCATTTTCCACTTCAGATTATTCCTTACCTACACTGCTTCCCTTAAACACTCGTAATCCAAAACCAGGGTTTGATTCCATCTCAATATATTTGTCTTGGTATGATAAAAATACTAGTTAGTTGGTGTAGCTTGCTACCATGTGCACAACTCTGAGAGGAAAGCTTTTAAGTGCTTAGGAACAGTTTCTCTTTATTGCATTGTGTTAACACAATTTTACATTATGGTCTGTTTAACAAAGCGGAACTCCTAATAACACTCTTTAGATATTCTCTTCTACAACTTGAAGTAATACACATACTGAGCCCAGGAGAATGGATGTCAAGACAGCCAACTTGAAGGACCATGTTTTCCTTCCATTATTTTTTCAACATTTCAAGTCACTTTACAACTAAGAAATGATATTTCACAAATTAACAAGAGGGGCTCAGAAACAAAAATTTTTTACTTAATCCACTTTGTATTTCTCAGAAATTCACTGAAAATTCACCGATAGGAGCTTTGAATCAAACTTCTTAGGTTAAGTCTAACAGCCTGTTTCTTTAATTCACAGATGATACAGAAATTCCCTCATGGGTCTAACAGTACTGTTGAGTTCTGATAAAACTGCCCTGTTAAGGCAAACAAGCATTACAGCTGAACAGACTATATAAATATACTTTCTTTGCTATCTGGAAAGGCCCTTGCTCCACCCAGTAGTTTAGTTCCGATGATCAGTTTTCCAGCCAGCAACACCCATCAAAATTGGGCTAATTTAGGAAAATGCAGGATGAAGCAGATAGCTGCAGGAAGAGAAGCCAGAAGATGACACAATGCAAGAAAGAATAAATATGTTCTCTTTTAGCCTTCCCAAGTAGGGGAAGCAGAAAGAAAGCGGAAGGGATAACCATGATAACAATCTCCAGATAGTGACTACAGCAAACAGAGGATCTTTGTTGCAAGTTTAAAGAAGCTAAACATGAAAAAGCATGAAAGCTTTGGGTATTCTGAAAAATAAGCACCACACTATATCATTTAGTTGTGATTAAAAACACAGTAAAGCCCCCTTCTGATGTCAGTAATGAGGTTTAGGCAGAGCAGACTCCAGCACCTTATTTTCCCATACCTGAGTACATCCTACTCTACTCTCACTACTTTCAGGTAAATTTTGTCAAATGCTAATATTTTTACAAGGACTTGGCTTTGACAATTCAGAACATGTTTAAACCTTCTAAACTCTCTGATTTTAACATCTCCCTTGTTGTGGTTGGTTGACCCTGGCTGGACACCAGGTGCCCACACCAAAGACATTCTATCACCACCACCACCACCCCCATCAGCTGCACGGGAGAGAAAATACAACAAACAGCTCATGGATAGAGATAAGAATAGGGAGAGATCACTCACAAATTACCGTCATGGGCAAAACAGACTCAACTTGAGGAAAATTAACTCTATTACCAATCAACCAGAGTAGGATAATGAGAAATAAAACCAAATCTCAAAACACCTTCCCTCCACCCCTCCCTTCTTCCCGGGCACAACGTCACTTCCAAATTCTCTACCTACTCCCCCAGCGGCACAGGGAACGGGGTTTACGGTCAGTTCAATCACACATTATCTCTGCTGCTTCATCCTCTTCAGGGGCAGGACTCATCACACTGTCCCACAGCAACTTTTCCCCCTTCTTAAATCTTATCCCAGAGGCGCTCCCACTATTACTGATGGGCTCGGCCTTGGCCAGCAGCAGGTCCATCTTAGTATTGGCTCTGTCGGATATAGAGGAAGCTTCCAGCAGCTTCTCACAGAAGCCACCCCTGTAACCCCCCCACTACCAAAACCTTGCCACAGAAACCCAATGCACACGTACATAGGAAACTGAGGTATGTGTAACCTAAGTCACCCAAGATCTTATAAGAAGCTCACGAAGAGATGATCTCTCAGCTTCCCAACCAGCATGTTAGTCACAAGTTTAGCTTTTACTAAATAACTGTAAGTCACAGAATAAAGTTAAGGCCTGCTTTATGCTGAAGAAAAGGTGATCTGTAGCAAGGAAACTTCTATTATCAGCCTATACTAGAACAAATCTCTATTTTAAAATGGAGACTCCTGTCCATTAGGGCTTATTTTGTTACGACTTCAGTCAGATAAGAATTTTTGAAGTGAAATCTATCTTGCTATCTAGGGAATAAGTCTGAAAAAATCTGAGAAGTGACAAATCAAGTTCTGCAATGCTCAAATCCATGTTATGCCATTTTTTAAGGCACAAAAGTTTGGAGAACAGCTACTATCACAGAACCAACACATTATTACACTGCTTTATATTTTGTTGGACTTTTTTTCCTTTAATGAAATTAAATTCAGACTGCTGAAAACAGAAGCAAATCAAGGCAGACAACCACACAAATCTTCCATTCAGGTTGTTAGGGCAATAGAAGTCCTCAGGAGACAGAATTTTCCTTGTTAATGAAGTACATGCATGCAATTCACAGAAGCTCACAGCTGCAATAAAAATACATGTATAACCTGGAATACTGCTTGGGAAAATTACAAACAATTTTTTTTTTACCCCCCCCCCAGCACAAAATGTCACGGGGGGGGAAAAAAAAGGCAAAAAAAGAAGTTAAAAGAAATGTTATTAAATAGACTTATTGTTATTAAAAATACTCTGAGGCCTTTCCTGATGGTTACATAAGTACTGTAAAAGCAAGATGTTCTTGGCAATCAGCATAGCTTCACTGTGCTTGCTACACTGGTTTCATTAACTATTACATCATGCTTAATTTCCATAATTGGCTTCAACTTCACTTTATAAGCTAGTCTAATTTAGTTTTTATGCATATTTCAATTTAATACAGTTTGTTCTCCACTGTAAACCTTTCATGGGCCACATATTCATCCTGTACTACCTCATTTAGAGCTTTCCCTAAGAGCAAAACTAAAAGGACAAAGACCACAGTGTCTAGGAAGTGATCTTTTCTTTCAGCTTTGACAGTTAGAACTCCCATCCAGGCCTTCATCACACAGATTTGACTAGCAAAGCATTCTCATTTTGTGCACCCAAGACACAAGGACACACTCCCAACAAAATACAGCTACTAAGAGCTGTATTTCCTTGACTTGATTCTTTCACTAATGTAAGTCCCTCTACGAATTCCTTTTCTTCACATAAGAGAAAGTTTGGGGTTTTAGCCTTAACCATCTCGCCACCTCTGTATATTTATGTACAGTTTCTCCCTTTCATCCAGATCCATAGGTAAATATGATCACATATTCAGGAACTTTGGATTTGGTACATCAGAGTCCACAGAGCACCTATTTCTCCCTTAAAAAATTCCACTTTTTCCCAGTTTCACTCTTCCTCAATAAACCCATCTGCTCCGCTCTTCTGATTCACATCTCCTCCAGATCCCCTTTTATGCTGACAGCTGTAAGGATGAGCCAACAGAGGTCGTTCCTTCTTTTATGTACTTTTCTTTCTATGTGCTCCACTTTTACTGAGCAAATTCAGAATGTTTACTGATCTAATACATCCAGTTCTTACCTTTTTCCCCCATGTTTACTTCTGTGATATCCTGTTTTGAAAGGTCTAAAATTAGAGTGATATCTCCCGAAGGAAGAGCACACTTTGTTATCTGAAGCCTGACAACTTGCGTAGCACAGTTTTTACAGACACAATATCATATATAACACTATAACATATATAAGTGAAAACACAACACTAAACATAATATGGAGCCCAACAGACGGTTTGTACTGATTGCCTTTCAGAACAGAAGCGCACTTTAAAGGAAGGACTGACCTAGAAAGGGAGGCATTATTTGGATAACTTTGTTATCTACTATGCATTAAACCTTACTATAAAGACACAAATGCCATCTATGCTGGGGAAACGTTTACTTTGCTAACATGATTAAGCTCAGTAATTACTCAAAGTCTCAGCATAACTAGGTTTCTAGCTGCTACTTGCATTAATATAATGGGTACATGCCCACTTCTCCAATGGCCTACTGACAGCATAGTGGAAGGAACTTTGCCACATTAAGAAGCTACTCCTATGCTCCCCTCTTCAAGGGATGTGGGATCTGAAAATGCTCACCAGATAGGGAAGAAAAGTCTTTGCCTCTAGTAGAAATTAGGTTTTCATGAACTCTTGGATCTTTGTAATTTTTAAGCTGACAGAAATTGCCAGTAGCTTATTGGCTTCTGCAAAGAAGCCAAATATTAAACCCAAACCCAACCCCAAACCCAGAAGCTTGTGATGACTAAGGATAAAATTACATTATGTATCAAATTTCAGAAAAAAATAAAAATCTTTATTCTTAGACTGAATATGATCCAGCCACAACAATTTAATGTTCTCCAGTAATGCTCTAAATCTTAGATTTGTACATCACGCAACCCACAGCACTTCCTAAATTGTTCTTAAAATAAATAGGTCAGGAGTCTTATTTATCTGTTAATATGATATCACGAGGCTCAGATTAGGGCAGGGTCCTTGGGATACTGGCCACAGAGTCACTCTTAGCCATAAACCAATAACCCATCAGCAATCCTGTGCACAGCTGACTGAGCTGGCATCGGCAGCTCAGGAGCAGAGCTGTGGCAGATCTCAGAGGGGAGAGACCAAGGACTATCCCAGTCTGTCAGCAGAATCCCATAACAATGGGAAATGCAGGGATGTTTCATCACACTGTCCCATGGTCCAACCATTTTTGGAAGTAACAGAGGGGAAATGAATACAGGTTTTTGTGACTGAGTTCCCATTTAGGATTTCTACTTTACCAATTTTTGTTCCAGTAAAACACGTACATAGTTTTAAATGGGGAATGTTGAAAAGGCATGGGCCACAGTATGGATCTAGACTTGAAAAACCTTTACCTGCATAAACGTTACCTATGTCCTCCTGAACTAACTAGAGTAACTATTACTCACTGGCATCAGTGGCTTTAGGATCAGGGCCCTGAATTACAAGTGGTCCAGAGAACTGAAAACAGTTCTTGAGCTTTTACAGCCATTCACCTCCAGTTCTAAATGGTTTCCCATGCTAAGGTAATTTCTTCCTTTCCCTCCCCCAAATACCAGTTAACCAAAGTTTTGAAACTGAAGACCATCTACCGACGACTAGAACCTCAAAGCAGCTCTTTTGTCCTTATTTTTTTCTAGCTAAACTTTCATAATGCATAAAGCCCTTCACAAATCAGTATATACCCTGTTGTGTTTGCCTCCAAGGCAAGGGTCCCTAAAGGGAATGGCAGACAATTGTGGAATAAGAAAGGCATTAAATGACAGCAAAAATCATTAGAATAGGCTAGATTGATGGCGCAGGAGTGGTCTAAAAGTCCCAGAGAATTACATCCTATTCCCAATACCAAGCCCATACCAAAGGGTTTTTCCCCCCCCTCAGACATTTAAGAAATTTCAAGTAATTTATAGCTACAAACACTTTTGCCTGGATCCAGTTCAGCAGAGCAGTAATTCCTCAATCTGAGTTAAGTGGGTTCCTACTCAGCTTTCTCCTCGCTAGCAACAGACTTTCCTTATTGTGGCTTTTGCACAGCAGGAGCTTCCTGTCCTAGATCTTAGCAAAGTGAGCTTTATTCTGACAGTATTTATACCACTTTTGTAGGAGCTGACATTCAGCCATTACAGCACATCAGATATGAAACAGAGCCCTTAGACAAGGAACTTAAAGGCGTGAAAGTCTCTTTTGTGTAATGGACTTAGGTACTATAGTCTAGTGCATGTTTTACCTTTTTTCTAAATCATAGCTATCCTCTTGGCAATATTGGACACTACCACTGGTCAGTATTTCAGTGCTTCCAAATACACATATATACTTTTTGAGCCAGTTATTCCTTGGGCATAGTACATAACTTGTTAGACTGTACAGTATCTTAGGAGATCAGTATCTATAGGAGTTTTTGATTTTCTGAAGAAGAGATTCAAGTGATGCTTCCAAAACACAAGCAAGTAGCAGGGTGCTTTGTGCCAAGCTCCTAGCCAGGCTCTGAGCCACTTTCCCACAGAGCCCTCCCCATGCCACAGGTCAGCCCTAACCCGCTTATCCTTCTGTTATCTCACTCTCAGCCCCTCTAAAGCTAAGGTAGCCAAGTGAGCCAAACAGTGGATAGAGCTGTGAAGTAGGGTAAGGTGCAACCTGAAAGTAACTTTCATTTCCAAATAGTAAAGTCAAGTACAAGCAGCTAAAGGGGAAAGGCTGGCGTGCACACTTACATAGCTGCCAAGGGCCTATCAACCCAGAGACCACTTTAACAAAGGTAAAACTAGATTCTCTGGTACTTTTAAGACTCAGAACAGTCTTTTATTTCACAATAGCTGCTTACCTCAAGAGGATATAAAGCTGAGGCTGGCTTTGTATCCAGGTTTGATACAAAGGTATCCAACAATATCCAGGTAGGAGGCTCGCTCTTTCAGTCCAGGTTATCCTCCCAACTCAGAAAACCAAAAGAATGTAAGAGCAACACATCAGGATTTGGTAATATGGTGATAAAAGAAGTTTTAACAGATTTATCTTCATAAAATCAAATTGTCTGCACATTTAAGACAGTTTTGTCAATATTTTCTAACAAAACATTTCAATTTTTCATTGTTTTTAGCCCTTTGCCTTGACTTTTTCTTTTTAGCCCTTTCATTGTATTTTAGCCCTACATGTCACTGATTTTAAAGAAATAAAAGCTCCATTTACGATGCATTAAATCTGTTGACATATATTTAATACATCAGTATAATTAAACTATTATTTGGGCTGAATGAAATGTTTCATTTGGCCCCAAATACTTTTTCTGCTGTTTCAAATCACTAAATAAATATTCTCATGTTTTGTAAACCCAAAGTGGTTTCTTCCCCCATTTTCAAAATTACTAAAGTTAGCTAATAAAAGATAAAAAAAAATTTAAAAGTGCAACAATCATATATTCTGTATATCAATCCATTTTTGTAAATGAGACACTTCTACAGAGAATTTTCAACTTTCTAAAAGCCCAGTGTAGACCTAAAACACTATGAGGTTGTGGTTTTTGTTTTTGGGGTTTTTTTGTTGGTGTTTTGTTTTGGTGGGGGGTTGTTTTGTTTTCTACACAAATACCTTCCATAGTCTTTTTGCTTGACAAAAATAAGAATGCCATGTGACAGAACCAGCCAGTTGGTTAATGGATTCATTAATCATACTGTAGTATTCCCATAGGGCTATGGGCACCCCACCCTGTTCTTTGTCACCAGTGATGTCAAGAAGTTAAAACTGCAGTTTTAAAGCAAAGTATTTTGAGCTTATACAAGTGCTATAAAATTATATAAAAATTTAGATTATACGAATTATTGCATAACTTGTAAAGTTTAATGTATATTTAAATATATTACAATATATTTCAAGTTAATTCTACAATTACATTGTATAAAACTATATAATACAGTGTTCAAAACACAATTACCTAGAAATTACAGGGAAACCTAACATAATGTTCCCTGCTTAAAATAGTAGAAGACTACTTAGTTACGATTTAGAACTATTGTCTTGCAGTTATGGCTATGACTCAAGAACTGAGGGATTTTCTCCATGTATTGACTTACCTTGTGTCACTGAATGCCCTTTGAAAAAAATAACATGTAATTGATTCCTAGCTATTGAACAATATTCACTTATAAAAACACCACATGGCTTAATTAATGTTTATAAACCACCCACTGTTATTTGCTTTGCAATAGAATTGCACACACCTCCACAAACACCCCTACAATAAAAAGTTAGTTACACAGCACAGATTGCCCAGCCTCAATTGGTTCAGCCTTGTCTGCATTTTTATACAAACATTAATTATATGATCCTACTTCCCCCCATAAGCCTTCCCATGCCATCCAAGGCACTGGAAAAAAAGAAAGAAAGAAAAAAAAAAAAAAAAGGAACTCGCTTAACAGACTGAATAACAAAATAAAATAGTGTCTGTGCCTACCTCTTAATTTTTCACAGTTTTACCTTTGAACACAAAAATGTTCACTTCCTACCAGGATTTTTCTATGGTGTTAATTTTATTAAGCATCCAAATGCTAGAAAGACATTTCACTCATTGCACCCATTCTACACATGGCATAGTGTACCTAAAAACATACAAAACATTTACTACCCAATTCAAAATGAGTAAAATCAGCTCAGACATGGGTCCTCAGTATTATCTATTGCATAGCTTAGCTCAGCTCCCAGCCATATTTCTGGCACCTGTTAATGATCAGGAGTTTTGCAAATCAAACCAAGACATCACAACAACCCAGGTAGAATCAACAACCTATAGAATGTTTGGCTTAGGCAATTTGCTTAGCATTACACTGGAGTTTTGTAACAAATATGCTAAAAAGGCTTTCCACACACTTTTCTTTTGTCTTCTTGAAACTTCAACACAAATTATTCTAACTGCAAGTAACTGCACTAATATTCCCCCATTCAAACTCAAAGGCTCTTAAGAGATTTTTGTGGTTTAGGTTGTTTGGGTGGGGTTTTTTGGGGGGCGTGAGGGGGT
>JANZLQ010000100.1:11160386-11189190 GCA_026212715.1 Elanus axillaris
GGGGGGCGTGCGGGGGTATTGGTTTTGGAGATTTCTTCCTCCATTCTGAAGCAGCAAAGAGCTGTTTTGAGTTTTGAAGAGCAACAAAATTGAGCCCTCTTATCCCAGATCCAGGTCAAGAAGCCTGCAGATACCAGGAGGGGGACAGCATCTGAGCTTATCAGCCCAAGCAGCCATGCCTTGGCAGTCAATACACAGCTTGCAGTGAATCCATGGAATCCAGCCTCTACCTGGTTATTACATATTTGAGCAACTCATTTTCGTTACTAGCATAAGGTCACCAGAAGGTGAATCCTGCTCTCATCCTCTCCCACTCTGCAGGTCTGCAATCCACATTCAGCATGCTGTCACATTCAACTAACTGCCAGCACGCAGATGATGCTCTTTTTGATGAACAGTCCGAATCTCCCTACAACACATTCCTCCTCACACATGCCTCACAAAAGGAGATAAAGATACACAGGCAGAAGCCAATTACTTTGGATCAAAAAGGGAGATTAACAAAAGAACAAATGGCAGTTAGATGCTAAAAGTCAGTGAGAACTGGGCACCTAATTCCCATTTGGCATTTGAAAAATCCCCCTGTCACAGCTCAATCATTTACCAAAAGTTCTCTTTCAGAAGAATCTGCATTCTGATCCTAGCATTCCTGCTAACAGACCCCATGGTTTCAACTAGAAAGAAAAAGGGCCTTAGACCAAATGTTCTTACAAAAGATTTTTTTCACTTAAAAAAACAAACAAACAAAAAAAACCCCACACGACTCTTCCTGAACAGGTTTACCAATTAAATATCATTGTATTCACTGAATATGCTGCTTATGGTACAAGGTTTCCTTCAAAAGGAGAAATTATTTTCCATCTGAGAGGAAAAAAGACTAACTGTATAAATCCATTTTCATTAGTTTTTATTTGATGTTTGTTTCTGAAATTTAAAATAAACAGTGTTTAGATATGCCCGAAGGCTTTAATAATTGGTTACATTTTATAAGTCATTCGTTGGCATTCATTCATATGTGCTTAACACTATAGACATGCATTGTTAAGTGATTACACTTTATGGTGCTTTAGTTGTTGAGGATTGCTAATGGGATACAAACTTTTCCCCTCCATTTGGGTAATTAAAACCCAGTTGTCCCTATGTCCAGGCTGAGTCAATGTTCAAATCCTATCTGCTTCCTGGTCGATGTCAAATGAACAGCACAGGATTAAGGGCCACGTAGAATAAAAGCAAATTTTTTCCCCCTTTAAGAGGGGAAAGCATGCAGCAAGGTCACTTCCCACAGATAACCTGGAAATCACCACCCTTTCAGTTAATACTACTTTTCCTTGACGTGTAAATAAATCTTAAGTGTTTTCAGCTTGGCACCGTATGTTTTTAAAAAAAGTTAGCACTGAACTACAGTTCCACATTACATTTTCTTAGTCTGTTGAGCACCAGTTTTCTTCTTGCTTCAGAAAAATCCTATTACCTACATCAACATCTTCATCTCATTAGAAGTCATACATAATTACTCAGTCCCCATGGATTATTCAAAACACTCCATGAGCTTCTATTCTGCTTACTCTGCTGCTTCCATCCCTCCACCCCTATATTCACATCTCTGACCAACAAGATACTTGGCTATAAGAAAAGTGGCACTTTTCATCTGTAACAGAAATGGGCCAGGTTCATGAAGCCTTGCCAAAGTATGCTTTCTCAGAAACTGTCATAAGAAAAAGATCTTACCTCCTTAAGTCACTGTAAGAACTGACTGAGAAAAAACATGTGTTCCTACTCTAAATAAATAAATAAAATAATTCCCCCAGCAAGACATTTCTGTTCATTTACACCAACTCGTTATCTGCCAAAATTGCCCTCTGCTTTTAAACCACATTTCTCCTTTCCAAATGACATTTTCATTAAGATGAAATGCTGCTTGAAGTCTTTGGAGAATTTGCATTTGGTAGACACAGCACATTGTCATCAAATTGTATACAGTTAACCTGAAATTAGAATGAACTACAGAAAGGCGCTTAAGTGAACTATCAAAGAAATGAAAATTTTTTGGTAACTCTTCAGTGAATATTTTTTTTGAACAAATACTGATGGGCTTGCAAAAGGTCTATTCAAGAGAGGTCCAAGACACACCACACAATACAATGTAAATCTGTCACTCTAAAAGCTTTCCAGGTAAATATCTGTCTCAGAACACCAAATTTTGCTCAAGTTTTTCTCCGACATACTCTTCCATATCCATCTTCAACACTAGAAATGCATGAAACTGTATTCTTCTTGCCTTATTAAATCCCACTGGTTAGTGTAAAAATGGACATAGCCAAAGACCAAATTCTCTGGGGTTTGCTTGGCAAGGTGTGTGGGGGGGGTTGTGGTTGTTGTTTTGCTTCTTAAACAATGTGGAAAGCGATTGTGGAACCAAGACAGGAAACAAGTCCTCATGCACCATCTCATGGAGGACTCTCAGTAGAAAAGCATATAGGGTCCTCAGCTCAACAGCTTGATGCAAAGCCTGAGAAGCCACTAGGGTCTTTGCATTTACTTCACAGGGTTTTGGATGAACTCTTCCAAAGCATGAGAATTCAAAGACTGGACTCATGTCAATACTGATTTCATAGAAAACAGCTTCCCATTCCACACCTACAAAGCACCCAATAACATTCCTAGTGAGTCACAGACCTAAAGCAGCAAGAGGTTGTTCTCTATACCAAACACACACGCGGTCTTCTTCAGGCAAATAAATATATTTCCCAGAGCTGATACTAAAATTGCCATTAGTTGAGACACTAACATTATACTGGTTGTTAAACAGCATGACAAAAGGAGAAAACACAAGATGACGCCATGACTTTTGCTTGTATTATGATCGCTCTCCCTTTTCTGTGTCTTGTTTGTAAGAGCCAAACAAGCCTCTATACTGCACTTGCATTTCAGCACTAGGTCCCTTTTCTGCATTCTAACATCTTTGCATATTGCCATAGTCACAGTTCACCTTATTTCTTTAACCTGAGCTAAGAGTTTTCTCAGGGGAAGCAATAGTCCTGGGCATAATGGATAAGCCCTGGGGACCAAGGGGAGACAAGGAAAAAGGAAAGCTCCATCTCAGAATAGTTGGATTGCTGCTGCATTCTGAGGACAGCAAGCACTAAGGGAACTAAAACCTGTTGCTTTGCAAGAGTAGTCCAGTTGTAACCTCCACACGCCTCAGGGCATGGAAAAAACTGAGCACAATGGACTGGATCTCTATGGTAACCAAACTGCTTTTATTCTTTCTTTTACCAAAAAGACTCATTTTTAAATATAGATGGTCACAACACAGTTTTGCAGTTTTGTTTTGAAAAAGTGGACAAAAATAAGAGCGCTTTACTTTGCATTATTTAAACAGAAATTTTACAATATAAACATTACCATCCCTCCCCACCCTCAAGAACAGCCCCACAATTGAATGTCAACAAATCATTACAATCCGAGCACCTAACCTAAAGCCATATATTTTAAGGCAATCCTAGGGGAATATTACACCTGGGAAGATACCCTCTTGAGTTCTGACTAATTCTACAACTTTTATAAACAATCCTAAGGTTCAGACCTCAAAGAAAATTTGGCTATAATTTTTGTGTTGTTAATTAATGGAGCATAAATTAGTTTCTTCTCTCTAACATTTTGCTAGCTTCAGAGAACATAGCAGAAACGCTAACAGACATTTTAACAGTGGCAGGTAGCATTTTCAAGCTGCCAACATCATAAACAAATACATGCACAAGTTTCAAAGTTTGAGGAAATATCTAGTACATTGAACTTTGTCACTACGTTGCCTTCCTGCAGATCATTTCTACAGAGCAGCTGTACCCCTCTGAAAATAACATGACCTTATGGAAACTGAATCATTTTGCTAAGTGCAGCAGTCTAATGTCCACTGTTCTATAGCTTCCTTTTATTATTTTAACTATTTCACAGTCTTCCCGTGGCCTTTGCACTACTTGCACGCCCTTGAGTTCATTACTAGTTTTGTGAATAGCTCCTTTTGTTATTTTAAATTGTGGTTTTCATTTATCTTGTATGTTCTTTCAAGAGTTAAAATGGCAACAGGTCCTTTGCTGTGTGATGGTTTCTAAAACAGAGATGAGTATTCTTCCCTCTACTGTTCAGAAAACAGTATCTTCCAAGATGGAAATTAGGAAACTTTTGCACCCCTTGGCCAGCCCAGCACCTAATGGCATACTGCAGAAGCCTAAGGGTCTTTCAAAGCAAGCCCAGGAAAACCATTCAAACCTTTTTGAGTGAACATTATTCCATGTTCTATCCTATGATAACCTCATCATCCCATCAACTCTTCTTAAGAGAGGAGGTGGAAAGCACAGACCATAATAGGCAGTTCTACTCCTACCTCTCTTGGTTTTATCTGGATTTAAAGGTTCCAATATATTTGGGGTTTATGCAGATTTTCTCCACTCAAATTTTAACTGGGTCCACCACCTTGTTGTGCTAGGAGTAACACTATGGAAGTCCCTGAATTCTTTAATGCAGCACCTGATGAAATTATTGCTGATGTATATCTCTCCTGTACTTCTTTATATTATGGGCAAATAAACAGAATTTTAGTTAAGATAATCTACAACTATCCCCTTTTTATCTTTGGAAAAATTTCTAATTAAACATGTATTTTTAAGTGGTTCCCATGATCTCAATTCCTCCTATATATGTTAGAAACTCCAAGCCTAAATAGTCTGAGCAAGGCCCAATATTAAAAAAAAACCACCAAACCAAAAAAAACCA
This sequence comes from Elanus axillaris, assembly GCA_026212715.1. Classification (NCBI taxonomy): domain Eukaryota; kingdom Metazoa; phylum Chordata; class Aves; order Accipitriformes; family Accipitridae; genus Elanus; species Elanus axillaris. Next base: position 11,165,160 of record JANZLQ010000100.1, read on the forward strand.
CAAGAATTTTCACAGTAAACTGTTCAAATTGTTTGCATCTCATAATCCAAAAGATTGGGGAGCTTGCATACACCTACAACATCTGGATTTTAATTTCAAATTAATCTAATCTAAAGAGTTTGAAAGATGTATCTCCTCACACCACCTGGTTAACTTAACTCTTTTTTTATCCCAGAGTTGCAGCCTACTTTAAGGCCACAAAAGTACTGGAAGCATTACAATTCTGGACTCACAAGCAGGACCTTAGTATTTCTAACTGCTGACGTCTCAGTGTTTAGAGAAAAAAGCATCCAAAATAATTACAATAACAGGTATTTTCTGGGATATGCAATTTTCAAAAGGTTCATCATGCCAGGTACAACACAGGATGACAACTGCATTTGATTTTCTTTTTAAATACTTTTAAGTAGCATTTGCCAAATTAAAGGATTCCACTTGTTCCAACACAGAGAGTGATTCACATGACCTCCACAGCCAGATGGAGCTAAATTATTTCCAACTGAAACCTGAGGTGGGTTGGCTCGTGGTTTAGAGTATGGGGTGAGAAGGGGAGATGTCAGGGGGTGTGTTTGGGGTTTTTTTAATTAATTTTACACAGGACAATTTTTTCTATTCATATAGGCAAGGCATTCATGCCAGTCTCAATTCTACTGTTTGTTGCAGATATAGCTGAGAATAGCAACAGTAATGGAAAAACATCACATGAGCTACACAGATCACAGAAGGCTACTCTAAGTTTTAAAAGGGACATAGTCTGTCTATATTTTATGATCTACACATTCAGAAGACAGGTATTCCAGCAGTGGCCTGCCTCCTAGAGCAAAGAGCAGAAGAAAACATCATCCACACTAAGCTCAACAAGGATACTTCAGTTTCAATTTCAAACAGGGGGGATGATCACATAGTATTTGAGGCCAATACATTCTCCTTCTCCCATGGCCAATGAAACCAGAAGTTGGAGGTTCAAACAATAAATGAGGCATTAAGAATATCCACCCCTTTTCATGCAAAACAATATGATTTCTAAGGACCTGGCTTACTACCTCAATAGCCTCTCCCACAATACTTTTCTTTAATTCTGGTTGGCTTATACAGTCAGATGGTTGGTACCCTAACACTACTGTTTATACTGTATCATCTCATCGATTTGTTGAATATCTATGTCTGTAACTCGATATTATTTTTTATATTTTGATTATAAATCCATGATAGAAGGGGCAGAACTGATTCTGCAATTCACAGAACACCAGTAATAAACCAGTAAATTAAACACATGTAAACACTGACTTTCTGCCAACAGTTCTCAACCTCTCAAATTATTAAGTATGAATTACAGTAACAAATACATGAAGCAGGAAGGAAATAATTTCAATAATTACTAAATTATGTATATTGAGGCAAGACTTAGAATCTTGATTACGAACTGTGGCCTTTCCTTAAGCACTGCATAGACAAGTAAGCAAAAGCTTTAGTCACCACAGCCAGAATAAAACAGATGAGTATCGATAACTGCAGACAGTTTTTAAGCAGATTTCTTCCACAGACTATGCATAAAACTTAACAAAAATTAATTGAAGCATTTTGTATGAATGATGGCAAAAGCAACATGCCTATTTAAAAAAATTGCTAGTACTTTGATCCAATAAAGAACAGCATCATATATTTTCAAAGTTGTCATGCATTTTATCTTGTAATTATGCAGTAATGCTTGTTTATATGCAGAACCCTACTTGGGATGGCATACAAATCAAACTAGGAACAACTTTTCTTTCCCAGTTAGCTATCCCAAATTCTTCTTCAGTACCAGCAACTGGAAGAAGCATGTAATTTCACTTACAAAGTGCTTTGCATGCAGAACAAATGTGGCATAGAATGTCACAGGTGCCCTTGGTGCTTCACAGACAGAGCAGGAAGTCTATAGAATGCAGACACTAGCATACCTGTTTGCTTGTTTCTGAAGTCTGGAAAGACACCTGCAAGTCTGGTTTCTATGATCTATAGAAAACTGCAAGATTTATTCATTCCCATGAAGTGTTTCAAAGCCAGAAATGTTTATCCCCAAGAGTGGCACACAATTCTGTGCAAAAATTACACATGGAAAAACATACAGTCACCAGACACAAGCAGGTCAAAAAAAAAAAAAAAAAAAAAGAAGTCATTTTTACAGTATACTGCTATGACCACCGACAATCAGGGAGAAACCTTCACTGCTCCTGATTTCACCAGTAAGGATATGAACCACTGCTGAGTCTAGCTAGGACTGAAGGAAACTCCTAGAGCTACTCAATGCTATGTCTTACTACTGTTGATCAAGTGAGGCTGGGCAAGACAGTCTTCCAGCCTCTTGCACTTCTACCATAGCTTACTGCACAGTAACTTTTTGGTACAGGTATTACTTCAAATATTTCATCCTTCGTTTCAATTATAACTTTAAAAAATATACATAGTTTGCATTGCTAATTATAAGATCTCCTTTAATGTTCAGCAGTTGGTCACAAAACCCATGGATAAAAACGTGTAAAATAAAAAGACTGTTACCTAACCAGATCAAACCTCATGGGCAACAATACAAATTACACAGAGAGCAAAGTATCAGCCAATCTTCACCAATATATTTGCAAATACATTTGAGGGTTTTCATTTTATTCCTTACCCACTGGCAAGAGGCCAGAGTTCAACTGCTTCTGAAAAAAGCAAAGCAAAACAAAACAAAACACCACAAAAAGGCAGGGGTGGGAGGGAATGAGGAGAGAGCAGGACATGGGAAATAGGTACAGAGAAGGTATTTGTCCCTTTCTTTCTAGTTTATTTCTATGTACAAAGCAACAGGTACCACAAAGTTTCAACTTCCTGAGCTAGGAGGACTTTGCTAGCCCTTCCCTAAGGTAGATCAGATCCCGACGAGTGGGTGTGATAAATACATAAAGCCACACCTCCAACGCACCACAGGCTGACTGAGTAAATGAAACGTTGAGCTGTGGAAACACTACCCCTTTCCCAAAGGTGCAGTTATTCAGCCTTCCTGCACAAAACAGAGGAAAAAGAGATAGAACAGCATTTGGTCTTTTTCCCTACTTCCACATATGTTTCTCAGCAGACACTTTCAGAAGAGATGAATCTTCGTGCACCTACTGAGTCCCAGATACAAGAATTTTATTATACATCTCCATTGGTAGTCTACATACAGTTCAACAGTAATGAGGATGTTTCACACTCATCACCTGCTGCTCATACGGTACACTTTTTCTGTTCCTTCCTGGCACAGGAAAAAGAAAGCTCTCTGGAATTTTTATTTGGTCCCAAGTGAAAACAGAACTGAACTTTAAACTCTCACCTACAGTTCCCGCACTCTAGTGTGCATGATTTAAGCAACATGTGAGCATTAGGTTTTGCTCTGCTAAGTTACATCACCCAAGTTAGGACTGAAGTCCTAAACTGCTGAGGCTGGGCTGATCTTCAAGGGCATTGTATGTCTCAAGACATAAAAACCTCTCATTAAAGCTCAAGAGGATTGGGTCTGAAAGCAAGAATTTTTATATTCTTACAATTCTATTCCAGCATCATTCAGAGTAATTTCACACCAACAGAGAGTTTTTCACCTTCATGACAAGACCTTACCTTGAGAGGTGACGGGGCGGGGGACTGTTTGTTTTAAATTGAAGTTATCTGCATTGTGGAAATAAAGACATAAATGGTAAGCTGTTTGTATGTATTGAAAAATAGGACAGAGTGCAATTCCTACCATGAAAATGTTTCTCAAATCATTAAGAAGCCTGCTACTTGACAGAGTAACTGGTAGTCCTAAAGTAGATGCACAGCTGGACAAGCACAAATCCCCTATTTTAAATTGGACTTATCCCTTTGCTAGTCAGACAATAATTCCAATTTTGTAATTCCATTGCCCAGGCACATGGGTTGGAAATCCTCTCTCACAAAATGGTGAATTTTCTTCCTCAAGTATTGTTATGAAACAAATGTATTGGTCAATGAGGTCTTTTAAAGCAAGGAATCAACTCCTGTAGAGGAAACAAAAAGCTACATTGGCATGAAATAAATTCTTCTCTCAAATCTTCCACCAAGCATCACTGCCACTACTGTAAGTGGGCAGGAGAGCACATCAAAGTCTGAGACCGCACAATTATACCAATCTTAACTGCTTCTGTTTGAAGGAGAGCATTTTATCGCTGGGGAACCAACTCTACTACAGTGTGATGGCAACCAGCTGTACCTGGAGATTAAGGGTTTCACCTGTGGAGTGCAGATGTACATGTATTCTTCTTGGGATGAAAATTCTTATAGAGCTTGCTTATTTTAAATAGTAAACCAAAAAGCAATTGATGGAGATATGCCTGCAAATAGGACCTGCCACTATTTCCCATACTTTCCCATTTCCTTTTAATATTTGACAAGTAAAACCAGTCTATTCATTACTAAAGAATTTATGCTCTAGTAACTCCTTTTCCATATTAAAAAAAAAAATCAAAATATCCTATTCATAAGATCACAATTAGCTACGGCTTCACAACCAGTTGTTATTATCACGCAGGGCAGATTATATCTTTACATGGGAAAATAAGCACAAAAAGCATCTAGAAAGCAAGAAGAAAGAATAACTAAAGCAAGAAGAAAGAATAACTAAAGCAAGAAGAAAGAATAACTAAAGCAAGAAGAAAGGTGGCAGGGCAGGCATTTTAAAAAAGGAAAACACAATTGAAAGTATTTGAAATAGCCGGAGACTTGTTCCGTAATATATAACATTTTGCAATAATAGCCTGAAGGTTTGTAAATATGAATGCTGGTATATGTTCTATGTCTTGGACTCTTCAAAAAATATTTATGATGTCAAGAGCTGGTTTAGCTAGAATAGGTGACTTCCATCTTGCATTAGTAGGTAAGAAACAGTAAATGTATGTATGTGTTCAGTGCATGATAAAATCCCAGTTTTCATCCTGGATGATTTAGAGGAGGGAAGCACATGTCAGCAGATCATCCAAATGTGGAACAGACTGCCTGCTAAATAAAATCTGTTGGGGCTGCTAAACGAAACTAAGTTAATTTGGCATGTGGGCTCCTAACCTAAGTTGCTCTTAATTCACAGACGCTTTTTGCCAGTCAAGGGAGTCTTGCTTACAAGGCATTCACAGGGTACTAGGATGGAACGCAGATTCAAACATGTTTCATTCTTCCTCAGGAAAATTCCCCAAAGGGTGCATTGCACTGGAGAAAAAAAAAAAGAAAAAAAAAAAAGAAAAAAAAGAGCAGCATGCCATCTGGAAGTTCACAGTAGCATAGATGCAAATAATTAGAGTACAGAGTTGCAATGAGAATCCCTTTGCTTTCTCCCAAGGGGGTCTCCACAGTTTTGTTTCTTCTAACTAATTCAGTTAGACACCTGAAAGCTTGTGAATGAATGCAACAAGCAAGGCCAACCCTGACAACAAGCAATCTGAGGCTTGTGGGGCATCTCTGTCCCTAGAGCTCCCAGTCCAGCTCTCCTGCCACCACATTATGAGGCCTCAACTGATCCACCTTGAGCACAGAGCTTGCACAATTGCATCAAGTGGCTTCTCGTCCGCACATCAGCGTGGCCAGAAGGTACACGAAACCTCATAACATACAAGGCCAAACTATCCTTCCACCTTTCACCTTCCCCTCCTTCAAAAGCATCCAGAAACCAAGTTGTGCTCTTCCAGATGAAGATGCAGGCTCAAGTCTTGGGAAGCGAAGCATACTGTAGGTAAGCAGGTAAGAGCGCACAGTACTGGGGTCATGCTTTGTGGACTAAAGGAGACACAATAAGAGGGTCTTCAACAGGAGTGGCATTGCTTCCTCACTGCAGGGCATATTTTCAACCTGTACAGTGCTGCTGAAGAGTTTAACATCAATATCTATATTTAAGGATTTCCCTTCTGACTCCATTAAAGTAGAATTTGAAAAATATATATATATTAATGTGACATTGGGGTGACTTTGATGTGCACAGATTCCACAATTTAAGACCTTCAGCATACAGGGCTTTTAGTGGTTAGCGGAGTCCCAAAAGCTGCACACATACATACTTGTGCAGCCTGTTTGATTCACAGTTCCTTAATGACAGTGCCTGTCTTTCTGCCTCAGCAGTTATGCAATTGTTCCCTTTAGCCTGTGACCTGATGACAAGCTAAGATGATGTGAATGAATGTGACAGTCCATCCCCTTTTTTCTTAATTCTTCTGGGATTACTAAGTACAGCCTGGCAGGATTTCAGAGTAGCAAAACTTAACAATTCAATCTTGGTTTTTCAGACTTACAAACCCTACTGTATGGTATGGAAGACAGACAGAAGTAATGGGTGAAGGTAGTTAGACTAAAACCAGTTCTTATAAAAAAGCAAAACAATTATACTGAATGTTACTTTCATAAGTAACATTTGAAATACCCAGAAAAACAACTTGGTAATTATTACACTCTGAAAAATGTGTAAATCACGTTTCCAATCTGCATGACTTTACATTTAAACAAAACTGAATACAATAATTATTGTGTGTAAAACAGCAATTTAAAAAGTACTGAAGTTGAAGAGCTATACAATAAATATATACTGACTTCTGCATGCTAACTCATGCACGGTTGTAACAGGCTTAAAATGGAAATGTGTACATTTTCAACCTTAGGAGACTTTAATCAACTATCATTCCTCTTTTTCATAAACTTCATTTGCAAACTTTGATGCTGTTCCCATTCTTCATTCGGCTAGTGATCTCCTTTACCAGTGAAACTGATTATATATATCCCGTATCATGTGAATGCTCTTGCCACTCATGTTGCTATTTTGTACAGAAATTTTTCACCTCTCACCATCAGCTTCATTACATCCAATCTAAATCCTGTCCAGTAAAGACCAGCTCTGTACTTCGAGAATCAGACGTCTGCAGGAAGAAAGAATATGAGAATTCTTGCTTTTCAAATCTTAACTTCTACTGCAGAATGACCACAAAAATATCCAGGGAGATTTTTAAAATTACATATTTTTCAAGCCTTTTAAGGAAGGGTATTCATCACAATTTGTTAAGTAGAGAAATCATTAATTCTTAGCATTGCTTATTAAGGTTTATTCTAGGCCATGGACCAAATTCAGGTCCAAGGAAATGAACTGGCTGGAAAGGGAAAGCAATCAAAAAAGTGGTAACGACTCCAGTCTTTTTTTAATAAAACAACTACAGAAAGAGCTATTGAACTGCAACTTTAAGAAGAAAAAAAATTTTTTTAAAAATCTTACTGTATGAGACTATACAAAGAGATCTTTCAGCAGTTTAAAACAGTCTTAACAACCCTGCTGTGAAAAGGAAGGAAATGAGCAACGGTGAAGCAAACTAGACATGCCCTAGAGAGTGAAAGAAGCAGGGACAAAGTTGAAGTGATACCCTGAGTCCATGTCTGGTATTCTACTTGCTAAACTACCCCAACCACTTCTCACTACTGTAATATTGTAACTCCAATAAATGGTATTTATTAATGGAAGGCTTTAACAGATTAAACTGTCAGAGTGTATGAAAAGGAGAAATACATATCAAACCAAATATCATAAAAGAATGGATTAAACAGATTCTTTTCCAACTCTCTTGTTACACGGTATACTGCATCACAGCATGAGATGAACAAATACTTTCCAAAAGTGAGGCAAGAAGCACAGCCTAGCAAAATTGTATTTGGAAGTATTCCACTTTTTTTTTTTCCAGGTCATATTTTGCATGAAAATAAATAGCTTTTTAGACCATACATATTTCACAAAAACTTTTCCAGAGCTACTCGCCTACCAGCACATTTCTTATTTGAGAACTACTGAAACCCACCTACCTGTGCTCAATACATATAGTCACACTATCATCACATCCTTCCTCAAGGATAAATGTCAAAAAAACTACAAAGCATATCCTCCATCTTGTGAGGTGAGTAGCCATACAGTATGTTACTCAATTTTGAAGATACAGCCTTCAATCTTATTCAAAGAAGGTAAGCCTCATTTCCCAGGTACCTCCATGTTAGCAATTCAGCATTCCCTCAGCTGAAATCACTCCCAGTAAGAAAGTAAACACAATGTCAATTGACAGATTTAGAAATAGGTCTATGAATCTAGGGAGGCTTCACTAGAATCACTGAGAGCTTCACAAAACTTCTGGTCCCCTGTCCCCTCCCCTGAATTTCTTTGAGGTAGTTGACAAAAAAACTTTCTGTAAGTAACCAGCTAGTTGTGGAGTTCCCTTGAATGAATTTAAGGTAAACTGTAAGCTACATTGAGAGAACTGCTTAGATTAACTGTTAAAGGCAATGCAGCTTTTTTTACCTCTCTAGCTTTTTTCTTTTCAACACCACATCACTGGCACAGCACTACGAAGTATTGTTATAGCTATGCCTTTTCGGACATGGAAATGTCCTAAAAGAGGCATCAGCAGCAGCTCTGAATAATACTTCTTAACCACAAAGGAAAAATTAGAATAACAGGAATAAAGAAGTCTCTTTAAAAAAAAAAACAACAGGAAGAATTCATGAAGTATTTTAAAATCTGATTATTTTATGATGAAAATAAAAGAGAGATCCCTTTGCACAAGTCCTTAGGTCCATCTCTAAAGTACTTTGCCTTTATCTGCCAGATACCATTTCTAATAATTAAAGTTCCTGGACTTCTGATTCTACTTTCTGCATGACGACTTCATGCTGACATCCTTTCAACATAAATTTCCTGATACATTACTGATTCCTGGCCAGGTAAGAGGCAACTTTCAGACAGCGAAACTAAATATTGAACAACTCTAACACTATTCTGCAGCAGAGGATAAGCAATTTAAAAGAGAAGACATTTTCTTACATTTGTTTTAATAAGTTATTTTTGTTTCTGATGTACTAGGCATGAAATAATAGTTAACAGTGACTGCAGAAGTCAGGAAGAATCGCTGTACTTCTTTTGTCTCCACATAACTTCTCAAATAAAATATTTTGAGATGACAAAATACAAGAGAGAGGCCATAAGCATAAAAAACACACATGTGGCTTGCTTTAGATTTAAGGGCACCACAGGAGGAACTCACACTGATTTATCCTATTTTTATGGAGCTATGAAAATAAATAGTGCACTAGCAAGCAGAGCTCCATCACCTGTTCCATACAGCCAGGGAAAAGTCAGAGCATGCAGTGACAAATCCACTGCGATGCAAATCATTTAGCAATGGAGAAGCTGGGAAGTACAGACACTGTACTAAAGGAGGTGGCTTGGCTCCCTAGTGTTGGGTTTCTATTTGAAAGCCATAGCTCTGAATACAACTTGCAGGGAATGAAATGACTCTACTTTGAAGAAAGGTAGAGACCATGGTTCTCTCCAAGCATAACCCACAGTCTTCCTGATGGAAGAACTTTCATGCCAAGTTCACTACAAGTTTTAGCTTTAAACAGACCCTCAAAAAGACTTCTGACAGCAAAAAGGTTTTCTATTCTTTTTGGCATTCTTCCTCAGTACAGAACCTTTCACACCTATATAAAGAACAGCGAGACGCACCACAACTATTCTTTTGGTAGAAACAAAAGTACGTAAGATTAATTGGCCACCTTCAGGCATTGAAAGAGATAAGCATTTGAAATAAACATAAGGGTAAGAAAATGAGAAGTAATTAACCTTTGTGGCTCATCTGTCTCCCTATGCTTGCAGCTGGGCATGCAGCTTTGTCACATCAATGAAAAACTGATACAGGTACTTTCATTAGCTCTGTATTCTTCAGTGTTCTCTACGAGATGAAAATAAAGCATAGTCCTGTTCTGAACCATCACTAGCATGGACGTGAGAATAGAGAGGCCATTTCCAAAAGGTAAAATCCATCAAAAAAATGAATTCTTTATTACAGGAAGAGCTTTTGTGTCACATTTCAGTAACTGGTACAGGTACGCATCAACAAAAAGTGTGCTGCAGTAGCCATTTCTGAACCAATGTTCTCTATATGAAGTAACAATATGTTTGGAAATAGGGAGCTCAGCTTTTTATCCAACCAATCCCCTGAATTCTTTTAATCTAAATCAGTCGTAACTGGCTGATTCACTGCAGGAAGAGATTAGATCACCAAAAGGCAAAGGGAATTTCAGGTGGAAGTCTGATGAAGACTATTATTCAGGAACAGGCTTGCAATGAATACCAAGTGAGACTGTTATTGTTTAAATCATAGCAGGAGGAGGAAAACAACCAAAATTCTGCATTTTTCTGAGCATAATATCAAGATACAATCCTGTTGTATAGTCCTTTAAATTACTACCCTTGCATTTCATTTTCCCATAATGTCAACAGAAGACTCCTTTCAACAGAAACTACTTGTATATGGCCAACTCTTGTTCTAAATAAAAAAAGCAGAAAACTTGTCTTGTGTCACAGTGATGTGCTGAGAGTACCATCCATCATGCAACCCCAGTCCTAGGTGGAAAGACCAACACACAAACAGCCAAAGAATTTCTGACCTAGTTTCTTGGGGTGAGTGTCATCATCAGTACACGGGCTGGGGAGGCCCACCCACAGCTGAATGAGTGATCCCTTGGATGTTCAGCCAAAGGAGCAGGACAGCAGAGTTGGCTGGGATTATGAGCAGTTGTGAGTTAAGGCCAAGAACTTGCTAGCACAGAAACAGTTTTCTTCTTGGAAAAGAAGGTCAAAGAGTGGCCTGTGAATTCCACATAGCCCTCCAGTCCCCTAGCAAGGACAGACTAAAAATCTTCTAACGACTGAACTGAAACTCACTTGTCTAAATTTTCTTAAATTCTATTCCTATTGTACTGAGAGGGAACTAGAACTTCCTATGGGTATTTTCACAGTGCAAAACAGAGAAGAGTCCTTTTTTCTTTAGTATCCTTTTTATCTTAGATATCTAACAGTGACATTGTAAGTGCACCCAGTGGTGAGAACCGTAGGATTTCACATACACCTAGACTCCTTCCTCTTTCACTCCCACCCATTTTCCCTCACCACCCCCCAGAGTGAAAGTCTTCTGCAATTTTTTATATGAAAGCCTGTCAAATGAAAAATTATTCTCCATCACTATATAATCTCCATTGATTAATGATCAGGAAACCCTACCAATTTACACAGATGAAGACTTCTGAAAAATACAAGATCTTTTCAAACTAACAAAGACTTGACTGATTTGAATTGCGTGTAATCTCTAGTCATCTCAAGCTTTAGTATTTCTGTCCAAAAAGAGACAGTGATGTTGTCCTGGAGAGCACAGCCACTAATCTTGCATGCCTTGTCCCCTTCCTGCATCACACAGAGGAAGGGAAGATTGATGCTGTGCCTGCAGTGCAAAAACAGTGACAGCAGGATTGCCAAGCTTTAAAGGGAAAACTTTGGCAGTACAAATTCCACAAAAAAAAAAACCAATTTTTTTTTTTTTTGCTATAGGACACTAGTTTAAATTTTGTCCACGTCAACACCACACAAAGGTTGTTACCGTCTGATGCCTGATCTTGTGAGGTGCTAAATGATCTCAAGCTCAGAGAGTCAGCAGAATCTCACCAACTTCAATCTCTAGAGGCCACTCTGACACATCTGGAAGGGGTGGGTGATTGCATTTAACTGCTCTGAGCACAGGCCCATAGAAAAGCACCCTCATTATATAGGTCACCATTATACCCAGCTCTCCATAGAGAGACTAAAGGCTCCAGAGTAAGTGACCTCATTTCTCCTGCAGCTATTCCCCACAGACTGAGGCAGCTCATTGATAAAACTTAAAGATTACACCTACATCTGCTTCACAGGTTATGGTTTTCCCTGTGAAAGGGAAAGTTAATGCAATAAAAACTAATAAAGCAAAAAATTAACAAGTAGCACCTTACAAGTAAAAGGAAGTAGCGCTAGCGGACCTCATAACTGCAAAGAAAGTATTAGATTCTATTGTTGGAAGTGAGAGCAGGAGTTTCTATTAAACCAATAGAGGAAGGCAAAAGGCAAGAATCCTAAGTCTGGTGGAGTTGAAACATTTCAGCTTCTGTTAATATTCATAATGCTTATTTCTGCATATATACCATCCAATTGAGGCAATTTTCATACTAACATCTCTAATACCCCTAATCCCTGAAAATATTCACAGATTTTTACAATGTTTATCCCAGTGTTTCATTCTTGTCCATTGCTCCAGCCCCAGATTTGAAAAATAAATACTGTTTTCAGCTCCAAAAAGATCACATTCAGTCTTGCTCCACTTACACATTACAGCTTTAGCATCATAAAACCTCACTCAATTAAAATTGGGAACTGCCCAATAAGCAGCAACACTTGCATCTAGTTCTGGAAGGTCCCCAGATACATGACTTACAATCTGTAACATTTTTATAGATCATGAGGCTGGTTTAGATTGCTTTTATGAGATGTTTTAAAATTTATAAGTTTTCATTTTCCCCTCCCTTGGTGGCCAGGGAGAGGCTTCATAGGTAGCAGGGAACAAGAAAATGACCAGATTAGAAACAAACAGAAAAAAACTGTAGAATATTTCAACTCCTTCATTCTATAAAAGAGGCTGCTTATAGGGAATAAATTATAGCTGGTATGACACAGTGTTTAATCATTCAAGATACCTTTGGACACTTCTGAATCCTTGTAAAGCCCATGTTATACAATATGACATCAACATTAAAATTCATTCTAAGTATATAGTTCAACTTAGAAAACTTTAGAAGAAACATTTTGTTTCACAAATAGGTTTTAAATGCTAAGAAAAAATTTTGAAGAATTAGAAATTTAACAAAGTTGAACACCTAACATATTAGATAGGTTTTAAGCTTTTAATGTCGTAAACTACTGCACATTATTCCTGTCATGCAGAAGAAAATTTGTACTTAATAAAAAAAAAAAAGCCCCCACACAAACGGAAAATATCTTTGTTTCCATATTTAGAATGGTTTATCTCTTATTCTCCTCTTGCTTTGGTATTTAAAATACTTGAACTAAGTGGCTAAGGTTATTTATGGGCAAGGGAGGACAAACACAAATGAAGAACTAGTCTGCTTCAAATAAATATTTTTTATGCAGCTTAATAATAATAAAGTACCATTAGTGAGATTCAACTTTGATCAAGCCAGCTCTAAGCTACACTGATAGATTAGGATCTTTGACTTAATCATGTATTTTCCTCAGAGGGCTTTACAGTTTTTTAATAAATATTTTACTATTAATAACAAGTATTCTCCAGAGCAGTTTAAGATACTTTATCTTGAGGAACAAATCTTTGTGGTTGAAAATTATGCTTTTATCTTATTAACTTCATTGTTTTTTTTAAATCTTAACTACCTTATTTTACTAAGGTAGCATTCACCTCTTTTTACAGCATTCATCTCTATCTTTTAAAAGATCAGTTCAACAAGTGTAAAGATACTAGAAATGTCTTGTTAAAAAGGGAAAAAAGCACTTACCATAATTATTGCTTTAAAAAAAGCTATAGTAACTTACCCTTATATTTATCTTTCAAACAAAGAACTTAAGAACCACTTTTCAGTAAGTTGCAGACAATTCTCAGAAACTATATTTTCAAATTAAATTAAACAGCTTAACCCATGCCATACAATCCTAACCAAACACAATGCTTTTAAAGGATAGATTTTCCCAACAAAAGAAAATAGACTCAGCATTTGAAAAATACTACACCATATGTAAATGCAATAGCCTACTTTTGGTGTAAAGAATGCAAATAACATTCACACAAAGGGATTTTTGTGACAATTGCAAAAGCAGAAAGCTGGACCAACTTGCATACAAACAAACAAATCCCAAGAAGAGCAGTCACTTACTATAACAAAAGCTATTGAAGAAAGTATTTCCAATTTTGAGAGAAATTTTCAAGAAAAATATAAGTAAAACAGAAGTCAAATCACCAATAAAAATATGTAACATAACCACAGTTAAAAAAAAAAAAAAACAAAACCAAAGCATACAAAGGTCCAGGTATACCCAGGTAAGCCACAGGTATCTTGAAAAGAATAATCAGCAAAGCCCAAATATTTTCAAGGTAGTCAAGCACTGCTCTCCACTCACATGGTCACATGGGAACCGAGTGGTTAAGAGCAGTTATAGAACAATTAACAGTGACAATTTTATTTAGAAATTTTATTGGGTTTCTGTGACAATGTTACAACAATGGAAGAGGAATAATACACATGCAAGCACAAATGGATTTCCTTTGGAAAACAAGATAAAATGGTAAATGTAACATGAAAGGTTTCCCTTTGCTAGTAATTAGCATAAAGCATAGTGTAATTATAAAGCAGAAACACATACTGTGTTGTGTATGCTACAAGTTCTCATCAAAATTGCCTTAAACTTCACATTTATATAAATAAGTGTGTGTGTGTATATTTAAACATAACTTTCTTTGATTATATGCACATATAAAAGGCAAAATGAGGTATGCTATTTTCCCTTTTGGCTATTCAGAATTATTGCAACTCTGAAAAAAACATAAGCCTAAGAACACTTTGAGTTACCCAGTCATCTCATGCAAGAAAAAATGTTAATCAGAAAAAAAAAATACAAAAGGAACCTTTTTAAAGAAAGGAATTGAGATTGAATTACTTTGCCCAGGAGTCACTACTCCATACTTTACTTCCTTAAAAACTGGTAACATCCTATGTTATGAGCCCCCCCCCCCAAAAAAATCTGCATCAAAAATGCATCATTCAGGGAAATACATTATTGTAACTTCCAGTGAGGATACATAATTTTACATTTTGTTTGACAGTACTTTCATCTAGTAGTCCCTTCACAGTTTACATGTCACTTTAAGGTATGAAAGCTCTTACAAAAGACCTACAAAAAATGGTAATAGCATGGACATATGTGATTTTTCCAGTATGCTGGATTCCCATTTCCCCTAGACAAAATAGTTTTTCAGCATTACAAAAGGTATAGTTCAAGCCCACACCAAAGGACACCAGGCATGTCAAACCATAAAATTTGGCATGCTTTCAAACTAGAAACAACATACAAAAAAAAAAAAATCACAATTCATCTTTGTGGATAAAGAATGGCAGGAAAGGAGAAATGGCTCACTATCCCCCACAATCACAATGGCACAACAACCTCTCAGAATAAAATATATCACTCAGGAGGCAAATTAAAAAGAATCTGTAAAGTGTGATGAAGAGTAAAATTGGAACAGTAGAAGGGAAGATGAAAGTGATACATTCACACAACCTTAATTACTGAGTTTGGGCCTGGCCTTGCCTCCCCCTCCCCCCATCTGCACTGGATTAATCTTGTAGAATTCAAACTATCATTTTCTTTAAATATTCTTATAAACCCAGAACTGGGTCCTGGGGGCTAATTATTAGGGTCTTGAGTCCTTTTCCCTCACTTTTAGTCTAGCAAACATACTGTATGCAGACTGAAAGTCCTCCATGGGAAATACCTGAAGCAAAATAAACCCTCCTGTAAATATTTACAAAGCTGGCATTTACCTTGCTCCTGGAAGAGTTGAGAGATGTCTAAGTCTCATCAAAGAGAGATTAAAAGATGTTTCTCCATATCTCAGGAAAAGACACTACATGTTTCACTGATGGAGCGGTGCTGTCATAACCATCCCTTGTCCTTTTGAACAGTGAGAAAGGTGAGACTTCCATTTATCCTCATTAAAATAATAAAAATCCAAGTATAAATAGTTTTATTCAAATGAGAAACACTTCTATTCTGATGCTTTCAGTTCACCTCAACAGATAGTTCACACTTCTCCCCCATACTTCAACTTCCGTCCCAAATGACCTTCTCCTTAACTGCACAAAAAATAAATTAATTCCCCTGTTTTATCTATATTAGCAAGTAACTTAACACAATGTGAGGAGATTTCACACTGTAAGCAGTGAACCAGCCAGTTGCTGATCAGCAACCGCTCACAGAACAGGATTGCAGGGTTTTACTTGGGACTAGCACTGATCCAGTGCTGTGGGCTAATTGCCCCTTATCAGCTTTAGGTGTGCTGCTGGAGAGCATCTTCTAGTTTAATTTAATCTGAAAAGGCCTCGTTTGTGCAGTCTGAAATTGCTTCATGACACAAACCAAAAGGTGGTAACTGGGGCAGGGACCAGTTTCAAAATTAGCCTAGTGATTAAAGCTTACATACACACACTCACACACTTAAGTACCAGTTGTGATTTCATTGGTTTTGTGAAGGTCACCCATGAAAGTGTGCACAGTATCTCCATCTTCATTTGTACGTGAAGCAAAATATTCTCACAGCTCTCACCTGTGCTAAGAAGTACAAAGGACAGACTCAGTCCCAGCTGCTCAAAAGGCAGGTAAAACACAGGTGCTGCTTTTACAGCCCCTACACATGCTACACCTGCCCTTTCACTGCATGACCCATTTCTCACCTTCTATAGCATAAAATCAGTCCAAAATTAACTTGCAAAAAGCCATTATGTCAAGACCCTAAACTTCTTATGAGGTAAATTGCTATCAATCTTTGCCTTGTAAACTTCACTTGCATGTGTAGGCCTCCGCTTCTGAGCTCTCTACAAAAAGTCACTAACCAATCTGAAATTGATTAAAAACAAACAACAAAAACCCAAACAAACAACAAAAACCCAAACAAACAACAAAAACCCAAACAAACAACAAAAACCCAAACAAACAACAAAAACCCAAACAAACAACAAAAACCAAGGCCGGGGGTGTTGTTTGTTTGGGGTTTTTTAGCTAAAAGGATAAAACAAGCTGCAAGGTGTAAGCATACTAAGACTAATATTACGAAGTATACTGAGACTTAAATGTACTAAGACTGTTATGGATACACCTTCAAAAAAATCAGCAGGAGCTATATACAACATAATTATTTTTTTAGTTAAAACTTTTAGATTTCATAATGTATTTCTGTGTTCTTTGGAATATTGCGAGTTGACTATTGGTATTGTTTTTTCAAGAAAGTAAAGGACCTCTTCATTATTTTTCCCCTCGTGCATAATGCAGTTAAAAGAAAACCTTGAGGAATCATAGCTCCATGGTTGAAATCAATCATATTTTTAGGTATCTGTCAGTTCAGCATACAGCTCATTGCTGAATTTGACTTCTGAGTGACTTTAGTGTCAGAAGAAAAAGTCTGATGAATTTACATTTAAAAAATACAATTTAACTTTGAATTTTAATTTTAAAATATAATTAATTTAAAAATTATTTGACATAGCATATAGGAAAAACAAAATATTTGTTTATACAAGCATCCAAGCATGTCATGCTCCAACTTCTGGACAGGACACAGCTTCTGATAGTTCTAACCTCTTGTGCTGGAGCATATCCAATAATCCACTGTTAATACACTGCCCTGGTTGGACTCTGCTATGCCTCAGTGACACCCAATGCTTAACCTTGAAATTTTGCATATATTTGGCAGTGAAATTATAACTCATAGAATTCAAGAGTGAAGAGAGAAAGCAGAAATCTCTAACATACCTTATAACATTTGAATAAACACATCCTCTCCAAATTCTTACTTGAGGCACTGAGAAGAAAGCCTTAGCTCAGATTGGTTTTCAACTATTTGAGTTTATTTCTCCCTATTTTAGGCTAGAAGAGCTACCTCAATTTCATCCCTGGGTCTGAAGTGGGAAACAGTCTTAGTTTATCAGGAGCTGAAAGCTTGGCTGTAGCTCCCAAGGACAGCCTGCAGTTCATTCACCATTTCATTTAATTATTTCCCCTTTTTCCCCTCCTAGAGCTACTTCGGGTTGGATTTCAATGCCTGTAAACTTGACTAATGGAAAAAAAGCAATACTTCATACCAGGTAACTAGAGTAGCCAGCCCTGACAATTGCACACATCATTTCTTCCACCCCTCAGGAAAGATGTATTTTTGAGAGGTAAAGCAACCCATTCTACCACACCAGCCAAAGACAGTCAACAATGGTATAAACTTTCCCATTATTAGTGGCACTCCAGATAAGAGCTTTCAGTGATGACAGTGATGAAACTTTATGGCTGATGAAGCAATGCATAAGCTGTGCCTATGAATAGTAGAAAATAAAGTAATCAATGGATTACATTTACGTATGTACACCATTGAGACATGAATCAGTGACTTGAAGTGTGAGCTAAAATAAATACCTCTCTCTAGATGAGCTAGTGGGATCAACAGTAATCCTTCACAGCCGGAAACGTGCACACTACAGCACTTCACAGAGCTCTAAGAATACAATCTAAAAGTTCATTTACACACTGGTAGTTTAAGAACACCGAGCTCCCTTCCAGCTGATAGATGTCTCACGGTTTTTGCAGCCTCTGAAATAAATCTTTGTAATTCAAAATGTGCTATTAGTATTCACGGAAGGTGAAACAGTCCCCCCACAAAACAGTAACTCAGAAGCCTTTGCTACAAGTTAATGCAAAGAACTTTACTAACTTAGCAATTAAGGCCCCAGAGCATATACCTTGTTTCATTTCAAACTGCTGTAATTTTTATGAATAAGGTATCTAGGAGAGGAAGAATAAGAGTGAAGTGTCTGTTAAAATACAAGAGAGGTGTACCTAATTATAAACCACAATAGGATTCAGCTGGTGCTTGAAGAAATTTGCTCTTAGTTTCCTAATACTAGAGCTTAGCAATTGCATGGTCAAGTTTTTCCAATCATCCTCCTAACTATACATCTTCTAGTTTTCTAAAGTGGATATTGTTACAAAAAGAGAACCATGCATATCAATGTATTGTCTTGCAACTTGTATTGTTTCTTATGTCCATAGTACCATTAAGACTTTGCTGCTTGCCTTTTACACCTACTATTCACAGGTGAAACACAGGTGAACAGACAGGGTTTCATAAAATAAGCAGGAGAGAATCAATCGATAGAGTACAGGGTGCAATAGCTGCACCCAGATAAGGAAATCCAAAGTAATTCCTGGTTGTATACCAGGATATACCACAATATCGTATATCCTTCCCAATCTGTACCATCAATTTGAATTCTGTAACCTAACACACAAAAAACTTCATCTCAGTCTGGTTTACTAACAACAAAAAGCCAACACAAAAGCCAAGCTCTGCCAAATCAATCAATATGCAAGTCTAGTAAAACATATCTTAAAACAATATAATCACTGAACATGCAATAGAGTTGCCTTTTGCAGGCACAACAGTTACCTGTCCATGACTCCCAGACACCCAACATACCTAGATACCAGATAAGTAGCAATCCAATAGCTCCCCTCCCAAAGGGGTTGCTAGGTCTGAAACACAGACTTTTGTCAGTCTTCTAACTTATGCTTGACTTGCACCCCAAACACTTTCTACACATTCATCTTCTCACTCTAGGGTAGTCCTGGAAAAGATTTATGCCTTGCCTATCTCACAAATATAAACCAGATTTCCAAACATACACCAATATGTATGCTCACAATAAGCGAAAGTGACCCAAAATAAAACAAATAGGTAAGCCTTATTTGTTACCTGTAGAGATGAGCTATATCATCGACTTCCAAAACACAAAAATCCTAACTGACAGCTGTTATTCAAAGGCAGACCTTCAGGAGACCACCGCATCTCTGGTACACAGCCAGTTTCTTGCTCCCAGCAAAGCCAACCCTGTCCAGGTGTTGCAAATTCCCTTTCAAAGGCTCCCACACGGCTGCCCCTCCTTGTTGCTTGCCAAGCCCACACCTGTCCACCCCTCTGATCTCCACCTAGAGTTGTCTGCTGGCCCCTAAATGCACTCCGTAACTGCCCTGCATATCTCTGGCATATGTAAAGCTGACAGAAACCATATAAAGAAATAGTGGTGGATTCAAGGTATCTGTGAAAAGAACTGTGTAACTCTGAGCTTCATCCTGATACTGTTGAAGTCAGTGCTAACTCTCCCCATTGAATTCAATGCAACAAGGTCAGTTTTCCTGCTGGGGAGCTGCGACATTCCACAGTGTTCAGGAAGGAGAGTGTCAGGACTGAAGAGGCAGGTTTCTGTCCCACAGTGACGGGAGCAATCAGTCTTTTCACTACCAGACAGACAGTTCAACCAGAACTGCTGCAGATGCAAAATCTCTTCTCAACAGAAGAAAATATATTTCTTTAGCCCAAACAGCTGAGTATCTGTATCTTTGAGAGAGGCAGAGCTGCAGAAGTTTTGCTACTGACCTTGCTGAAAGCAGGATCAAGACTATTTTTTCCTTCAAGAAGTCATATTTTTCTTCTCCACTGAATAAAAATAAGGAACAGAAAAGCAATAACCACTCCTTTATAGCATCCCTGTAAAACATCTCTAAAATATTTCTGGTGGTTTTCCTAAACATATTTTTTCCTCAATACTAGTTTTTAAACATTTAAGAAAGATAATGGAACTTTTTGTGGAGGGATGAAAACTTAACTTATAATCATCTGCACAAGATGAAAGTCTTGATAAATCAATGATGCCAAACAAACGCAGGCCGTTGTTTGCCCTTCAAATCTGAAAGCTCTGCTTCTTGAGATTGTCAGATTCAATAAACACGATCCATTAGATGATGGATAAAATGAATCCTGCTGCATGCAAGTAATATAAAAAATTCATTTGAGATGCTGGATTTCATCTCAAAAACATGGCCCTTTTCCAGGGGGAAGAACTAAAAAGTAACACCATTTGCTTTAGCATAATAGATACTTCATCTGGATATGTTGTTCTTCATATGCAGCTAGATTTTACTTAACTCTAAAAATTGAAACCTACACTGTGCTGTCTTCATCTCTGCACAAATTAACATACCTGTAAGCATACATAATTTAATAATTGTGTCAAGAGATTTTGAAAATAATAGCAAGTAAAATAATAAATATTTCATTTAATAAATAATAAATATAGGCGTAGATGTTGACTTCATGCACAGTGAGCTTCAGAAAGACATGATGCATTAGCTGAATCCATCAGTAGTACAGGGAAACATTAGAAGTTCCAGGTATGAAGGGGGTATTAGTTTCTTCTTCCTTGTGTGGATATATAAGTCCCAGTTCCCTGGCTCAAGAAGTTCTGCATCTTTGAACCAGCCAACACTACTAACCCCCTTGAAGGTTATATAAGCACTGCTCTCTCCATTTCACAGAAAAAAAAAAAGTGTTAAGATTTTAGAAAAAAGACAAAGACAAAAGGACCAACCACTGCCATCAAAATAACAGACATGCTTCAAAGGTGCCTAACTCCAAAGAAAGGGCTAAAGGAGAGCAAAGGTGAGGGCAATGAAGAACGAAATCTGGTTCCCAGATGTGACCTCACAATAAGCCTGGCAACTACTTTAGAAACTTCTATTGTGAGCTCCCTATCTATAGGAAAATTTTCTACTCTCTTAGAGAATCACTGAATCGTTTAGATTGGAAAAGACCTTTCAGATCATCGAGTCCAACCTTTAACCTACTACCGCCAAGTTCACCACTAAACCATGTCCCTAAGCAGCATCTACACATCTTCTAAATACTTCCAGGGGTGGTGGCTCAACCACCTCCACAGGCAGCCTGTTCCAACGCTTGATAACCCTTTCAGTGAAGAATTTTTTACTAAAATCCAATCTAAACCTCCCCTGACACAACTGGAAACCAATTCCTCTTGTCCTATTGCTTGTTACTTGGGAGAAGAGACTGACACCCCCCTCACTACAACCTACTTTCAGGTAGTTGCAGAGAGCCATAAGCTCTCCCTTGAGCCTCCTTTTCTCCAGGTTAAACAACCCCAGTTCCCTCAGCTGCTCCTCATAAGACTTGTGCTCTAGACCCTTCATGAGCTTTGTTGCCCTTCTTTGGACATGCTTCAGCACCTCTATGTCTTCCTTGTAGTGAGGGGCCCAAAACTGAACACAGTACTCGAGATGCAGCCTCACCAGTGCCAAGTACAGGGGGACAACCACTTCCCTAGTCCTGCTGGCCACACTATTTCTGATACAAGCCAGGATGCTATTTGCCTTGTTGGCCACCTGGGCACACTGCTGGCTCATATTCAGCCCTGTGGTGGTGTGCTCCCCCCACCCCCGCCAACCTGACCTTTATTTCCCGTAACCCTGGTCAAGAGATAACCACCATTGGAGGCTGTAATGGATGCATCTGGTTATGTTGGCTGCATCTGTCTCAAAGTGGATTCAGGGGAGACAGGTAACAATACAATAGCCAAGGGCTAATCTGAGGAATGTGCCCACCTAGCCACAGTGCTAGTCAATGTCCAACTGAAGACAAGCTTGGAAGAAGCTAACATCTGCAGTCGGTATGCAAATATGACTATAAGTCAATTATCTTACTCCATAAATAGCAGACAGCCCAGGACCTGTTAAGTTCTCCTGCATGGCAGTGGGCTGCACACCAGGGTCCCCCCTTGAGTAGGGATGCCTCTTCAGGTTATTCCTAGAGGTTGAGAGATTCCTTGCCACAACAGATTCTCAGTAAGTGATTAATAGCATGCTAAATGTTGAAACCTTAGCTAAATGATATAAAGGAATGATTGCACATATATAATCCTTTAGACATAAAATATTGACCAAGTCTGGGATTAAGTCTGAATCCAGACACACTTAAACTCCCCTCTGAGAAGTTTAGAATGCAAGAAGGTCCCTTCTGAACCTCATGACTCAACAGGAGGGCCTCCCTGTCAGTGTTGTTTGACCCTGTCTTCTATGCAGTAAGTGAACCTTGCCACTAAATATTGTTAAACCACTGCCACATTTACTATCAAGCTTTGTTAAATAGCTGTTTTACATCAATAAACATATTGATATGTCTCTCTCACGAGTGAAGTGTGTCACTCCATCCACAATGCAATCCCAGGTCCTTTTCCACTGGGCAGCTTTCCAGCTGCTCTTCCCCAAGCCTGTTGCATGTGGTTGTTGTGACCCAAGTACAGGACCTGGCACTTGGCCTTGTTGAACCTCATAAAATTGGCCTCGGCCCATTGATCCAGCCTGAGCAGATCCCTCTGTAAAGCCTTCCCACCCTCAAGCAGATCAACACTCCCACCCAACTTGGTGTCATCTGCAAACTTACTGACCCCCTCATCCAGATCATTGGTAAAGATATTAAACAGAAGTGGCACCAGTACCAAGCCCTGTACACCACTTGTGACCAGCCGCCAACTGGATTTAACTCCATTCACCACCACTTATTGGGCTTGGCCACCCAGCCAGTTTTTTACCCAGTGAACAGTACACCCATCCAAGCCATGAGCAACCAGATTCTCTAGGAGAATGCTGTGGGAAATGGTATCAAAAGATTTTCAATGTCTGGGTAGACAATATCCACAGCCTTTCCCTCATCCGCACTAAGCCAGTCACCTGGTCATAGAATAGGTATGGGAAGGTCAATTCATTTACATTTGTTAAATGTGCCAGGGCATTTAGATTGCAGTGCCACAAAATGAGAAGCTTTATAATAAACTTTGATGCAGTCATGACAATTATGCTGTTTTATTAGTACTAGACAACGTTTATCCAAAGTAGGGTATAAATACCTCATGGTATAATTTTGAAACTCTCTCTAATCTTAAGAGCCCACAGTCTAAAACCTTGATCCAACACACATTTAGAACGTGCATTCTAGAGCCTGCACCAACACCCACAAAAAAAGAATGAAAATAACTCATTTTTTCCTTTCATTAACCTTTCTCTTTTCTTCACCTGAACTGTAGTAGAATCAATATCTTACAGAATCAGAACCAATTCTTGTAACTACAGGTTTCACTTGCTCAGAAAGTCATAGAATCTTAACATAAATCATTCTAATTGTTTACCATAATAAAAGACTTTAAAGGGATTCTTCATCTATGCTATTACTTTTTAATACCAATTCATGTAAACCATATAGAATGGCAGAGAAAAATATATTTAAGGCTTGAAATTGTACTGCTTGCATATCAGGCATCTGGACCCTAACAACTGGATTATTGGCTACTCTTTCTGACATCCATCAGTTTCTCCATGCTCTACAGAGAACCAAGATAGTAAATATTTCCTCTAGATTTGAGGCAGTGAGATGAAAGAGGGAGGTAGAAAGAGGAGGAAAACTATACTTGAAATTTGTTGGGTCACACCACTGCATCAAATACTCTTTACCCC
>JANZLQ010000100.1:11189200-11215128 GCA_026212715.1 Elanus axillaris
CCTCTCCCAGGCTCTTCCTTTCTGTACCTGAACAACCTATTCCCCCTCTCCCAAGGCATGTATGCACTGCCTCCTCAGCTCCTATCATCATAATCTCACAGTAACATCAAGAGTGAGTCCCCATCATTATCCATCTGAAACACACTATACAAGTAGTTTATTTAATACACCTGGTGATAAAACATCCTTAAAAGGAAGGTTTGTATTTCAAAAAATGTCTTCTAATAACCAGGAAAAACTGCCTAGGTTTTCAATACCTACGTAATTAAAGATTACTTTGATAAAGATTCAAGATTACTTCAAGACCACCACCACATTGGCGGTGTATTGCACTTAGCACTTAGGGGTCTGAGGACTGAGAATGCAAGATTTAAAAGAAATTAAAACATAAGCCATAAACTTCCACTACCATCAATGCCATCAAAACCTCTAAATTTGCAGCCTGTTTGAAAATGCACCCTCCCTTCTAGCCGCAAATAGCAAAGTCCTGATGTGGTTGCCAAGAAACCAGTACTTGCGATTCACAGAGTTCACATTTGAGAGAGATTTGCACTTACAAACATTTAAGAAAGGAAAACTGAAACCCATCAGAAGACATGGTATAAATTCCTCTTATGATTTGTCAGTATCATCCTAAAACAAAGTATGCATCCCAAACCTCCCATCCTCAGAATATGATGTTATCAGAGAAATGTTTGTGGACTTCTGTTCCAACTGTTTCTCTGAAATAAGAAATTGATTACCCATGTACTCTGCCACACCCAGACTTTATGGGTTTCACTGACATCTCTTCATGAATTATAGCATGGTCACTTGGGTCCTCACCAACATCAAGCTCTTATAACTCATTGTCCCACTTTGTGGATTACTGCACTAGTTCACTGATTAAATCCAGAGTTAATCATGATTATTGTGCTGTAAAGCACCTTGGGAGACATGACATGAAAAGTACTAAAAAAATGCAGTTCAATTTGATTACTCTGTAACTTCTCAAACCCATTTATATGTTAAAGACTTTCCTTTATTACATTCGATATTATGTTTCATACAAACTCCAGTCTCAATCCAATTTTCCCGTGCCATTTTTAATTATTAATATTACTGTTTGCAACCAGAGATTTGTCAAGGTTGGGTCCTTTTTGTGCTAGGCCTCTACAGATATAAAATAAATGGCAATTCCTGGCAAAGATAATTCACAAGGGGTAACAGCCAGTAAAATACAAGAAAGACAAGATGAAACAACTGTTTGAGAAAAGCAAACAGAAAGGCAGAAGGAAACCAATAAGTAAATGACACACTATCCACGTAATTATTTTAAACAAAATCTGTCACTGCTTTTTAACTTCCTCAAAATATATGTATTCACCAGCTTCCAGTCAAGCGATGTTGTTTTTATTTTACATATCCATTAACTTTTATGAGATTAAGAATAAATAAAATGTGTAGCCAGAAAAGTTAGAGGTAGTTCTGAAAATCTAAATCTAAAGACTGGTGATTTCTGCGATTCACCAGGCCACTACTGTATTTACCTCATAGTATCTCACTGCAACACAATACTTCTTATACCCCATGATAGCTTTCTGTTGTTGGGATTCCACAGAGACATACTTTAGAATAGGACATCAGAAAGTGCTCCTTGGCACTTCCACTGCTCTGGAGCTATTTTGTAGTTTATTAGGTGATCCTTGCTGCACTTACTCACTCATACAGACGTGCTTCATCACTTTCACCTTTTTTTTATTTTTTTTCCACTTTTTCATTTCTTTTCAATTTTGTGCAATAAGGGTGTCATTGTAGAGGTATGAAAATGAAGAAAGCAGCTGCTGAGCTAGCCAGAAGGGTAAATGTGTGTGAAGTGTGAACAGCAAAACTCTGTGAAGTGTTCTGCAAATCTTTCAGGAATGGACAGTAGTAATTCAGAAAGGATACAAGGCTTCAGAAATGGTGTGATACACTGAAGTTTTCCTAAGGTGCTTTTCAACACATTGTCTAAAGGATGAGACCAGATGACCTTCCTCCCTTTAAAGAAAAAGCTTTTCCAAGAGGAATGGATGTCAGTAAAGACCATTTGCTGCATATCCAACATTATATACATTAGATGACACTTCCTTTCCAATACCCATTTGCAAGGAAAGAAACTCCAAATACTTGGTATAGCAGACCAGCTGATCTTGCCATGGATTTAGAAACATATCCAAGTATAAATTTACATTTCCCTTTAGGAACAGTACTTTGTTCAAAAAAAAAAGAAAAAAAAATTAGGAAAAAATCAGGAACATAGCACAACTTTGGCTTCATTCAGTTACGTTGACTCTACCAGTTCTTATATCCTGAATCTAAGGATAATGTCCAATTCTTGTTTAATAAAAAAACTAATTTTTTATTAAAAAATAGTCCTTCCTCTATTTAAATATGTTAGTCGTCCCTAGCAGGTTACCTTTACCATAAAATCTGACTAACTATAAATAAACCACTTTAAGCTGATAATAGCATAGGGCCCTGCAAGGAAAAAAAATTTAAAAAATGCAGAAAAGCAAGTGGTAATTGTAAATGCATAAAAAGCACGTTCTTACATACCTGATTATTCCTGCCAATCTTCATGCATTAAGGTTTTACACTTACAGCATTATCCTATTTACAACCTTAAAATGTACAGGGCTTTAAGACTAACCTCTCTAAATATCAGTGACAAGCAAAATTGTGTTCTGATAAGGAAGGATTATTGTCTTCCTGTTTA
Organism: Elanus axillaris; assembly: GCA_026212715.1. Lineage (NCBI taxonomy): Eukaryota > Metazoa > Chordata > Aves > Accipitriformes > Accipitridae > Elanus > Elanus axillaris. Next base: position 11,191,938 of record JANZLQ010000100.1, read on the forward strand.
AGAAAGCAAGTGAAGGGGAAAAATGAAATCAATTGACACTATCTGTCTCTAGAAGTCACTGTGATTCCCTTTATTTTAATTTCTGTTGTTATTAAGGCCTTCATCTAAAGCATATCAGCAGAAACAGCAGAATAGAAATATAAAATGATGCCATAACAGGTTTATGCAAGTGATGGCTGATGACGTGAATTCATCACTTTTTAGTCACTAGACAAAGAAAGAAGGAAGGGGGACATCATATTGCAGTAATTAGCTTCCAGGTTTATTAGTAAATACCATTTTTATGCAGTCTAGAATAGCATTCTATACCACAAATCAAGAAAATATGCACACATGCAAAACAAGTGAGAAATCTCTCCATAACTTTTCATATAAATATATGAAGTACAGTAATAAAGCAAAGCAAGATAATTTTATTACTGATTTACTTATTCAGCAGCTATGCCAAGAATGTATTCGGTTTATTAGGCATCTTTTCACAATGAAATAGCAACCGAATTTCTATTATATCACAGAATGTAGTCTTTTAAATTATCAAGATCACTCTTTAAACATACTTTTTCTCCCTCCAGTTGTGCCTGCATCAGCCTTTAAAGCATTCAAAACGAGCAGTAATTTTATTCAAAAGTTCCTTAAATACTGTCAGATTCATCGCTGTTCACCATAAAATAGACACTTGCCAAAGTGACTCAGCAACCGGCCACTTGCTGACTAAAGAAAGCTGAGTCAGTGCTTCTGATCTAACAGAAATGTCCTGCATCCGATTCAGACTACACATCGGTATGTTGTTTACCAACCTAAGAGGAAAATAAGTTATTGCTGTGAGTCACAGAGGAAAGGGAAAAAACACAGAAATGAAGATGAATGTTAGGAACCTAGAACAACCGGAAACGATAAACAAAACACTGACATACAGAGAAAGCAGGGATTGAGTGCCAGGAAAAGACAAATGCTGCTATAGATTCAGATGTCTTTCTCTGATAACAACCACAAAGATTAGTATTTGCTGCCAGCTAAATCACAGAGAAATATCTTCTACTGTCCTGTACTTCAGCCTGGTTTATTAGATTGTATTGAACTGTGTAATTAGGCTACCACCAAATTAAGTACAGCAAAAGTTCAAATTCACTTCATATAAATAATATAAATATGCTAAATTAAAGGGGTTGCTCACTGAAAATCAATAGCGATATAATGGTGCATCACTTTAACATCTAAGATTACATGTTTCCTTTCCATTGAAAACATGCAGATTTGCCATGATTAAAGAATCAAACCAATAAAGATGAACATTTCAGAGCCAAGAAGGAAGGAGCAGCTCAGCTCTGATTCTGGCAGACAGAAACTCATCACCAACAAAATGAGCTGAGGAAAGAGGGTGTTTCCAGCATATCAACTGAAAAGTATAATCAAGAAGGAGATTATAAGCATGCTTGTTCTGAATGATTCATGAAGCACAATTTCTGCTCTTGCCCGGCTAATTAGAATGCTTTCAACTCCAGTTCAGATATCTGTTTGGGGCCATTTTTCATTCTCAAAGCTATTTAGCTAACAGAGTTTTTTCTTGCTTTCAAACTTTGACGTCAAGGCAAGAGATGCAGAAATGCAAAATATGCTTTCATCAGTCAGTAAGAGTCCAAGATTTAAAGTTCCCCAGTACCAGACAAGGGGGAAGAAAAACCCAAATCACTGCAGGGTGAAGGAAGCATCCTAAACTATACCTCCGCAGTACCTTTAGTCAGGAAGGAAAAATATGGAAAAAACAAAGAGTGGGAATTTCAAATAATACCTCTAGGCAAAACATACCACATCTACTCACAAGTTTTTTTGACTCTGACCTTAGTGATTAAGGAAAAATAATAAAGCAAAAAAAAAAATAATCAAAGCTTTACTGCTGACTCTGCTTAATTATACAACCACTTGGAAATTCATGACAATTCTCAGCACAGAAGCCTGATCTGAGTGATTGTGCTGGCAGACTTTACAAACATTAGGCTTATAAGACAGAGATCTGTTACTTTTGTGCTCTGTGATGGGCTAGTTTATTAGATTAATTTGCATCTTGCATTATGTGTTAATGAATGTCTTACATAGGATAGTGCACAAAAATTGTAATGAAAGATGATGAGCTTTCAGATGTAACATTCTCCTCCTCAGTGGAGCCTAGAAAAACACAAAGCTGATAACAAAATGAGTGTCACAGATCTGTTGATGAAGCATGAAAAAGCTTCCTGAATGAACTAACTCAATCTCATGGGAGAGCAAGAAAATACTTCCTTATACAACATCAGAAGGTCTGTCTTATTTTTAGCTCTTCTTTAAGTTCTTTATTTTATTAAGTTTTTGTTGTTAGAAAATGTGTATTTTCTCATAAGGAATACTAGTAGTTCCTTTCCAATTTCAGACTAATATTTTTTAATTCTAAAAGTCTGGCCTTAAGAATTCTCCTCCCTCATTGGTATTAGAGTAAATATTTGTATCAGTAAGTAGCTCTAAAACTTAATTTAAACTTTTCACAAAGGTCTTGGATTATGTTAAATGTGCACTGCTTTATTTTGCACAGACTGCTCAGCAACTGTCAGATCATAACCCTTTTACCTGCTCTGGATTAAAAAATGACAGAAACATGAAATATCCTATTTTCCAATCAATCACTTCAGCCATCCAGCCACAGATCATTTTTTCCATTACTTCTATAGGTTTTCTGGACTCTGGAAAGATTATCCATAACAACACTTAAGGGGAAGAAAATCTGTCCATTCTCTAATCATTTAAAATGATTGTTTACTCTATTCTAAAACAAGGTGGTCTGCAAATCCTGTTTCCTGAAGCCTTTAGCTAACTGAGGTAGGGAGAAGGGGGTTCTAAAATTGTTTCCATTTTAAGTTATTCCAAGTCAGAGAGGCACTAAATGTCACATAACCTTAACTCCTGGCTGCAGAGTACTCCTCAATTAATACTCTGTTCCTTGGTCACCTGTGTATCTGTTTGTTTGTGTGTATGTATGTCTGTGCATCTATACAGCCTTCTGGCAAGCCCACATTCAGGTGTTTGCATTAAGATGGCCTTATACTCAACTTGGAACTTTTGTGGCTCCTTTTATGGCAGCAGAAGAAACAAAGAAATTTAGGCAACAAAATATAATGATACAGATATAATGAAAGGTAGAAAACTCATCAATACATTTATGTGACAACACTGTTCTTGACCCCTGCAAAATCACCTCAGTGACAGGCATAGAGCAGGCTGCAACCTTACTCTAGAAGTCAGGAACTGAGATTACTTTTAAAGCAATAACAACAAATTTATTTTTCTGTTTCAAAACAATAAACAAGAGAAATACCAAAATTTCATCCTTCCCTGCTCTTTCCCAGAATTGCATTTCTAGACATTAACCAGATGTAGACATTGTACAATGTTAATTTTCTATTTAACAGCAATAAAGCAGTCTGGGCTATTACAAAGTTGCAAAGCCTCAATGGTCTAAGGTACTTAAATGTGTATTTTTATGACTGCCTTCCCCCTGGCTCCTGGCATTTAACAGACATGAATTTATTCTTGTGGCACTGTCCAGAGGCAAGGAAACATTGCCTCCAGTTTACAGAAGGAGAACTGCAGGGCACAGCAAATAAGTATCCTGACAAACATTACGCATCCATGTATCTGTAGCAGAACTAGGAGATTCTGGCTGTACTACCAAGCCTGGACTTAATAAATTAAGAAGACTTAAACTACAAAAGCATGCTTTCTCACTCCACAGAATGCAGTATATTTATACAATATGTTATGTTTATACAACACACTTTAGTGTAGTGGGTAGATCCTAAAATTGCCTTTACATTAGTTAGATTAGGAATATGAAACCAAGTTTTCATAAAGCTCAGCAGTCTTGGATGTAACATACAGCAATGAGAGGCAGAGTAATCTGGACTGCACTGAAATTCTTTCTGCCACAGAAATTGTTACCAGTGTCTAAGCCAGCTTGTTTAAAACCAACCAACCAGATTCTATTACAATGTCAAATGGAGACATATTTGGGAGTTAGCATTCCAGCCTGGAAACCGAGTTGATGCTTTCTGCTCTGCTTCACATGTCTTCCTGCACTTTAGGAAACTCACAATCTAACTTGTGTTTCAACTTTAAAACAAGGATAGCACTTTTCTGCTAAGGATAGCACTTTTCTGCCTCCGAAGTTTGTTCTGAGGCAAACTATAATAAAAGATCATAAAAACTCAGGAAGCATTGCGGTCATTCCAAAGAAACACTAGAAAACATACTTGTAGACTTTCTTTCTCCAGAAAACTCTCCAACACATTATTCTAATTGAAAGACAGCTTACCACTGCACATTAAATTCCAAAATTCAGTTATTAATCTCTTGCATACTAAATGTAAAAATATTCAATTAAACTTATGTTGGACCTCTCTTTGCAAATAATCTCTCATTTATTTTTCATATAAACAAACTTAAAATCCTTTCTTCCCTCAAGTTACTTATTTGTGGGTTACACTGGCATATGCTAATACATCTTAGTTACAAAGGCTAGCAAGCTGCAGAAATTGCCAGCAATGTTCTATGCGAAACAAACCCCAAAAAGCAAACCAAAATAAATTATAGCATGCATTATACTAAAAACCTATAGGGTAGAAAAACTGACCTATAATAACTATAACAACTCTAATTCATAGTTGCACTAAAGTGGTATCTTTGATAAATAACTAGGGATCCCTCAGCCTGTGATGTTCCTGAAGTAAAGTCTCATCATTTACTCATCCTCTCTGATGTGACAGAGTACTGATTATGCTCTTTTTGCTTCCTACGAAGTATAGGGGAATGTGCCACCTTTTTTTTTTCCAAAGACTTCCTTTGAATTACTCTCTGGAGACTCATTTCTCTCCCCTAGCGCTAACAGGCATGTCTACACTATTCCTCTCTGCTCAAAAAAAATTATAACCTCCACTCATCTGTCTCTTCCACTGTGTCACTGCATTCATTACGTGGTACATCTCCAACTTCTAAGACAACAGGATGCTGATCCAGACAACTCCTGGAAAACAGACTGTGTCTTCTTTCCCTTACAATAAAGCTATCAAGGAAGACAAAGAGATAGAGATTGAAAAACAAATCCTGAAGGATGTCTCTGATAGTCACAGCCAGTGAAACATGTATAGGACATAAAAAATCAATCAATCAATCAATCAATGAAAAATAATTCAGATGCTCAGGACAGCAGACAAGAACCAAAGAATGTACTTTTCAGATCTGTTCCCCTTGGATTTTACCAGGTTCCAGTGGGATAAAAGCTTTAATAATACATTTACAAAGCCTTTATGGTATGTCCTTAGAAATGTTCTTCATTTAAGCATTTACTGACAAGCAAAGCACAAACACAAAGACGTTGATTCTCATAGTTATAAATGAATCCAAGATTAATGATTGTATAAAAACTGTGAGGAGTAACGATCCTTTCCTTTATTGCTTTGAGGTGAATATTCCACTTTCTGCAGCAAATCCTTACCTTCGGGATTATACATTTGCACAATAAATAAAGGATTATCTTCACCTACAGGAAATGAGGTGATCTTCTTTGTGCTGCATACTCCATAAATGATTTTTTATTGTTAATACAGTTTTTTTCCCCCCACTGAGCCAGGGAGAAAACTAAAGTATTTATTATCCTTTCTAAATTATTTTCCTATTTTATAGATATGGTCAACTTTTAGGGAAGGAAAAAAAAAAACCAAGTAAAGTTGCAGTCTAACCTAGTGGAAAGATCTTTGCAGCCAGAAAAGCTCTGTAACAGCTCTGCATGCTTGTACTAGGCAAGCTTCAAACTCCTAGCTGTAATTGTTTTTGAAGTTGGTGAGAAAAACAGCCAAATAATCTGATCAGATTTGCATGGCTGAGTCAGTTCACATACACTGACTATTAGTGTTTGCTTTATATTGAACCTACATAACATCTTTGGGGAGATTCCTAATGCTCAGAGAAGACAAATAGCATGGTAGGACCATTTGAACAATGGCCAAACAATATTGATTTAAACAATGAACAATCTGCAATTTGAACTTCTCTGTCTTCATAGAGACAGACCTATACTATTTATTAACTGGGGGGAAAAACAAAACAAAACAAACCCAAAATGCACTCATCATAAAAACCCATAAGGAAGGCACCTAGAAAGAGTGTGAGCAACCTGTGTTTCAACAGTTCTTTCTCTGATCTCTGCTGAGACATGTGCACCTCACCCTCTGCGGGTTATCAACACCTGTCTAGCTACCAATACAGAACACAGCACTATGAGGGCTGCTATGGGGAGAATTAACTCCATCTCAGCCAGACCCAATACACCCTCTAAAACTCACATGGGTTGTGGAATCTGAAGCCTTGGAAATACTCAAAACTTAAGGAGACAAAGTCTTGAGCAATCTTATTTCAACCAGCCCTGCTCTAAGAAAGGAGATTGTGGACCTGAAGAAATTCCTTCAAGACTAAATTATCCTACGATTCCTCTTACTCCTTTTAAAGTTAACTCTTTACAAGGGTGTCTCCTCTTGGAGACAAAACATTTCAGTTTAAGCTACCACTTTAAAATGTAGCCATTGGCCCTATTACTCAAGCTTCCTGTTCGTACATCTCTATTTTCATTTCTTTTAAAATAACAAAGTGACCAGGGCTGAAGTGTTTCAAATTATCACTAGTCACTCATAAAGGAGAAAGCAATTTCTTAGGGCTAATTTAATGTGCTCCTGAATCCTGTAATTTATTTTGATTCTGTGTTTTCTCTTCCTTTCTAGGCACTCTGCCAAAGAAGTTAAAGAGGTTTTTTTTCTGGCTAGATTTCCAATATTCTTCCCAGTTTGGTTTTTTTGAAGTGTACAGACATAGGTGGATTCATGGCACAAAGTCAAGCTACAGTCATTAGTAAGGATTAAGCCACGTGAAGCTGGTATTAAAGTAGAGAAGTAAACACCTCTTACTGTGACAAAGTATACCTCTAGAAAGAGGAGGTAGACATCTTTTCTTCTAGGGAAGATACAGGGAGGAATATTTCCTAAGAAAGAAATGCTTGTTTTTTCAAGAGTGATCTTATATGGAGAGCTCTTCAAGAGTTCAGGAAGAGACCTTAAGAGTTTTACCCTCATGGCTGCAACTTGTACTAGACAAAATGCAGAAGGATATAAATTTTACGTAATTTTTTAAAGAATGAACAGGATGGGATCTCAGCCCATAAACAGGGGCATTATGTAATAAAGTAGCTTACATCATTATCACCATCATCATTACCACATGGAGAGCAATAAGCACTGGATTTAAGTATAGATTTTATACTCCTTTCTGGTCACATATGTGGTAAATAGATCACCCTGGCACCCCACCATCTGTGTTTTAGTAAGTCCTTTTTTGGTAAAGAACACAAAGCAGTGTGAAGTGTAATTGAACAGATAAAACAGGAGGAGAACTTCAACCTCTTCTCTTCCTCCTAACCCCCTCCCTCCCTCTAAAAAAGTAGTCAGCCACATTAAAGACTAAAAACACTACTTTGTTTTCCTGAACCAGCTGGCATCTTCACCAATGAAACGTGGGGCTCTGTCTTAACTCCCATGCACAAACGAGAAGTGGCAGCTCCAGTTCAGTCCCTGTGGCATTACTGAGGGCACATGGACTCTGGAGCCAAGGCTGCATGTCCCCAGGGGGTCCCTAACAGAGGATCCTGAGCTGGGGCATCAACAGCTGCCTCCCCACTCTGTTAAGTGGAAAGCAGGCACAGAGACACACAAACCCAGCAAGAGCACCACTCATAGCTTTTTTTCTCTTTCTATGACTGTCCTGGAGCACATAGATCTTCTACAGCTGAGTATAATGATCTATAAAGGAACAGCAAGACCAAACACCACAGCCACCTCCTGATGGCCTTCATAGGTGTGCCAGCAGGGAAGAAATGTAAACTTCTATGCAAAAAGATGCATGCTTTTAATGCTGAGCATCAAGATGACTTCTAACATGAAGTGTCTATAATTGCATAGCTTTTGCTCTGTTTCCTGGCTAGAGAAACCATTTAGAGACAGTCACTGTCTATCACACAAAAATACTATCCTAGGAAGTTCAATTACATACCATTGCCCCACAGAAAATTTACAGGTGCTCCATTTAACTGCCACATGATTCCAGGTTACAGAAACAGTGTGATTAGCATTTTCAAAGTTGGGTTCAGGTCTTCTTTCCCAACACTGGATAAAGAAGGCAGTTTTTCAGGCAAAAAAAAGCCCAGAGAAGTATGTCAACATTAATTATCTGACCTCATTTGTCACAGTATCAGATGCTCAGTACTAAATTCTCTGAAAAAGGGGAAAGTGAGTTGTCAAAAATCTGCATCCCTATGTACTAAAAACAAGAGACTATTACAATTAGACGTGCCTAAGAAGGTGGATTGTAACCTGCCTAAATCTCGTGATCGAACCAAGGCTATTCCTATTATTTCCTTGCTGAAGAAAACAGAAGAGGTAAATTAGAAAAGGTAGAGCTCTTGAGTCTACATTTAGCTCAGAACATATCAAAAAAAAGTGAAGTGGTATAGGGTACTTTTTCTGGAGGTGGACAGTCCTACTGATTTTAGGCCAGAGGGAGAGTAAATGTTCTTCATAGGGTAAAAAGCTATCTTAAGCAAAAAACTTTTCTGATGATAGATATCTGCACTCTCTTATTTTTGAGGTTGCCTAATCCATCCTATGTAACTTGTTTTAATATTACTGCATTCACTACATACCATGTACTAATGAATACAAACATATGAAAAACTTGTTCCAGAAAGGAAAATATAGCATAAGGAAAAAGAGTTTTTAGAATAGCAGAACTTAGGATTGTTCTTTAAATGAAAGTTACATGAGAAAGACTTTTTTTGCTCTATCTGATCCTGAAAAGGTATTTTAACACTTTTTTTCTTTTTTGAGGGGGAGTAGAAGAAGATAAAAGGACAGTTCAGTGGCGTTTTCTTTTCAAGGGCATATGTAGTAACATAGCACTCTTAAAGACTTAACCATTTAAAAAACATTTAAAACAGAAGTTACCGCAAGTTGCTATTAAAAAATGATCACTTTAAAAATGAACTGTCAGTAGCATCCTGTATTTGTCAAATGCTATTCTTTCAGTCCTTGATATTGATTAGTATTCCACTTGAACAAGAAGATAATTAGGTAGATTATTTTTTTCTGCAGTGCACCTGACACAATCAGAAAAGCTGACACAGACTATTTTCATACTTTCCAATTTGTCTGCCCCACCTATTTTCTTTTCTTTGGAGGCCACAGGAGAGAATGGATGTGAATTAAATTAAGACATTCTAGGAAATAACTGGGAACAGTAATGAGGTGCATTTAAATTCTACACAAGAGAGATGAATGGTATAAAGCAAAAATCAGAGGTTGCATCCTTTGATAAATATGAAAATATAGAGTAAAAGGTATTTAAATGATTTTCTAAGGTTTGCTATTCAGTATAAATGCTATACAAAGACAGATGTTTCACAAAAATAACATCTCTCTCACTTCAGAGCTATTTTTCTCCTGACCACAGAAGACACACACAAAATCTCACCCTGCATGTTCACCTATTGAAGATGCCAGAATAAGTAATCGTGATTGTTAATTTATTCACAGAACAAAAAGCAGACAACAACCATATGGATTTCTTCAGCTGGAAAGCACCTGGGGCTGGATGGCAAGGAGAACCCTTGGTGAGATGCGGGACCACACAGCCTCTAAGAAGCTAAGACTATGAATCCTTCTTTTATGTTGCTATTTATGTAGTTGCTGTCCAGCCAAGTGCTATTACATGGCCACGCACTCCTGGCTTCCTGAAACGCTTGTGTGTTCAGCCAGCTGCAGAGTAAAATAACCTGCTTTGGCACCTGTAATGAGAGCCCACCATACTTCGAGCCCCATTCTCCCATGCAGCAGGGCAGTATGAGTGAAGGCAGCACAGCAGGACCCCTGCAGGGACACAGCTACACTCAGAGAAATAAACAAAAGATGATGATCCTGGTGTGTAGTGTATAAAACAGGAACTTGGCATGCAGACCCTGCAAAGGACTGAAATGGACCATAGTCAGCAAAACACTTAGGGGAACGTTTCATTTAGTTGTATTTCTAAGCCTTACTAATTTCAGCTGAACTCTGGGCTTTGTGACCTAAGGCCTGTAGCAGAAGAGAGTTTTGTTTGCAAATGACTGTAGCTGCTTCACTGCCAAACAGAAACAAGACAGGAGTCCTTGGAAAAGGGAGAAGAATCCCTGCTTCCCAGCACATGTTTATGGACACAAACACGAAATCACAAATGCAGAAACATCCTTGCATTTTTTTCTTGACCAGTTTACATGTCTCATGATGAACTTACAGAACCAGTATAATCCTAGGTTGGCTCCAGAGCCCAGCATTTTTGCTATGACTGAATAACTAATTGCTAATTACTAATTAGCTGGGTATCATCTTTGAGACAACCATAGCTGGCATACCCCTCCCATCACAGGCCTTGTTTTGCTGTATTACCATGACTACCTGGTAGGTGCACTTGATTTTAAATTTGCTACCATTTCTGCAGTTCTAGAGATTAGCCAATGTTCTCACACACTTGGGATGTTTTTTTTGAAACAACTTGAGTTTAAAATAGAGAAGGCACCCTTTTCTCTAAATTCTCTGGAGCACTTAAAAGCAGTCTCCTGGCACTATTAGAAGGTAAGTCTTATTTAAGTGCATTTTTAGGCTGCTAGATGCACAGAAGTTACCTTTACTTGGTAGGTGTTGTGCTTCTAAACACAGTTTGATCTGTAATGTGACATATCAGCTATTCAAATCTGCATGTGATACTCATGTGTACCAATATTTGGAGAAGTACACTCTTCAGGCATGGAAGTAATCCATGAGAACAGAAGTCTGCCCTGAAAGTGGCTGCTTTATGGTACCAGGAAATAACTGAGAAGAACATTTGCATGCCAAGGTTTAGGATAAAAACAGCTCTCAGGCCTGAAGTGAAGTGTACAGTGTTAGTATGGTATTAGCACAGTGCCCAGTCCTGAATCTTTTCTTCCCACAGTAGTCCTGCAAACACTGAGTTCACTGGATCTGTAGTGCTGCGAAGAGCTGGACAGCTTTTTCCAGGCAAGACCTGCAGGGCTTAAAAAAGACCATGGGCATTTTCCCTTCGGCCTTTCCAAGTCTTATCCATGTTTCACCTCATATATAATGAATACGAAGTAGAAGTAAAGAATATCCAATCTGACCAGGGGTTTTGTCATTTCCAGAAACTGTACATAATGCCCTTCTCCAAGCTCTCCTCACCACTCACAGATTTTCTCCTGGGCTGCTTTGACTTTCATCTTTGGGGAAGTTAAAATTCAGAGGATTTCTTTAGGTTTGGGAATTTTTTCAGTGAAATACCAAATTTGCTATTGTTGAGAACTGATATAATCCCTTCTACCAGAAGATTGAGCATAATTAATAATATATAGCTAACAAGACACTGTATTGTGAACATGGACTCCTTTTTTCCCCTGTATAAAACTGATTTCAAAGGTGTTTGGGTTTTTTTTACTTTTTACAAGATAGCTTTCAAAATCATATGCCAGATCCCAAGGACTGGGTAAAACCATAAATAGTTTTCTATTTACCTGACATTCCAAATAAATCTCAGCATACTGGAGATGCTTAGCTATAAATAACAAATTCCAGCAAATTTTCATTTCTTTTGCCATCTTCAAACAATGCCCAATTGTCTTCTCCAACTAAAAAAATTTATCAACCTTTTTTTCAGTTTCGCCATCAACTCCTTCACTACCTTCTCCCACAGCACCAATACCGTAATCTGCAAGCGTGTGACATATACATTACCAAGTCCTGAACAGCCGTTGTTTGCTCCAGAGTACCAGTTAAATGACATCCCTTTCAGGTTATTTTACTTGTTAATTATCTTCCAAAATTTCATTTACATTTTTATTTCTTATAAAAAGCATTCATATTGTGAATTAATTACACATCAAACTGTTGAATTAAGTCATGTTACCTGGCACCACATTTTTGTTGTGTTATAATATTTCAAAAGCAATCATGCTGTGATAAGCTGTACTCTAAAAGAAAATGACACTGCTTAGAAATGTGAAATAATTTTTAATAAAATGTATTTTCTTAGAAATCAGAGTGTATGTTCTAGATTAACATTCAGGCACATCAGAAAGCTCACAGGAAAAGCATCGAAAATAAAAGGGAATGGATTTGAAATGTTCACTTTTTTTATTCATTTTGTAAGCTAAAAGAATAATTCACAGAGTTCACACTTTACATTTTAAATGCCTACTAAAACATTACATTATGGATATAGTGTTGCTTCTCCAAAATACAGCCTATAAAATAGGCTGTTAAGATATAGCTTAAAAAAATGAGAGCTTTAAATTCTTCTGAATTGACAATCAGGTCTTGGACTTAACAAAAAGGGGTGCGTATAGGCCCAGCAAAAACGTTTACCACATTCCCCTTACCATGACATTGCCTTTGGTCTGTCATTGAAAAGTCCAAATGTGAGAGATGTGAGATTGTCATGAGGAAATATCCATAGGCCTTTCACACGTTAATAAGGTAGGATAAGAAACCTATGACCTATATTCCAGGTCCTTTTGGAATTTTGTTCTTTGGGGGGAAAACCTTCACCTACTACAAGACAGAGAGATATGCAGAGATCAGCCAGTTGCCTGCTGACCACAGCATTCAAATCCTGTCTACGTATTAGCTTTACTCTGACCAGTTGAGAACACCAGGGTCTCCTATCCCAGTTAAATGCCCTGCCCAAGGGATACCAAGCCTTTGTGTAACTGTTCAATGCCAAAGAGTTAAATATTCAACCAAAAATACCCTGACTTCAAATCCCGTGTTCAGAAAAACAGCAAACAAACTAGCCCTAGATTCCTTTAATGGTTAGACACAAGTAGCAGGCCATCCATTTGTCTGAAATCATAATCAGTCTCCTTCTCAAGAATTTCTGTTATGGGCCTGGGTATCTATTCCTGATAGTACCATTTGAACAAATTGGTATTTTCTGATCAAAACCAAATCTTGTACTCAAGTTTTTAAGCAGCTATAGAAACACTTCAGCTGCTTGAGCATAAGACATACAGGATGTGAACAGCTTCTGTTTCCCAGCCAAGTGGGGACTGCTGCACAAAACCACTTCTTCTGCTTCTTCAGAAAAATAAGAGCAAGAATTTCTTGTAAAGCAATAAAGCATCTTTGGAAACAGAAGCATATATTAGTATTTAACAGTATTTGACAGTTAAGAAAACAGAAGGTGAAACACACCTCTTTGCAACCTAACATCAGTGCTAATGGGCATAAATTATTTGTTTTCATGGTAATAAAAACTTAAAACTCAGGCTTATCCAGATACTATTTTCTGGCCTAATTTGGCTTGGGTCAGTACCACCCTTAAATAAAGGCATACAAATTGCCATAAACAACACTGATACATCATTACCATTATTACTAAAAATCTACTTATCTACTAAACCTAATCTATTCAAAAGTAGAAGTTTCATTGACTTTACCCAAGAGCCAGTCCAACAGATCAGATCCCAGAATCACAGTTACTTCTTATCTCCCACATGACAAATTCTTCATCCCTTCACTTTTGGCAAATAGATTTGGGAATGGGAGCTTGGGTGGTACTGCCTGCACTAAGTTTCACAACTTCTCTATTTCTCTTGAGGTGTTCTGGAGCTTGAAAGGAAAGCTTGAAATAATGGTGTTCTTCCTTGGCAGTCACCCTCATCTGAATAAATACAAAGTAGTAAACAACATTTAAATCAGCAAGACATTTACCACATGCAGTATACAGTTTTCAAATTAGATATTCTGTTGTACCAAGGATGAACCAAGCATTCCTATCAAAATGAAGACATCTCCCGCAAGGTACACAGCCGTCAGAGTGTCAAACTTGTCCCTTCACCAGGAGGAATCCAGAGCCCTGTGATCAGCACCCACACTCCACAGACTGTGCGCCAGGATCTTGAGTATCCACAAATGCAAATCACAAAAGCACTGGGGCTTGTAGAGAATACAGGTAGGAACTAAATCTACAGAGTATCTCAGCTAGGTCATAGAAAATAAGAGAGGACGCCGGGAATGATACCTTTTAACTCAATAGATCAGTGATCACAGCAGTGCTTGGGAAGTAGGAAAACCAAGTTCAGCAGAGCAGTCTGATCCAAACCAAGCAGAGGAACTAGCATTTGACCACACGTTTACCATCCTCAGAGACAAAGTCCTGTGCATTAACAGTGGCAGAAATTTGGACTGAGAGGAACTTCACATCCAAAAACTTCGGCCTCTCCATGGAGTTAGAAACTATGTTGGTAGAGATCGTGAGAATCTTTATGTGATCTAAATATTTAATTCACTTCCTATGTTTGGTACTCTAAGTGGTGGCAAAGGAGTTTTCTTCAACCTTAAATCATGGTTTTAGACAAAACTTCATGTTCTGTGAACACCTTTATCAGCCTCTAGACCTCTGCATTTGTGTACTCTTCATCATATTCTGCCTTGTGTACCAGGCACAATCATCCCTAATTTGCTAATTGACATTAACTGAATATTGCTAAAAGAAAGAGAAAACTTACTAAGGGACTTGATAATATTTAGTTTGCAAAGAATGACCTTGATTTATTTTGAGCAATATTTCATACCCAGGTTTTTTATGCTAGGTATTGGGTTTTTCTTCTTTTGGGGGGAGGGAGAAAGGGGAAAGAGCAGAAGAGCTACCAGAATAAAAAGCATCTTCATGACCATAAGTATACCAAGTAATCCCCATGAAATAATAACATTTGAGGAGTTCCAAATGGAAAACAATTGTGATATTTTTTTCATTGAGGATACAATTGTTGAGTTTAAGAATTAAATATGGCAAAGGAGAGTTATGTTATACCATTTCCTTAAAAACAAAATTAATAGTAACAAAAATTGCCAAGAATTTTTTTTTTTACTTTTCATAGAAACAATCATGATATGTAAATTCACTAATTGGAGAATTCATTTCACGTGGGTTAGCTCTACAGGACATTCCTGTCTGAAATAAATATTCCAAGTACCTAATTACAAATGTTGCTATAAAGTACTTTCTGCAACTATTTTATTCATTATGCTAAATAACTGCAGTAATAATTATATTTCAAATACGCTGAAATTTTGCAAGTGTTCAGATATGGTATCCTTGCATTTTTATTCTGCATGTGGAATATAATGCTAACAAATATTTAACTTAGTAAATCCCATTCAGTTACATATTTTTTTCCTCCCATTGACACATTCATCTACAATTCCAGATTCAAGTCATACTTATTCCACACTGAGCTTCCAACAATAATATCATTATACTGACAGTGCCTATCAATTAGTTCTTTTTAGAGCTGTTAATTTTTTGTTGTAAACACCATCAATAATCAGATGGAAAAAAAAATTTTAAATCCTGATAACTATTATCACTCCATTCTGTTTTCTTCTCTCTATGACAACTGCTACACAGACAATACATTCAGAATAAAGTACAAGCAACATCTGAAGTGAAGAAGACCTGCTGCCTCTGCAATACACTTTAAATTTCTGTAGTTGTTTATCCTTCCCCACCCTCGGGATTTCTCATTTCTGTGCTGAATGCCACTTTGACTTCCAGCTAAGGTTATTAATAAAACTGTAACAAAACCAACAAAAGCAAATGTACTGTCATTTGTAAAAACAGTAATCAGTAAATCTATTCCTGATTGACAACCATATTTCATACAGCTTATGTGGCACCATGCCCCCACAGGGCAGCTGATTGGGGAAAAGAGTGCTCTGTGGACATGAACCCCTGTATACAATGTTTTACCATATATGCAGACGCTGCATGCCTTGAAATAGAATTTCCATTTCTGAGTGAAATCACAAAGGATTAGAGAATGGTGAAAATACAGAAGTGTTGCTTTCTCACTAAAAAAACAGATGGGGGAAGGACCAAGGGCTGTAACAGCAAATGGAATACCAGTTGCAGAGCAAGTGCAACCCAAGCACTTCCTGAACACCAAGACTGACATGTCACTGTGTCAAGGTCAAGGAAGGTCTGCACATTCCTCTTTTGCAGAATATCTTGGAACAGTTGTCTGTACAAAAAGGAGGAAAGAAATGAAAACTCAGGTTTACTGGGACAAGTACCATGAGAGGATGTCAGAATGCAGGAAGTCAGCTGTAGGAGACTAACTGCTCCACAACAGCAGCAAAATTTGAGTAAACCACACTGTGACCATCTGATGCAGTACATTACTTAAAAATTACTATTATTAGGTAAAATAAAGAAAAGGTTTGGCGTGTTTTCTGAACAGCTAAGACAAAGGATGAGAAGCATGATGGTTTCAAAAATAAGATACTGAATTTTGAAGCCTATCCTTGGATCGCTCTGCTACATGCTAAGGGTTTCCCTTGGGCATTGCTTCATCTTGCTGCTTCATCCAAATCAAGTCACAACACCTTCCTTTTTATCTTCTTGACTTTCAGTAAGAGCCACTTACCACTAGGGTATTATGGAACCCTGGAGCATGAGGAGGGCCAGCCCATTTGAGACTCAAATAAAACCAAATACTCCTTGAAAAGGTGGATTTAGAATAGGAAAAAAACAGCCAGACAGTGTCCCCTCAATATTGTTTCTTCTAGATGAGAATTACTATGGCATTTGTTTCATGTCTGTAGCTTAACATTAGGCTATCAAAGTGATACTATTTTCATATAAATACATACAAACCACACTCATCTTTAAAAAAATCCTAGAAGCCCTTATAATCAGGAATTCCATATTCCACATCATTCTTAGCTACAGGAGCCTGTCTGCCAAACAGTTAGCATTAAAACAAAAGGTACTAAATTTACAATATTTTCATGTTACCTATTTTACTTCTAAGAGTTATTACAAATAATTTGCTTCGTGCTACATTATCTCACCCTATTTGTGCATGCATTTAAAGGAATCCATTGCAGGTTTTGTTTTACTTACCTTGTTTTGCTTACCTTTAAAAGAAGTTAGAGAGACTCATCTAAGCAATAATAATCTTGGGTATCAAAACCAAGGAAAAAATAAGAGCAATCACCTCCAGATACTTACGTTGCTGTCCAGGTGGCCTAACTTCCATGTAGTCTTTGATGAATCTACTACCATGATCAATTTTAGGCAGCCCTTTAACATGGTGTTTGCATGTCAGAGGCTATTTAGAACATGTAAAAGCAGTGATGGATCCAGCTTGTTACTTTTTGTTTTGATATGCAGCACTCAGTCTCCACTGACTAAGGTGATAAAACTATAAAACATTGTGACAAACTGACTGAATTTTACAAGCTTTCCCAAAGTGCTTTTTCATATTGTTTAAAGCTTTCCAGGGAAAACATGTTGGCAGTATTAGCTGGGCAAGGTACTGACATGCACAGCATTAAAGGGAGCTAATACAGTGCGCTCTGTGCTAAAAAAAGTGTTATGTTACCAGCCTGTAAGCAATCTGCTTCTCTTTATGCATCTTGTATGGCTTGAACGCAAAGTAGCTGCAAGCATCTCTAAATAGGACCAAGGAGAAGCATGTGTGATAAACAGCTACTCTTCAAAGCTTTCTTCCCTCTGGTATTTGAATTCTTTCACAACCTTACAGTAGACAAGCACTTTGACAGGGTCCTATTCAGGGCATGTTTGTTTTGTACTACTTCTTCAGGCTCTGTGCAGCACCTTGCAGTGTTCAATTACTTTCTGCACTAGCAATTTAATTTCTTGCAGCAGAGTCCTTCCTCATTCTTTCTTGAGCATGGAAAAGACCTTGAGATGTCTCTTAAGATTCCTTAAATTACAAAAGTAAGGAAAAACTAAAAAAAAATATGCAAACAGGATAACACGTTTCTGCCAATTAGGCAACAACATAAGCAGAAGCAGCTGTATGTGTGGCAGGCTCTGTCAGGACATCATTCAGAGAGGCTTCCAAGTGCTACACTGGAATCTCAGCTGTATTTACTGGGATTGGAAGAAGCATGAGTGTAAATTGTCTGTATTCATGCTTTCCTTCACATTGAAACAATACTTAAAACCAAGATATAAACCAAAAATAGACAGAACCATGTTCTCCGCAACACTTTTGCTGAGCATTGTTATGTATTTCAACTATTGAATTATATGCTTATAATTCCAAAGGATTAGCCAAATAAGCATCCTAATTCATATTCCAACACTCAATCTATTCTAAAGCTCTCTTCTGAAACACTCAGATGTTCACCATCTCACGAACACCACTAAACCAAAATCCTCTTCCAGTCCAGCAATACTTTGGCCTAAACAGTTTAGAACATCATTTGCTTTGTGGCATTTTTCAGCTAATTCAATCTACAATTGCTTTTTCCTACAGAGACATGTATAGAAGGTATAGATAGCAAAGCATTTAATTACTGATTGGCAAAAGCATGCTTTCTACCTTATATTTTTCCTGGAAGAGGAATGAATGAAAACATGGCTATATTATGCCCAAGAACTGCAGGAAAGAAGAAGAGATTACAGGTAACAGACAACTGACTATTCATTTTGACTTCACTATTATCTCAGAAATATTTAAAAATCTCAACTAGCTAAAGTTTATAATATCTTCCAAATCATATGGTCAATAAATCTGTTCTTTTCATTGCCAGTTTGGCCATGAACAAGCTAGTCATTCTTCTAGGTAGTAATGATACATTTTCTGCTACCCATACCCTTACTCTCTGCACTTTCTCCACACCAGACGTCATGATACAATTCCCACAGAAAAGAATAAGAACAGGGTAGACTTGTTCCTTACCTCAAGCTAACACGGCTCAGGAAGGCAACAATTTTCAGACTAGGGACCTGGATATATTTTCTATGCATTTAATTACTACTCTCAGTGCATTTCTCTCTCATTAATTTTCCAGACTTCCCTGAATCAATGTAAAATTTTACCTCCACAGCAATCTGTAGCAAGAACAGCCACATTCTTTCACGTGTTTCAAACTTGCCACCTACCACTTTCACCTGGTGGACCCTCATGCTGGCATCGGAAAAAACAGCGAGCAGTTATCCCACTCCATGTCAGTCAAGATTTTATAGAATTCTATCATCTGCTGCTGCTGCTGTCTCTTTTCTAGACTGAAGAGACTTCTCCAAATTCTTTTAAATTGATTCACAAAGTGCTAGTGTCATGGAGAGAAGACAAGATGCCATTCTATTTCATCACCTGACAAAACAAAACTAATTAAAAATTAAATGTTTCTAGATAACATAAGCACAACTGTCCACTAGAAAAACAGATAAATTGGCAGACTGTGATGGGAAAATGAACTTTGTTTACCTCCTAGACAGCTGATTAGAAACCAGCTTGTATTAGGCAAAAGGATTAGGCATGTTATCTTAATACATACTTGATGACCTATTTTCCAATGAGCTTTATGGTCCCCATAAAGTTACTGCAGTGACTGCCCACTTTGGCAAGAATATTCCCAAAGAGGATTCCCAAATGCCAGAGAATTAATAAAGCTCTCAGCCAGAGATCAGGCAACAACATGCAGGGATAGTGTTTGGCTATTCTAACATGACGATATGAAGCACTTCAAAATTTCTGGAGATGCTAGACAAAGCCAGCTTTTAATGGCTGATGTATGCTTTTTTCACACTTCCTAACACAAATGAAGTATAGATGTGTGTATATACTTGCCTACACAAACACAGATGCCAAGGGGTAATGGCTTTAATCTAAAAGTGGGTAGATTTAGCCTAGATATAAGAGAGAAACTTTTTTATGATGAGTGTGGTGAAACACTGGAACAGGTTGCCCAGAGAGGTGGTAGGTGCCCCATCCCTGGAAACATTCCGGGCTAGGTTGGACGGGGCTCTGAGCAACCTGATCTAGTTGAAGATGTCCCTGCTCATTGAAGGGGCCCTGAACTAGATGAGCTTTAAAGGTCCCTTCCAGCCCAAACTATTCAATTATTCTATCTGTTGAATGCAGTGTTGTAAATGGCACTGAAATAGAAGGACTCATCCAATCCAAATCCCAAGCTCTCCATGTTACAGACAAAGCTAACCTGGCCTGTCTTCCTATACACTTCCATTTTCAATTCCCAAATGATTTTTATTTTCTAGCAATACTCACTGAAGTATAATATAACAGACAGGGGTATGAGCCTATTGTAAGTATACTGAGTAGCTGAGAAGTACACTACACTTGCAAGGAATTTTTCTTTTAAAATTGTTAATTCCCAGTCCCACGTCATTTCTAATAAAGCCTTTGGGAAGCCAGTGTTTTCATTTTGAATAACAAAAACATACATTCCCAAAGCTCAGAAGGAATGGCCAAGTTAAAGAAAGAACTAGTTAAGTAACTCTCATCCCTATCATAAATTGTGTGCTGCAAGTTTGCATCTGCAAAAGGTGGACACTCCCTTCTTTTCCACTATCTAGTTCCCACTGTAGGATCTGCAGAGCTTAGAATTACTATGTTACTATGAACTTCTCAGTGTCTTCAAATACAGTAATAAAAATAAAAGGATGCTTCCGTATTTTGTGATCATAAGTCAAAAAATGATGAATATTGTTCTCCAAATAGGACCTTAGGGGCAAAATTCAGCTCAGCTGTAAGTGCATTTAAGTGTATGGAGTAATTGCAAGAATAAATTTGTCCCACTATCCAGAAAGGTACTTGCTTTATTGAATTAGTAGAATCGAGTGCACTCATCCTGTCCACAGACCCATTTGTCAGTAGTTATGACAGGCCATAAGCAAAATCTATTATTAGCACATTTACTGAAATGCGTTTTTTCACTTTCAGAATCACTAGCCACAACCTTAAGACTACTAGATCCTACTGAAAAGAAAAAAAGGCTCAGTTCTAATTTCAACTTCAAAAAGGTAATACACAGGTAGGGCTAAAGAGGGGGAACATGCTAAAATTTAAGAAAATCTCACTAAAAATGTTCATTTCATCAAAACCATTTCCTTTTTTCTACATAATAAAATGCAGAAGTTTCCCTGCTGAATCTATGTAAAATTCTCTGTGCCACAGTGCCAAGTGGTGGCCAGGCACTAAAGCAGAATTAACCAATTAGCAAAGTGTTCCATATGGTACATACAGCCTGGACTTGCTGCATTGCCACACCTCACATTACCATGATGAAAACTTCTAAAGAGATGTCTTTAGCAAGAAAGCATCTCACTCTCTGAAACAACTTTCTTTTAATTTTTCTACACACAAAACCAAACATAGTCACTTCAGAGTGAGCCAGAGCATTCAGAGTTGGTCCATTGTCACCATGAAAGGGGTCTTTTTATGTAGGCTTTGCTGTAAATCAATTCACAGATTCTTCAGTTATGAGGAGAAGCAGAATACAGATTCCAGCCTAACAACTCTGGATAATAAACTCTTTTTCTTGGAAGACAGCAGAAGCACAAGCTTCCTGCAGTGCTACTTGCACTGCTGTCAACTTAGAAAGGTATCTTTATGTTTGAAAAAGTAGATTCCATATTTACACTGGCTTTTGTCATTGCTCAGATTGCTAATCTGCATATTAATTATTAGAGGCAAGCCAGTAACATCAATAAAAACCACTGAGGAAACAGGACTGCCGGCCAAACAGCAATCTGGTAGCAACATTTCACAATCATTCTGACTCATGCAGAATCTGATATGAAGACCTGGGGATTAAAAACTTGAATGCCTTGCCTCTTAAACCACCTATCTCACTCACAATTTGCATAATCTGAAACAGAACTCAGTCAAATGAAGCATTCATGTCTCTCTGCTAAAAGAACAAGACTATAAATCAAAGTCTCTTCACTGTGTCTGCAATTTGCAACATTTCAGTAGTCTCTTCCACCTCTAAGGATGTGATATTTAAGCCTTGCACACAGTTTGCTCTGTGGTGCTAGACAAGATCACTGCAATGCAGCTGATATGAGGCATGGGAATGTGCTTAGTCTAAAGGAACCATGCATAAAAGACAGCACGTCACTCCTCGCACTGCACATGTACTCTGGTAAACTGGGAGACTTAATTCTCCATTCTTTAAGTAAAGCCAGAAACATAATGCAGGCTAATTTGTCAATCTTGTATCTATTTCTTTCTTATTGTCATCATCTAATCTATTTTTCAACAATAAATAAGCATGGACTGAGTGGAGAAAAGCTTCTGCTACTACTATAACTATCAGTAACCATTTTTTAGGTAGATTACCATCAAGGAAAATTAAATGACAATTAAATTCCTAAGAGTAACTTGCTGAGTGGTGACAAGAAACTCTGTGGTGACATATAGCAAAATGTTATTTATTAGCATAAAACTGAAGTTTAAATATAAGATCCTCAGGCATAAATAGATTGGGTATTTGAATCAACTAAGTATAAAAGAGAACCTGCTTCTTTCTATGACAGAACAGCATTTCTACCATGTTAAGTTTGTAAGCTCCTAAAATTTAGTAACAAATATAACAATGACAAAGCCTTCCCTATTCACAACCAGAAATATTAGGAAATAACACGTTTCCAATTTAGTGGCTATAAACTGCTCACCAGAATTTATTTGTTTTCTGAAACGATGTAGTTTTGTATATGTACATGCCTGTGAATGACACACAATAAATTTAGGAGGTTGGAAGAGCTATTTCTCTGGTTTTATGGGTTTTTACAATAACTTTCGTGGGGGGGGGAGTGAAATTGGGAAACTCATCCAATACCTTTGGCTTTGTTGTGGTTTAACCCCAGCCAGCAACTAAACACCATGCAGCCGCTCACTCACTCCCCCCACCCACCCAGTGGGATGGGGGAGAAAATCGGGAAAAGTAAAACTCATGGGTTGAGAAAAGAATGGTTTAACAGAACAGAAAAGAATGATAACACTAATAAAATGACAATAGTAATAATAAAAGGATTGGAATGTACAAGAGATGCACAGTGTGATTGCTCACCACCCAACAGCGGTGGTTAGTCCCCCAGTTAGTCCCCCAGCGGCGATCCCAACTCCCCACAGTTTATATATTAGATGTGATGTCCCATGGTATGGAATACCTCGTTGGCCAGTGTGGGTCAGCTGCCCTGGCTGTGTTCCCTCCCAGCTTCTTGTGCCCCTCCAGCCTTCTCGCTGGCTGGGCATGAGAAG
>JANZLQ010000100.1:11218361-11245097 GCA_026212715.1 Elanus axillaris
GGTGGGGTGGGGAGAGACAGGTGTTTGCTTTTTTCCATTACACTAACCTGCTTATTATGATTTTGTTCATAGATACTTTTAATTTACTGAAGCTCTTTGGCAAAACAGTTTGAAATACAGCGTCTTTCCATCAACTTCAATTGCTTTTGGAATAATCTCTTTGCAAGTAGTATTTGAACTACAATAGCACACAAATTTTCCATGGAGAACCAGAACTAACCTTGTTGTGCTTTATATTCAGCACAAAGCATAGACTTATTCAATATCTCTGACCATGACAGATTTCAACCCCAGCATCCTGCCTTTCCCTCATGAATGAATCTCCAACTTAAGTCCCTGAGGTCTGTACTCACCTAAATAGCTCCAGCTGGCACTACTTACTTTACAGATTCAAAAAGAAAATTGCCCTGTTGCTCTGTGAGCCAGGATAAATATTACACATCTAAACTTTACTACACAGCTGCATATGCCCATGAGTTGCTGGATTTCTTCTTACAATCCTACAAGCAACCCTAAATTATGAAATCGATCTCTACAAATCAACTATGCAACAACAGCATCTTAACAGTACAGATTTAAACATGAAAAAGTATCTTTTGACAAGATCTAAAATGAAAATACACATGAAAATATGAAAATATAATTCCTGCATTTAAAAACTTGTAGTGCATTGTCAAAAAGTTAGATGTTCATCTTAAACTCAAATTATCAAAATCCTCACACATAAGAGAAACCCTCATACGTGGAAGTCTTATTTAAAAATCTCAGAGTCCTCTACTAGAATGACCACCAAGAAAGAAATTAACAACAGAAAACTAAGTGTTAGATCCATTTAATTACACTTTTAAGACCTATTATAGGTGTTGCTATGTCAGATAGCTGCCCTCACTCACAGGGAGGAAAAGGTCACCGTCCTGTCTTCTAATTTATTAACACTATACAAATAAATATTTGAAAAGAGCATGACTATTTGATTGCCTATGCAATGCTGGTGCTTTGGGCTTTTTACTACTGAATATATTAGGTGTGAACTTTCAAAATCATATGAAGAAAGAAGGTGAAATCACAAATGGCTTGGGAATATACAAAGACAGAGAGAAAACTAGACAGCAAGGGACCTTAAAGCAGAAGAAAATCCTTCATTTTTGGCAGTTGATGTATATTACATGCATTATTATGCAACAGTACCGAAAAACACTGGCTGAGGTTACAGTTACCTCATTTTAAGTACTGTTTATAGTAGGAGACAGACCTAGCTCAGACAACGTAGTATTTCAATAGGCAAAATGACTTACCGCCATTTATAGAACTGCATGTCAACCAGAGTCATAAATAGCACTGCATTAGCACAGAGCTCACAAAAGCAAGGGAGAGTCACAGCCTGTGTTAAACACATGGTATATATTAAATGCCTTACAATAATTAGTGGTTAGGATTTCTTTTAAATAAATAAAATTAAAATGCACCATATAATGAAACACCTCTTCAATAAATGAAACACACTAGAGAATCTGGTCAGGTCTCCAGAGTTTACTGCATGCTAACAGCTTATCTGTGTATTGGTATGTGACTTTTAGCAATATCACATTGGTATTATTGGTAATACAACAAAAAGGTAGTAGTAACATGGACCAGTATCTCCCCCAGACATTGAAAGGAATCTCTTTCCATTCTATCACAGGTGAATTAAGTTCTCCTCTTCCAAATAAAGGTGGTGGTTTCTTTCGCTTGTTTTTTGAGGCAGAAGAAGGGGACCAGGAGAAGGGGGAAACAGAAAGAGGATGAAGTTATTTTAGAACAGGAATTGGGCTTCTGAAGCCCTCAGTCTATTGCACCTTATTCTGTATTCTGTACTACATTTTAAGAACTAAATTATAAAACATTAGTATTCACAGACGGCATGGCATTTATTGCAAGCTAAACTATTTCTTTTAAACAAGATAATTAAAATGAGTTGTGGTAAGTATGAAATGCTTATGAAATCTTTCTCTGAATGTTCATAGAGCTCACCCCTGGACACAAGCTCATGACTGACAATGAAAGTACCCGGCTTATGCAAAGAACTAAACCAATTTTGTAATTTTCTGACATCAGAGGCTATTCAATTAAAGACACTCATTATTAGTGTTTACCCTTTTGAAGTTACTTCTCATTTGTTTTGAATGCTCTGAAAGAAAGAATGGTAGACTAGCCAGAAGTGAGGCTTTCAATAAAGTACAAGTCTCTTCTAAAACAGACTAGTAGAGTTTCACTGTACAACTACATGGACTCATTTAGTATCTCAGTTAGTGTAGTGAGATGCCGAGGACTTTTCACTCCCTGGGGACCAAATCCACACTCTGAAATGACTGAATGAAGAGACAGCATTTCACAATACCATCACCTGATGTAACACCATTCACAGTTTCTGCTGAAGACTTGGTCTCATGCAGAATAGCTGCCAGCATTGCAGGCAAGCCTGAGACATATGAGCAAAATTTTGAGGGAAAGCTTGTACAGAGTACCACCTGAAATTGCCCATACAGCAACTGACTTTAGCCAAACCACTGGTACCTTATCAACAAATTCACTGATGGGTTTTTGAAGAAAAGCAAGCAGTTATCAGACTACCCAATGGTTAGAAGGATATAACCTTTACTTTAGGGATACGTTGTTATGAAGGTGTGTTACAAGAAGCTCATCAGGGGAAAAATCTAACCACAACCCTGGAGCTTTTCAGAAATCACAGAACAAGCATTTATAGCCCCAACACTGCAAAAAAATACTGTGTGTGTTCTCTCAGTAACTGTCATCAACAATGGCTCACGTGGCCCAATTTGAACCATAGCGAATTCGGACACTGTTGCATTATAGAAAGGAAATGTTACATTTTACTTCTGAAACAACTCAATTACTTTCATGTAGTACTGAATTCCTGACATAGAGGGAAATATATTGTTCCACTGTAAGTGGTTAAGGATGACCATCAGCAAAGCATAGTTCTTGGGAGACAGACCTTTACTTTCAAATACTGAAGTCAGCAACACAATGTTTAGAGGCATGTTTTGATCATGAAATGTCTCACTTTAAAAAGCTGTTTATGCAGCTGACTTCTTAAGAAATTTTCTTGTATAAAATACAACATGTGGTAGTCCACTTCCTTAGAGCTATCACTACAGGAAACAGTTTAGTTTAAAACTTTTAAAAATTCTTGAAGTACAAAGTACCAACACATTTATTTCTTCACTGTAAAACTCTGGATGATTAAGTAAAAGTTGTAGCACACACTGGGTGACGGTCTCTTTCAAGTCCTATGACATGGAGAGAGTGAGGAGGAGCACATAATCTACTTCCTTATGGCAATGGAATCAAAAATATTCCATAGTTGCCCCTAGTGAACTCTAATACAAATGGATCTTAGCAAGGAGGGTGATGTCATATGCCTGTGGCACTTCAGACCATCAAGCTCCCCATGCATAATAAACCTGCCTAATACCATACTCAGGAACTCTTCCTTGATTAAAAAAAAAAAAAAAAGCAATGAAGCTACTCAAGCAGGAGACCAAATAATCACATGAGGTCCTAGAAATACTTATGAATGGTCAATAATATTACAGATTGCTAACAGGTTTAAATAGTCATTAATGGCATTAGTCCATTAACCAGAAGAAATCAGTAACAACGTGAGAACTTAAATAGCATCTAACATACAGAGGGAGGCCTAAGCCAGCCTGAAAAGGGTAAACGAAATCTGAGGACTCCAGGTAACACCAGATGAGAGTTGCCTTAGAGTTATCAAAAATTCAGCAGTGAAGGAAAACATTTGTGATAAGGCAGTACGTGTTGAAGTGTATCAAGAGATTATTTTTGAGCTTTCACTTATTACTCATATGAAAGTAACTTTCACTTTGTTTTCCCGGAAGAATCTTTGATCAATAAGAACTGATGCACTTTCCTCTAAAACCTTGAATAACCCCTGAGAGGTATGGGCAAAAATATAAACCCACATTCTCCAGAGCTCAGCAAGGGAGACTTTTATTTATTACATTAGTCAAGATATTCCAAAAGTAAGAAGACACTCAGTTAATAATTAATTTAGAAGAGATCAATTCTGAGGAAGTAAACATCGCTTATATGAACACCAAAACTTTCTTTAGTGTGTTGCCCTCTGTCTGACATGATGGAACTGTAAAGCATCAAGTTTGACTACCAGCCACCACAGACGTATCTATTAGATTCGACTTATCAAGTGCTTATCATCTTAAGTGAGTCACATCCTTATACAAAACTACATTAAAAATTGCAGCAGACTTAAAACATGTTTCAGAGTGGGCAATGTTTACAAAGTCAATGTAAGCTAATTCTTGTAACAAACTGGACAGTTGTGTCCTGTCCGATTTCAAAATAACAGAAGCAATGGGGCTATTCCCACCGCTGGAAGCCTATTCCACTATGCAAAACTCTCGTGCTCTTTTTTTTATTTTTAATTTCACTTTGCTCAATTCTATCTTCAAATGGCATTTATCTTTTCAAATGTTAATATGAAACAAGCTCTCAGACTACACATAGTAAACTTCTTCACAGTGCTTTTCTCCCCCTAAACTTTCTTAAGTCATTCCAGATGATTTGAGGTTTTTCTATACCCTTATTATTTACTATGAGAACATATGATAATGAAAAATGGAAGCCTCTTGAAGAGAAACTCCATTAGGACCACTTAACCAAATCAACACTTTTTGTTACCTCATCTGAGATTAAGAGCAGCGTGCCTCCCTCAGTAAAAAAATTCACAGCCCAACCTCATAGCCTCCTGGACAACACTGAAAAAACTACCAAAGTAGAGGAGGAAGCTTTGGACACCATTCCCTGGCAGCAACATGAAGACTAGACTGAAACAAACTGTATCAAAACATGAAGTTGAAAGCAGGAGGGCCCATTAAGGTCCTGCCTGTTTTCACATATGAAACTCCTCTTTATTTCAACAGTGCAAAGTCAATGTTGGAAGGAAAACAAAAATAAAGATTACTGAGTGTTACTTGTAAATCTAAACTGCAAGGAAATGGGAAAGTAAAAGTTTCATGCATACTATTTTCTCTTACTATGAATACTGAATTATAGTAATCATCAGCTATGAAGTCACTTAATCAAATATTCTGCAAACTCATTTTTCATTTCTTAAGTTCATCGGAGCTTAAGCATACTAAATTGTGTGAAACTTCATAGTAAATAACGACACCTATAATTTTAAATCCTTCCATTACCTGATAAAACATGGCAATTTAGCTGTATGACAGTCTAGAAACAGTCATTGATGGAGAGCTGATACAAAGTTCTTGGAAAATATTAGTGTTTACAAGTTGAATGGATATACATACTAGGGTTTTACAGAATCTAGAGAAGAAATTTCATGTGTTTGTGACTCCTGCTATTATTCTAAGTAATGGAAAAAAATATTATATAAGTAGAAAATGCAGAAAAGCAATGTTGAGTAAATATTCAGAATATGAAATGAAGGTAACCTGTATTGCCATTGTAGTTAAAAATACAGAACAAGTACTAACACAAAGTTTCAGGTGAGAGTATAATGAAACTGAGATTGATAAGTAGCAGGTGGTCATAAAGACAGTATCATGCAATACCTGATATATGTTAAGATAAAAAGAATGTAAAGTATATGTATAATTTGACAACAAAAACTTGATAAATTCTCTCCTAGAGTTTTGCTTTTTGTTAAAGGACCTTGTTCAGGAAGCATTTTGACTCTGAGCTTAGTTACCCATTTACATAAATACCTTCTTAGAGAGGGGGACTTCTACTTGTGTTCAAAATTAATGAAAAACATTCATGAAAAACATTTTAAAATATGTTGAAAAAATTAACTAGTTGTAAGGAGAAAAGCATGTGGGATAATAAAAAATTTTGGTTTACATCTTGTCACTTAATATCTGATATAAGACTGGATAAAAAAAGTTTAAGGACATTCATTGGTAAATGGGAATGTGCAATAAACAGGAGTGGGGAAGGTAGGAAAATATTTTTTAAACAGAGACACACGAAATAAATGCAAAAAAATGACAGCTGGGGAAAGAGAACAATCAATGAATCAGGGAAACAATTCCCAACTTGAGTAGCACTGGAAAGGAGAAATTTGAAAAAAAAAAGTTCTGCCAAGAGAGTCTAAGTATCATTGGGAAGAAACAAAGTGGTTCTGAGCTTGACAAGCACTAGGATAGTAGAAAATGCCAATGGAAATTGGACTAAGCTGTCTGTCTGGGAATAGTTTTGGGTTAGTGACTTTGTTAAGTAGCTCTTCCCTGATAGTTAGAAGGATGAGCATTGGCGCTGTTGCAGATATTTAAGCTGTGAATCCTACGTTAATATTGAGGGAAGAGCTGCAATGACATTTTGCAGTCCAGAGCAAGGCAAAAATCTTCCACTTTCACCCATCCTCCTGCCAGGCCCATTGGAGTTGCACTTGCACCTCTCGGACACCCAGGCTCTGTACAAGACAGAGGATTTCTGCCTTAACTGAATAGCTCCTGCTATTTTCAGTAGATATTTCAGATATAGATTTGACCAAGCAGATACTGAAGAAATTGAAAGACTTTCTTCCAGGAAGACATTGTAAAGATAGTATATTTGAACTACAAAACTGAATGCATTTTATCCTGATTTGCACTTTAAATACCTTTCAAGACAGGAAAAAAGGCGCTTTGATTCTTGTACAGTATTGTTCAGTTTTCTGTTAATGTAAGAAAGGTCTTTGGCAAGATTTTCTTCTCTCCACACCCCAGATTTTCTTCCCTGATAATGTCAAGGACTGTTCCCTCATATGAATAAGTGTCATTGCACTGGCTGATACTTTTAGAGTGTGTCAGCTTTGAAACTTAAGACAGTGAAGATCGCAGTGTAATAGAGATTGTGCTTTCTGTGAAGAGGGTAGGCAATAAAATCCTCTGCTAAGAAAGACAACTAGAAATTCAGCTCAGTGCAATTTGATTGGAAGGAGATGTACTTTATCTTTCTGTGCAAATTAATGGCTTAACTGAACTGTGTTTAGTTCAGACATTAAGAGCATTGCATTAATCCTCTGAACAATTTAAAAGCCCTAAGCCCTCCAGAACTGACTTCTAAGAAAGCTACCAGCAATATCAATAAATCAACAAAATATATACATAAAGAACACTGACTGCATTCTTGTCTTTAAATTTCATCTCAAACTGGTTTCGATTTTGTTATGTCAATCTTACACACACAGAACAAGTAGTTATTTTTCTTTCCTTCCAATGAGTAAGGTTTGATTTCTTCAGGACAGGAATAAAACACAACCTCCTGGTCCTTGTGCCCTGCAGCACACCCAGTGGGATTCATTCCAGCATTCATTATTTTATGCAGTTTGCCAGGCATTTGTTCTGACTAAGCCTGGCCTGGAGAACTGTGCTGGGACAGGGAATGAATGGCAGGGAATACTTTGCCTCAAGATCAGGTTCTAGGTGACTTGTCTAGATATGTAACACACTGCAATATTATTTTCCTATCAGTACAATGAATGGTTACCCCCCAAAAAATAGGGAGAAAAATTCCTTGAAAATACATATATCAGTAACTACATAGGTGCTTCCAAGAAATGTTAACTCATCTACCAATATCTAGTCAATCTTTAGTAAGACATTCTATAAAGCAAACATTTTCTCTATAAAGCACTGGTCTTGAGAAAGATGCAGTTCTCTTTCTCTTCTTCTTGCCCAAATACTGAAACTGAATTTTTTTCTAAACAATTGTTACTATTTTAAAATGTCTAATCACCCACTTAAAAAAAAAAAAACACTTCTCATAAAGGAAAAAAATTATCTAACATCTGAACTCTTCAGAGATTCAAAAAAAGCAAAGAAACCTACTAAGCATAAATTAAAGAAGCAAAAACCAACTTTATCAAATTGGCAGCATGTCCAAACTCACAGTATGTTATTATATTAAGCCAGTGACATTTAAATGAGTGCACCTGTATGCATACAAAAATAACTTCCTAATTAATTAGCTCTGGAGTTCTTGATGCCCTAATAGGTCAAAAGTACATTAAATATATCTAAATGAACAGAAATCTTTTACAGGTGGCCTGAAAACCAGTGAATAGATCTTAACACTTCTGATTCCTGCAACAAGAGATAAGGTCAAATATTCAATTATCATATTTTTCCGGTGTAGGAAATATCATTGGAGGGAAGATGCTATATTATTATTGAGTGCAATTACACAGATGGCACCGTACAGACAAATAAGATGGCATTGTCCTGGACAGAGGGAGCTGCATGCTAGTGGAAATTGGTTTAGCTATGTGTTTTAAATAGCTGCACACTAAGAAAAGGAAAAGCATGTCAGGAAAGAGCCCAGAGCTGGAAGAAAATGGGGGAGGGAGGCACTGGAACTGAGGAGGAATCTGAGAAGAGTTTGATAAACACAGAGAGCTGCAGACATGGTGATAAAACCTTCAATTACTGAAAAAAACACTTAGCAGAAAGGATGCTAAATGTTAATCAAGCATCTGTACAGCCTTGCACTGTCGTTCTGTTAGAGTATCTCTGCAGAGCATGCACATCTATTTGACCAAAATATATTCTCCAAGCTCTATATTTACAAAATAGAATAACAAGTTAATAATTATTGGATGATCCAAAACTGTTTTAAAGACCGAAATCCCATTTTTATTTGAATTTAAAGGAGGGAATTCATGTTCAAACAAAACATCTATTTAATCATATTTCTATCTTTCTCCAAAACAAACCTCTTCTTCAACTCTTATCACAATCTTCAACTGAAGAAGCAATAAACTGGAATAGGAACTTTTCCTGAAAGTCCCTGTTAAAAGTTCTGTGTCTGCTTTTTGTATTTTTTTGGTTTTATAAAGAGACAGTGACAACAAAAATATCTGGAATCAGAACATCCCTGCACCTAAATGAGAAATTATAAGTGAAAGTCCCTGATATCCTGACAACCTGTGTACTTCCAGGAGGCTTAGAAAAAACTGCAGCCAGGGTAGCTAATTCTTAAGTACGAATACAGCTTAGAGGAGCGTCGTGCTTGTGTTGCTAAATCTTTCTGTAACTTCCAACAATCATTTAATCTCTCTGTTGCAACAGATGACCTACATGAAGCTGCAGAAACTACATACATTATCTTCATGAGGGAATTGAAAAAGGAGTAGCACAATATTTGAAGAACTGGTGAGTATCTCTCAACTGCAATAAATATACAACAACAGAGATCTAATTGCAATTATTTTTGTGATAATATTTTGTTTATTAGTTCTTTAGGTAGTTGAAGTACATGCAATTCTTTATTTAAAATCCGGTGTGTTATCAAGTCAAATTCTTACAATACAGTTTTTGTGGCTGGCCTAGGCCTGTATATTACACATTTGCTGCTGTATCAAATCTAGATTGTTAGCTATTTGCATGAACCATGAGGGTTTTCAGAAGAGGGGAGGTGGTATTCCCAAGGGTAACTAAGAAAATTGATTGCCATTCCAATAACAGTAAAGGCACTGGCTAGATAACATAGAAAGCCACTACTGACTTAAACATGTACCACGTGGTTGCATATATTAGGTGAGCTAAATTTTCAGTGAAAGAAACCTTATTTTCTATACTTTTTTACTATAACTTTACTATACCATAACTGCTTATTCTTTCATCCCAGGCATAAGGTGAATGGTTCCAAAGACAGAGTGAGCCAATATTACCTAAATAATGTGACAAGTCTCAGATGCTGACTGGGTAAATGTCAACCACTGTTGTACAGATTTCCCAAGCTGGGCGGGAAGCAAGAAAGTGACCTATATATTCATTGAAAAACTCAGTAAAAATCGCAAGTTTTTCTCAGTTCAAGCTAATTCTGTTGTACAGATTTTTGCTCCATGAGGACACAAAGGTCTCTTGAACTTGAAAGTAACCCACCAAAACTACATATAAACACAAAGTCATAGAAAATTGATGAGCAGATTCTGACAAGCCAGTTCTAACCAACTATGCCTTTGAATACTTTCAGGTGCTAACAGAAACAGGAAATAAGAGTCTGGTCTGTTTTCCTTTCCAAAATATTTGTTATACAACACAAAAAATCAAAACATGTCTAGGTTAACCTGACATCCATATGTTGACTGTTTATTGTGTACAGCTCTCGGACTGTTCAACTACTGTGAGCTGTGTTCTTAAGTATTCCTGAAACAAAGGAATTTGTTCAGAATTTGACATTGTGATAGTTCCTTTCACACTGCAAACTCATCTGCTTGTACTACTTTATTAAGAATTTCTCTCTAGGATTTTCCATGTATCAACCATATCAAGGAGGGTCAAGTGTGACAACAGGAATCAGATGAATGCTTCCAAAGATTAGTTTGGTTGGGATGAACATAATATAGATTTTATCTTATGTTATATCATCTCAAGGTTGACTGCATGGTTTCTCCTTTCAGAATAAACAAATCAAAATCAGGGCAACAAAGCATTTCAAAATTCTCACCATCAAACCACAAATTAATCAGACCAAATAAAGAAATGTAACTGATCAACCAAAAACCAGCAATTTCAAGGCAATGCATGGAACTGCAATTTCTGCAAACTATTTGCCTTTCCATTGAAAAACAGCACTAGTCAGTAAAAAGATGGAGAAATAGCCAGACTGCTATGTAATTTTCTATGAAAAGATGAACTGACAGAATTAGTAAAAGACTTGTATAACACACTATTGATAATCGGATTTTTAACATCCTTTTAAAAACCTGAAAAATAGCCACTAAACAGATTAGATTTTAATGAAGATTATTAGCCTTGACAGAACAATTACTTTATTCTATTCTTTTCCTTTGTGGATTTTTAGCAAAAAGTAACACTGAAATACAACCAACTGCATATAAACCCATGTTGCAAAATAGCTGAGGAATATGCTTGTAACCTTCAAAACTCTTGTCTCTCAGGCCAGCAGGGAAATTATAACAGCAGAGAATTTAACAAATTCCGTTTTCTTGGCTGAATATAAGATTTTTCTCTATAGCACAAGAATTAGCAAGCACCTATACTAAACTGTGGACAGTACAAGGGCACCAGCACCTCAAAATGCTCTCACACCGCTGATATGTAAAGACTAGCAATCACACCACTAGTCCCTGATTTTCAGCCAGTTCTGAGATGCAGATAAGCTATTTAATTACAGCAATTTTAGGACAGGAAATGAGGAGGCCTATCATAATCATTAAAACAAAACTCAGATAATTGTATTCTAACTCATTCCTTATAATGAAAACACTGAAAGATGATGAAATAGCCTCGCGAATGGGGAAATTGCACTAAAAGTAAGTGGCAACCACCAGTGCTCTCACTATGTGTTACGAGATTTTTTTAATACTATAAAGTAGCTGTAGTATCTATTTTCTTTACTACCCTGAAAAGAGCACTGCCAGAGAAAAGTTAGAGAACTGGAAAAATACAAGTCCAAGTAACGGTGCATAATCATTAGACTCCCCTCCAGCACAAAGGTATGTCCCTAAAGCTCTCCCATCCCAGAACAGAACCAGCCCAGCACAGCATAACTGGGCAAAACTACTATGCTTAATGACTAAGAGAGTGAGAGAGCTAGAAAGTATAACCTAACAACTAATGTGTCAGCAAAGGCACATCATCTGTTACATTTGCCTGAGTATTTATTGATTCACTAAAAACTAAACGCCTCATTTTTTGGAAGAACTTAGTGATTCTGCAGTTGTGGCAGATACCATACAGCACAGTTATACTAAAATCAACTTCTAGTAATGCATCCCTCATGAGTGAACCACAGAATAGCAGTCCTGGCAATCTTTGCAGCTATAATCCTCACATCATTATATTTTCTAAGTTACATAAATGTACATCAAAAAGCAGTCAACATAAAAATTTTCATATCATGCCATGGAGAGCTTTCATGTAAACTGCAAAGACAGACAGTGTCTTGTGGGGCAAAATATCTTTTCTTACAGCATTTTTCTACCACCATAGTTCAAAGCTTAAGGCCACTCGACATGGCAGGAGAGGTATGGAGAAAGAAAACTGGACAGAGTGCATTTCACAGTCACCTTGTTTACAGGACTCCCATTTTCTCTGCAAATACAATTTTAAGTGTTAAACTAATCCCTGTAATTTAAGCCAAAGACAAGCAGCTCAAAAAGGCAATCCTTGCTATTGTTTAGCTCTTCAGTTACTTTATAGAAAAATATTGCTATTCTCTTTGGAGACAATTACCGCCAAGCAAGATTTCAAGCACCAAAGAAAATAAAAGGAAGAAATTTTGTGGCTTCAGTGCAAATACTTCTCAAATTAGCAGTCGTAGATACATTTATTCAGGATTCTACTATGACTTCTGATGTTTTGGGTCCCAAATACATGTACATCTTTGAGAGTTTCTAACTACAAAGAAACTTAACAGACAATAGAAGAAGTAAGTAATCCTCTCTGAAAACAGATTAAAAGAAGACCATAAAGTATGCTGCCACCCAACCCCTGCATTTCTCATAAACTTTAAATTACATTTCAGAGCATAAATATGTTCCTTGACTTGGCCAAAAGAAGCGCACCAGAATGCAACTTACCCAGCTGTGATGCAGCAGTACTATTGAACTTTCCTTCTAATCAATAAAGCAGCAAACAGGCACTTTTGCTGATTTCTGGTGCTACAGGCTCACCTCCCACACACTATTGCTACCCACAGGAGCTGCAACTGAGATCAACATCAGGTTGCTAATCATTTGGATCTATCAGCCAGCAAACACAACTGTCCTGGTTTCAGCTGGGATAATTGTATTCCTAGTAGCAGGTATAGTGCTATGTTTTTTGAGTTCAGTATGAGAAGAATGTTGATAACACACTGATGTTTTCAGTCATTGCTAAGTAATGTTTATAGTAAGTCAAGGATTTCTCAGCTTCTCCTGCCCAGCCAGCAAGAAGGCTGGAGGGGCACAAGAAGCTGGGAGGGGACACAGCCAGGGCAGCTGACCCAAACTGGACAACGGGGTATTCCATGCCATGTGACATCATGCCCAGTGCATAAACTGAGGGGAGTTGGCCTGAGGGGGGGCGTCGCTGCTTGGGAACTAATGGGGCATCAGTCGGTGGTTGGTGAGCAATTGCATTGTGCATCACTTGTCTATTCCAATCCTTTTATTATTACTATTGACATTTTATTAGTGTTATCATTATTAGTTTCTTCCTTTCTGTTCTATTAAACTGTTCTTATCTCAACCCATGAGTTTTACTTCTTTTCCCAATTCTTTCTCCCATCCCACAGGGTTGGGGGTGGAGGGGGAGTGAGTGAGCAGCTGCATGGTGTTTAGTTGCTGGCTGGGGTTAAACCATGACAACAACCAAAATATTTTTTCCTCCCTTACATTTCCTTTCCTCATCTACTTTCAAAAAAATACCATGAAAGAGGGGCATCCTTTGCCAAAATGCAGACTGTTCTCATTGCTTTGTAGTTATCAAGCTGCGAGAAGCCACTCAGTGTCATGAGCAACACTATAACCTTGCCGGTCTTGCTAAATTCCCACTTTCATTTACAAGCTCGCAGGTGTTTTGTCACCATAAGATCACTAGTACTCTCCCTACAGTGCATAAAGAATGTAATGCATTTTGCTGGAAAAGGCTTAAAATGCTTGGGTTTGTGTCAAACCTCCTAACTTCTCCTTTGATTATATGGGTTTACAGCACAAAGTATATGATTTTGTCACTGTGACACAGCTGTTCTAATGATACAACAGAGCTGATGAGTGTGTTGGCACTTCAGCCTAGAGGTGACATACAGCTTACTGCCCACACAAGATGAGATAGAAAGTAATCACTGCAATATGTGATCACTACCCTGACTGAGGGGATATGAAAGAGAGTGTTCTGGAAATAAAAGTACCCTCCTTTTTCCAAGATCTGGGAGACAGTTCCCTTACATTTGGCTAGGAATTTGATGGCAAGAAGAGGCCTAAACCTTTATAAGAGCTTGTAACATTTTGGTATACAGTGGACTGATGTATTGCCAAAGGTGATTTTTAGTTTAGTAAAACTATCCCCAGTAAAGCAGAGAGTTAGTCTCACCCTCTCTGCTCCTGCATAGAAATATGGAGGCTCATTCCAATGGTTTACAGACAGGGTTTGTTCTTCCCTTGACACTTGCATGTAATTCTCATTAATGGAAGTGGGAGTTTTGTGTGTGCACAAAGGGGAAAATTAGACCCATGTAGCCATCATGTTGTGGTTTCTTAAGGGACTAACTACTAATCACTACCTTCCAGCAACATCCACTCCTTCCTATTAATTTCTTTTCAGCTTGTAAATCTCCAAAGGAAAGCATTGGTAAGCAGAGTGCTCCTGAGTGTATCAGCAGTGCTTTGACCTCTTTAGGAACATAGGCCATATCCTCTGCAGCTCATCCTTGAGTGCTTGCCCTGGAAGAGTCTTAGTCAATTTCTCTAGAAATTACATTAATTTGGAATTAAGTACTGCAGAACAAATTACAGAAAAGCATACAGAAAGTGAAGACACTGGCCCAACTGGCGTACTTGCATAAGAGCATCTGTCTCTGAAAGTATGAACAAGTAAAAAACCAAAAAAACCCCCCACAAACCTAACCTAGTAAACCTTCTCAATGCTGAAGATGCAACAAGGATCATCTCGTTTGGAAGATGTTACAGGCACTTGAGATATGACATAACGCAGTACAAATTGAAAATTCAATTTGTATATTGTTTTAAATGGAATACGTGAACTTAAATTTCAAGGGCGTTCCCAAGAGAATTAAAGTCTTTCATGTTACCTTGGTTTTAGATTACTCATTAAATAAATAAAAATTGCCAAGTCTGAAAAATTTGTCTCACATGAATAAAATAGCAGAAAACTGGTATCAAAATTAGAAAAATCAATCTTCAGCATTTCAGTACAGAAGAAGAACACAGTTGCTTAACAAACTTCTGAATTTAAAGAAAAAAAACCAACACAAAGACACATCAGACAATGTATTAACAAAGATTTTAATTTTCTGCATTGCAAATCCAACTTGAAAATAAAACAATCTCCAACCTTTGCAAAGCATAAAATTCATGGTCTCTGCATGGGCATGCCATCAAAAGATGCTGCTGAGCAAAAACTGTATGTCATATGCAAACAGTGATCTTGTCCCAGAAAACTATCCCAGTACAAGGACAAATACAAAGACTTCAACAGGTTTCCCAAAAATATCCAATCAACAACAATAAAATGCAGGTAGAGACAAGTCACAAAGTAAAAATAGGATCATTGGTGCAGCCAGAATAACAAAGGAGAAATTGATACAACAAAACACTTTATAACAGAGTAAAAAACAATACAGATTTATTTCTCTCAGACTGTCAAAGATCATAATCTATTCAAGAAAGTGAAAGAAAAAAAAAAAAAAAGGACAGTGATACAGCAGGAACAGCAGCCCACTTTACAGGAACCTGTTACTACTGCTTATATATCACAGGTTCAACAACCTTTAACCTCCTGAAGGACAGGTTACTTTCTTCCATGCTTTAGCACTATTGCTATAAATTAGCACGGCAACACAGCCTCATGGAAGAGGCAAGCAGAATGATAGTTTACCTACTGCAAATTCTCCAGCATTTTTTTCATCTGAGATTGCTGAGCTTTTAAAATCTGAAGATTTTATGGGAGAACCAATTTCCAATTTCTAAACAGGAAGGTTAATTTTAGTATTTTTATGTATAGTTTATTATAGAAATTTTTACAAGTGACAGCAAAGAATTCTTGAGAGTATATTTTGGTTTTCTTAAAGAATATTAATAATTTCTTTTCCAAATTTATCTTAATTAACTTTATTAAATTCCTAGAATTTCAGAAAGATCGGAATTGTTTTTCTCTTTGTGTTTTTCTGGACCAACTGTATGTATCTGTATATTTGATGTTCAGACACCACAGTAACAAATGTATATGGAATAAAGTGGACATAAAACTGACATATGATAAATAGCCTAAAGGAAAAAAAGCTGAAGGATAGAGAAAGGATTTAAAGTGACAGGAGAAAGGCCTAGTCATAATGAATGTAAAAAAATAGGGAATGGTTTGTCACATTTCAACACATGAGTAGTAGATATCATATTTACTCACAACTTCTTTGACTAAATTATTTCATGACCTTGGGCAAAGAATGTCTTAATCCTCTGTGGCATATTTATTCCAGCATCTATAAAACAGATGTCATTCCTCCGCCTCTGTAAATATTGCTTTCACCTATCTACTAAAAGGAATGACCTAAGATTCTGGCATGAAGGTAAGTCAGATTTGAGTCAACTTTATTCATTATGCCATACGCTATTTCTAGTTGCAGTTCTTCTGTTATTGTTTTACTACAAAACCTGCAATATACTATGAAACATGCTGAAGCTCTATCTTTCTCTCCAAAGAAATGAAAAGTAAGTTCCATGTCTTAACCACAATTCTGTTGGCAGTTATAGTCCAGCATATACAAATTTCTGATTCTAAGAGACAACAAAAACATTCACTCCTATAAAACATAAAAATGTCCTAGGATAAGACGAACTGATGGTGAACAATTTCAGAAAACAAAGAGACAAGAGCAAAGCCAACCCTATGCTGCGTTAATAAAAGCCTGTTTGTGCGGTTTATTCTTCATGTCAGAGTACCCTGTTTTAAAAGACCATAACAACTTTGTTGTTGGTAGAATTAAACTAAAAAACTAGGTGCTTGATTTTCCTTTAGCCATAGCTCAAAGTTTACATTTCACCCTAAAGGATCACACCTTCTTTTATCAATTTTTAAATATGAGTTAGTATGATATCACCATTTCTTCTTCTACTACTGTAGAACATTATCACTAGCCCATTTTACTGGCCAAATACAGAAAAGTTAAATATGTATGCTATATAATTTTACAAATCTGCTATGATCTATTTATATTTTCATGAAAGAATGTAAAGAAAAAGAGAGACAAAGGATATAGATTTCTTGTAGCTGGGTGATGACAGAATGAAAGGCAGAGAGGAAGTAAAATTGTAGATCACCTGCTGCTGACAGTAGTTAAAGAAAAAAAATTATCTATTATGTGTCAGGGATAATAGAGGGCAGGAAAAATAAACCAAACATCAAAAATCTGCAAAGGTGGCAATAACGGAAGGGACAAGACTGCATGCCATGCAGGTGTATTATACATTGTAACACAGGTCGTAAGCAGAGTCCCAGGTGGGGTGATACACAGTGCCCCATCACAGCATCCCTGGGACACAGCGACAGAGCAGCCAGCCATGGGCACCCAGGAACAACTAACCACAACTCCCACTCTGCCTGGAAGGAAGCTTTCACTAACCTCCTCCTCACTCTCTAGTTTCCTTCTTTACAGTAACTGAAGGCTTCATCTCCACACTTCTGTTCAGCTCCCAGATTGCCATCTGGTAGAGGCAGTTTCTTCAGGCATCAATCATCACTGTCTTCTCATCCTCCTAATTACATCTTTTTCTAATCTGGGGGCTGTCTACGAATAAGCCACTGTCTTCAGAGCAAAGCGGCCACACAGCATGGGGAAAGGCTCTCACCACACTATCTGATGGTCTGTATTTTCACGTATGTTAGAACAATTTAAGCCAGCCACTTTCACAGCCCTGTAAGTCACACAGTGACGGTAGCCCACCAGCAAAGCATATGGCCTGTTCCTCAGGGCTGCTGTGACTGTCATCACTGCTCTCAGAGGTGCCCCGCTTACCTTCCACTGCCACTCCCAGGGTATCTGTGGGAAGCACAAGTGAGAAGCACAAGGGAGCAGAGGCCCTATGCTGACCTGGAGGTGTCAGAGAAGACATGACTGGCATGCTTCCTGCTCTACCTTTCACTTCAACAGGGTCACAGTGCTCATAGAGCTGTGCATCAGCTTGACAGAGCCAGTCAAGAAAGCCACTTTGGGGTCCCAGCCCCCCTGAGCTCCTGAGTCAGTAAGCACAGGGTATGTTACCATTTACTGAAATAAGATAAAGCCAGTTAGCGTCTGTCAGCAGGCTCTTACCTCTTGAGTAGTAAAAAGACTGAGATCCTATTGATCTAACAAATACAGCCCTACTGGTTCATGTCCACCTTTCTTTCTCCTTTTTATCCCCTGTTGTACTTTGAACTACTTACTCTCCAAGGGGGTATACCCCAATTAGCAATCCTGGTCAAACTGTGAAGTCAGTAACTCCAGTTTACTGGAAGGTCCAATATAAAACAGTAAATGTGCAATGCACACATTTAGTAGTCAGTTAGGTGGTAAGTTAACAGGCATTTGCAAAACCATTTTTTGCAGTCTGAGCATGTATATGGAGTGAAGAACAAGGCCACATGGAGGGAAACAGCACAGAGACACTATATGAGAAAAAAGGCTAGCAACATTTATTGTATAAATAATGAATGCTAACCAGTAACAGTGTAGGGCTGCAGTAATGAAGGGGAAGAAAGGAAGTGCAGCTTAACTAATTCGATTTGTTATCCTTTAGGATTTAGTAGTATGTTAATCACAGTATGTTAATGATACATAAATATTAAACACACTAAACAGTTATAAGACATTTACTTCTCATGCAATGGTTAATATATATCTATAATATATACATTCCTAACTGATTTATTTTGCAAGTGATTACTGTACTATTAAATTCAAATTAAATACCTAGTTCTACACACTGATGCAGTTTAATTTAGTGGTGTCTAACTCTACTGCATGTATTGCCATTATTAAAAAGTTAACATTCACTAGCAGTTAATATAATGTTTAAAATACTTGTACTTTATTCTTGTTTCTTGAAATAGAAGTAACTAAGTTCAAATGCTGCTGTCAACCAACCTTCCATGTATCCCACTGTGCAAAGAAGGGAGTATGGGTCCTATGGAAGAATTAGGATGCAATCATGTAATTTAAAAGTTTACCAGAATTACTTGGCACAACCATCTAAGTGAACGTGACCAAACCATAAATCTGGCAGCGTTTTAGTTCTGACTGCTGAATTTTACAGAAATTACCATTACAAATAACATATTAAAAAGACAGCAGGTTTTATTCTGTACAGTTGTTTCCTCCTTTTCCCATAAAGAATCTGTGATCTGGGATTGCATGGCCTGAAATGCAGCATCAGCTGGCAAAAGCTTCTAGAGAATGGACTCTAGAGGATGTACTAACCACCAGCAGCCTCATCTGGGTTTAAGCATTATTGAGTCTAAAATCACACATACTTTATGTGGGCATGTCTTCCCCATACCATATCCTCATTCTTAGAGGACCACCTGGGCCTCCCATTCATCTTTACCTTGTACTCAACATGTGACAGTAAATTTGCCTGCCTTTTTGGTCTCAAAAGGCAAGATACCTGGCCTTTTTTGGCCAAAAAACACACATGATGCTTCTACACCACAAGGCACCATGAGACCTTAGGAAATGGAGCAGAGAGAGACTTTTTGAACAGTTCTTCTCCCTTCCCTGAGTAATTATGAAGATCCTGAGAAAAGAGCAAGGAGAGGTACAAGCTACATGGATCTTTCCATGGCCTCATAGGTCAAGTATCGTCTCGAGAACATTCATGCTCACATCACCTAGTATTTTCTACACAACACAAGTCTGACTATGACCTAAGTTTATAACACAATCAGAATAGAATTAAATAGAAATACGAAAGGATATTTATCTCCCTTACAAGCATTTTATCTCAATTACCAAGGCCGCTGAGGTTGAGGTATTAGAGCAGATAGAGAATTTGATGGACTTTGTTGCTCAGTTTTGTTTTATTTTTTAAAATAGCATTGCATATGGAGCACAAGTAGGGTGTCACACCTCCTCTAGCCTACATTATCAGTCAGCAAACATTTACTGTCAATTGCAGTTGTTATACCCACTTTGACCACAAAAAATTCCCTAGTGTCCTTTTTCACCCACACGTGAAGCATACGCATAATACAGCTTTGTACTCATTTCACAGAAAAGTAATTTTTAAGTGCTTCAGGATAATTTCTCTATATTTTCATGAAAGGTGGAGAGCAGAAAGAAAACAAAAACATTATAAATCAATCAGTCACAAGTATTTCACCCTACCAAGTTCTCATCTGTCATCAGATTTTGCAAGGCCCATTCTGAGAGCTCTGTTTCTTGCTGCATTATTCTTGGTAACTTCTTAAAGTAAAACAGTGACCTTTACTTCAGAGTCAGTGGTCCTTTTGATTCTGTCAAATTGATAATGTCTTCCAACTGCTAAAAGAAAACTAACATGTATTTTAAGGACTCTATGTTAAAGTGTTTAAAAAAAAGCAAACAAGCAAAAAAACCCACAAAAAAACCCATAGACCAATGGGTTAATATTTATTACCTTTTTATTGAGCTGAAGGTAAGAATTTCCTCAAGGCTGTTGACAAATTTGTTTCCCAATCCTATGTTATATGGCAAACACAGTGACATAAACAGAAGAAAAGGCTTTCTGGAACCTCTTTGTCAATAGGTTCATTTATTGCTTGGTTGCTGTCAACTATTTCAACCAACAGATCAAAAGATAAAGACAGAATCTTGACAGAAGAGAAAGGACGGAGTGTATCTAGAGTGATACAAAAGATAATGTTTCTTGGCAAATTACAGATTTTTTTGAGGGATGGGTACT
Source organism: Elanus axillaris (assembly GCA_026212715.1). Taxonomy (NCBI): domain Eukaryota; kingdom Metazoa; phylum Chordata; class Aves; order Accipitriformes; family Accipitridae; genus Elanus; species Elanus axillaris. The sequence continues at coordinate 11,239,012 of JANZLQ010000100.1, forward strand.
GTAATGAATGGTGCATGATTCCCAGTAAGATATGAAACTACAGAGGACAGAAACACAAGGTTATGTGTTTGCTTTGGTAAGCCACAATTAGAAACCAGGAAAGAGCTGCTGAACAAGACTCCTGACAAAGTGATGGAAGAGGAGAAGGAATGGCAAAACACGAGGAAGAGTATAGCACCTTTCTAATCACAAAAAACTTCCTGTGAAGTGTTGAAGACATATTTTTGTACTCTTAACACGTCAGGAAGGTTAAGCTAGTGAGAGCTATCTAAGTGTAAAATAATCTAAAAAAAAAAAAGCAATCATAAAAAATGAAGTAAATATTGAAAGATGAAAATTATATGTATGTATATATCTAATGTAGACACCAATACTGAATAAGGCATGCTACCAGAGAGGTATCGTTTCATTGTGCAAAGGCCATTTTCTCTTTTCTCTCTGATTTGCAGTAAGTCTGTTTATTTCATGGTTTATTATTATTACACATTCACAGTCTGTTAAAATACTGAATAAACTTATAAAATAACTGTAACATAAAATGGTAACTTCAAGTGACCATAGTGCAGGTGACTATAGATATGACAAGTCCAAATTCTGGGATGCAAAAGGTAAACCTTGAAGTTACCAATGAAGCTTGCATTTCACAAATATCCACACATTACTGTAGTTCTGTTTGGGCATGCCTTACACGGATTTTCTTCGACACACCACTCTTTTATGCATTACAACACTTTGAACAGAAACCTGAAATCAGGAGTATGCCCAGGACACAGTGTAACCTTATGATTCTAGGAGTGTTCTACTCATATTCTGCAATCATAAAGATACGAGGGAAGGGAAGGAAATAGCAAGCAGTGTTATCAGATATGTATACAAATGTATTTATGTTGGTTTCCTCCTTCAGGAAAAATACAGATGTTGAAGGTATGACAAATTAACCAATATGCACACACAGTATTCATTGATTAATTCTTCATTTTAATGTTCTGATCTTTGCAGTCATCCATTAGGAGCTCTCCCAAGGCCATTTCTCTAGCTTACAAGTGAACAGGGCATATAAGACTATGGCAAAAGTTTTGATAAATCCAAGATAGAGAGCACTCACTCCTTCTGTCCTGTGTACAATACCTTATCTACCTAGCATAGAAGAAAATCAGACTCGTTTGACCCGACTGGCAGCTACTTACCTTCTCTTCAAATCACAAGTGTTTGCAAATATCCTGTGTGCTTCAGACATTTATGTAGGAACCAAACTGCCCAAATTAATCTTTTCTTCTTCTCCTCCTTGTCCTCTTTTAAAGATGGACAAATCCTTGTCTTCTTTCAACTTTAGCCATCCTCCATGAGCTCCCAAAGGAAAGCTACTGCTGGTTCTGAGGTTCATTCAAGAAGTTTTTAAACATCATATCTTGAAGTTATATTGGGCTGATGTGAAAACATTTTACTATCGAAGTGCAAAATGCAAAGTTCTTTCCCAAGCTGGGAGTTATCTCTTATTGTTAGCAATAGTTTTGCTATGCCCTTGTTTATATTTGATCTCTTTCAAAAGGCATTAAGAATACTGGCCTTCTTGACATCATCTCCTGAGAAATCTCCCTTCTGTTGATAAAGAGGACCAAAGTTTTTCCTTTTGCTGCTAAAGCAATTATTGAAGTATTTCTTGCCATCCTTAATGTTTCTTGCTAAATGCATCTAATTTTGAGCCTTGGTTTTTTGCATACCTCTCTATAAATCAGTGTTACTCTTTTATAGCTGTTCTTAGTAAACTAATTTTCTTTCCTACATAAAGCCAGTGGGGAGTTCATGATTTAGCCAAGTTAGTCTTTAATAATCTTCTTCTGTTATACTTCTTCCGCACATGGATAATTTTGAATTATGCTGTTAGTGTCATCTATTTGAAAGCAGGTCACCTTACTTTCTGTTTCCTTTAGACTGCCCCCAGGAGATCTTTAAGTTTTTTATGTCTGCCTTCTTAAAACCTTTTTTTCTCTGTCACTCTAGCAGCTCTTACCCAACATAACTTCCTCAGCATTGGATTTCTCTAGATCAGTTTGAAGGCTGTTTGAATAATTTCCATTCTCTCACTGTCCTTATCAACAATAAATCAATAAACAAATACTTGTCAGTTAATCAACCTGATGAATTCCAAGACTGCTGAACATCCACCAATTTTTTACCCCCCATAATGCCTCCTTATTTAAACTTCACAATCTACCAAATCTTGTATTCTGTGTCATTATAAAATTATTCATTAAAAACCATTTCACCAGATTCCTGATTTCATCATCTTTTGTAAATTATCAAAATGAAAAGCTTTTCTCCTTGCACTGTGGAATTAGGGGTTTTAATCTATATGCTTGTCAAGGTTGATGGTATTTTGCTCATGTTCTCTTTTGATCCTTGTTTAAAACTATTTCCCTAAGCCAGTCAGCAAAGATCCCAAACCACCCTTGCCCAGTGCCTAAATCAACCTGTGTTTAAAAAGCCAAAATTTTCCCAGTGTTATATATTATAATCATGCATTAAGTATTCCTTCCCCCAAAAAGGCATATTAAACTGAAATCTCTTCAATCAACTGCTTGATATCATATGTGTTATTCTTTCATACCAATAGGCCTAACCAGTCTACTTGGCCAGCAATTTTCTTTGGTGTAAATTAAGGTTTCCATCAAATATTTCTAACATTTAGGAATTGCACAGTTCAAAATTTATTGTATGTGACCAGACATTGTAGTCTGAGATGACATTTGATCTATTCTTTTCCCAGCTTGAGTAAAAGCCTTAATGCATACTTATCACGTAAAGGAGTGGGGGAACTATGACATACTGGTAACAGTTGCACCACAGAGAGTTTAAAGTTCTGACATACTACTTTGTGTTGTGCACACGTCACTAGACTCTACTGCATCTCAGTCTCACTGTCATATACATTAAATACTATTACCTGCTAGCAATAATAGAGCAAGGAAAATATTTTCCTAAAGTTTTTTAAACGCATTCAAATTCCATTGTATGTTTTCCACAGAGAATTTATACAGTCTACTTTTAACTAGAATGACATACAGAAGAAAGCAAATAGTTGGGATCTTAATAAATTAAAACAGCAGTTCCACTAGAAATATTATCTCATTAGCAGAAAGCACATTATCAAATGAAAATAATCATGACAGCACAATTTCAGAATACAAAAAGAAAACAACGCTCATGAGGAACTTTACTTGATTACTCAAATAATGAATCAGTTTGAGGATGCTGTATCTGGATTGATACTATCTAGAAACAGAAACTAAAGTGAAATCAATCCATTAGACAGTCCTAAACAATGTACCCAGTAGATTTAAGTACTTACATATATGCAAGAATTATTCCAGTGCACTCTCAAAAGTTTAAAGATTAAGGATATGAAAGCTGTTCTCATTCTCACTGACTTATGTGGCCAACAATGAGTCTTTTTTATAATTTTGAGTATTGTCATACAGGCCTACTTGTTGATTATGCAAAACAGACTACAGGAATCAACCATATAGTTGAAAGCATCCCCAATGCCCTAAGCAGCATCTCAAATTAACAGCTTCCTAAGTGATAGTAGCAATCTATCACCAGGGAGGGCAAACACAGGAATGATAGACAAGAGTTGGAATATATCCCCTCCTAATACATTCAGAGCTTTTGAGGTTTGTGGTTCAGCTGAATATTGGAATGGAATTATCTGAACTTCCTCTTTAAGTGATCAAGTTTACTATGCCAACATGTTGCTTTGGATCGATTAAAATTTCTCCTGGTTAGCATTTAGTTTCTCTTCTTAAAACAGAAACCTATTTATAGGTGATTATGTATCTACATCCTTATTTTCGTTTTTAACCTGAAATACCATACTCTCAATTTAAAGTCTAAATTGTAATTAAGGACTGCAAACAAGAAACCTCAAGATCAATGTTTCATCATAGAATCACCTAAAAAAGAACAAAAAGAACAGAAAGAAAGAAAAACCCATTACATCTCACTATGAAAAATGAAGACAGGATCTGTAAAGATTACATTATAGAAGGGGACCTTAGATTTATTTTTGTAGTAAATCTATTGATTACAGTAAAAACATTGTACATAGGATGGATTTAGGGAAAAAAAATATCCACAACTAACTTGGAAACAATGCTGCTTTTAAAAACCATCTCTGAAATTAGGAATTAAAATAGTTTATACAAATTTCTGAGCCTAAACGATAGACTCTCTCCTTAAAGGTAAGAGCTAGTGAAAGGTGAAGTCAGAGGAAAGGTCAACTGGATGCTTTTAGAAAACTTGTCCTCTTGATCAAAGTCTTCTGCCATTACAATAGTTCCTAAAAATACATATATATATAGCATGATAAAATAACTCCATCAGGGACTGCTTCCAGCTTTTGCGTGGGGCCAAGCAAAGAACAGTTTTACAAAATAGCTTTGAGAAAAGAGTCTTTCCATAAAGCAGTAAGAGAGAAGAATAACGAGGAAGAAATGGAAGAAAAAAAGAGGCAACTGAATTTTTCATCAATTTTTACTCCAGCTTTGTGCCCTACTCCAAAGAAAGACACCGTTTGAGTATTTCAAGCAAAATCAGTGCACAAACCTGTTGTTTTTCCTCAGGTATGGTCTTGGATGTGGAACTTTGCTCAAGATCCTTTTTCAGTTTGAACTGACTCATTCTGGTTCTTTATATTCTATAGGATAACTGAACTATGAAGTGAAGAGCTACTATTCAGTGTGGAACTCATAAAGGTAAAAGAAGGAAAACAAGACTGCTCCAGATGGCCTACCAGAGCTGCAGACAAAATACACGGAAATGCTTATAAAATTACATTAAGAAAGATCTGACTGCATCTACAATAACAGTAAAACAACTTTGCCTATTCCAGTACAGCAACCTCACAACAAGAGGCTTCAATACGCAAATTGCAACTCAAGAGCCAGGTGTGTGTTTATGAGCTCTGGGCCCTTGAAATATGATAAATTCACCATGGGAAATAAAGATAACTAGCTTTGGAGAAAGTTCGCTTTTATATTTCAGTACTCATACACAAGTAGTACCAAACATCCCTTCTCCCTTTCTCCTCCTCTCACCTCCCCTGGCGATTCATCAGCCATTACAGACCATTTCCATGCTTTACTGAGTTGGGTCTCAACTCGTACTCAAGTGAGTGAGTCTCTCTACACATACTGACACTCTGCAGGAACACCTGCCCTAGGAAACATTTCCCATTAATGTGCAAGTTTATGAAGATCTTTCAGCAGATAACAAGCACCAATGAAATTATTTCTCCTGTTCCCTCAGTAAAACAAGGATGGGCTCCCACTCCATTTATGACATGAATAAACGTCTGGGGAAAATGAAGTATCTGGTGTATTTTGTTACCATGGTGATCACCCCCTTTAGAAGGCCAAATGATTTCAGTTTGTTGACAGAATGATTTGTAACTGAATTTCAGAAAAGTGTGGTGTTCATCATATTTTGACTGAAACAACTCTTTTTAGCTTTGTCTTTTGTCTTGTCTTTGGATTGCAGAACAATATGGCTAAAACATGAGAAAATCTGTTGATGTTATTTACTGTTCTGAAGCCCCTGGCACTAACAAAAGAAGAGGAATGCTGTTCAGCACCAAAAATGTCTTCAGTGGTTAGCATGAAATGCCTTAACACTTGACCCCATAGGACCAAGGAGGAGACAACTTATTTTAGATGCATTGTGCATTACATATAGTCTGTCTGGAGTGAAAGATTCTGCATCTTAGCTTCAAATGCTTAGCCAAAATACAGACTGTACAAGTGCAGCTATGGAAGCTGTATGCTTGGGACATTACCCCATACAGGAGGGAAAACAATGAAGTGCTAAAAGTCATTTTTATTCAACTCAATACCATCTGACATTCACAGCTACTTATTTCACAGAGTAACACCTGGTGCGACAGGGACCGCACACTGTAGTTCCTCTGATCAGGTAGTGCATGTTTGTCCTGGTTTCAGCTGGGATAGAGTGAAGTGTCTTCCTAGTAGCTGGTACAGTGCTGTGTTTTGGGTTCAGTATGAGAAGAATGTTGATAACACTCTGATGTT
>JANZLQ010000100.1:11253037-11287236 GCA_026212715.1 Elanus axillaris
GGGGGGGGGGGGGGGGAAGGGGTGAGCGGCTGCGTGGTGTTAGTTGCTTGCTGGCGTTAAACCACGACAGATGTCATCTTCTACCCCTCACCCACTGCCTTCCCAGAGAACCTGGGCAGACCCAACTGCTCTGCCTCCTTAGGCTCAGGGTTGCTGCACAGGTCACTGCACACAAAAAACATACAGAAAATAAATTGCTGTCTTGCTGCTTTGGCTTTCCTATCATAATCCTGCTCAGTATTTTGAGATGGTGGTAAGGAAACTGATCTCAGATCCCATGCTTATAGTGGACAAGTACAGGGATACTCAAAAACGGGTGGTTCAGCTGTGCACACAGGTACTCAGTGGCAGATCCCTACCTATCCTGTGCAACACTCAATTAGATCACATACCATTTACAGCAAACTATGATCAATTTTTCCATTTCTTACACAAATATTTTGCCCCACTTCATGAAATAACTTTTTGCTAAATAGCGCACACACAATATATTATTTTTTTCTTTTTTTTTTTAACAAAAACTTAAGTGGAAAAATAAGAGCCACTATCAAATATCTAAGGGCTGCTCAGAAAGTATCTCCTGAAAAGATCAACAGACAAAAGCTCTTTCAACAAATCTTGTTTCAGAGAAAATGAAAATATGCCAAAGAGCCTAGATACATCAAATAACATTTTGTGTGATTTTAGTTTATGAATAATAAATAAACCAATTAATTTCTCAGAAAATAAAACTCTGCTGCAACCCTTACACATATGTTCTAGCAGTGTGTTTTATTTAATTCCACAGATGTAATTAAATGTGTCATTCATTTGTTCTCCATTATGGTATTTCAGTCAAACATAAACAGCTTTCAGACTTCATTTGCAAGAAAGCTACATTGAGCCAAGAATTTGCTAACTTCAGAGCAATAGCTTGAGAGGTCTTCACAGGCATTTAGCTGTTCTCCTATCTATTTACAAAGAAATTGAGACTAAACAGCTATACACATACACATGTGTAAGTAAGTACCAGTTTATCAAGGCATTAACATAGAATAAGTTGACAGACTCCTTCCCCCCACATACATTGTGATAGATGATGCCTTCATGGCATGTTCCTCCTATTCTTGGTAGTTTATAATATATTTAATCATGCCTCTGGTTAAGCTATGTTCAGTGGTTTCATTTCATTTGCACAGTTGGAAAATATGTGCTGCTGGCAGTTATGTAAAGGAGTCTGCTACTGTGAATGACTGAAATGGAGAAGAGGGGAAGGGCATAAAGAAATTGTGAGGGGAAGTGGAGTACAGCATTTAATTCTTCTGTTTCAATAAACAAGACCAGAAATCCAGCCTATCGAGGAAACTCCCTTTCATGTTACAAGTGATGTGGTTTGACTGTGGTGGAATTCAGCTCAGCCATCATCTGCCTGAAAAAGCCCATTTATAAACGGGGTGGCGATGGCAAAATGAATCCCGGGAAGCATTTTTTCAGAGAGAAGGCTATTGACAAGGCTGTACTGCAGAAAGAATGCGCTGTGAACAGAATTATCTGTCACAAGATAACTCACTGCAAGGTCAAACATTGACCTTGCACTGATGAGGCAAAAGAGGCTCTCAGGATGCAATAGAAGAGGAGTTGTTTGAAGGTGGAATTGGGCCAGATCAGCTTCCTTTAGAAGACTGCAAGCAACTGTCGTTGCTTTCTGAAAGGATTAGCTACCAACACAGGACAGTTAGAACCTTTTGGGGTTTTCACCCTGATGTGCCAAAAGTCAGGATTTTCCCATCTCTTGCCTATTGCACTGTGTTCTCAAGACCTCAGGACAGCCTGCTCTGAATACTTTCTATTATAAAAAGGCCTGCACCCTTTCTCACTTGTACCAAGCATAAATCAATTAGAATAATATAAATATCAGGCACCAGAATAATTAAGGCACCATCCATTATGTATTCAGAGCATGCCCAAGACGAACTGAAAAAGGCTAGCTCATTCCTCTTCAGAGACTGCTAACCAGAATTTCCAGAGTTTCCTTAAGATGTTTATTTGAAGTCCTGCAACGTCACTCGAAGAAACGTATGTTCTAGATTCTCCATAGATGGGCGGCTGGAAAGTTTTGTATGGTGGTCCTCCCAAAGGCCTCTGCTGCCTCTGCTGCTACACAAGGCCTTCAGTACCCCATGTGATGCCTGAGAGTCTATGAACCCACTAAGAGATGTTCATTTCAGCTAGATATTCAGCCTTCAGCACAAAGTAACTCAGTGAATCAGTTAGTTCTGTCCTTCACCTCTTGAGATGAAAATCACACAGTGCCTAGAAACAAAGAAGTATATTCAGACATCTCTGTCAAGGCCCACAGCTGCTACACAGTTATGGATCTAGCTGCTAACCCATCTATAACTGGACAAGAAATTTTTTAATCTTTTAGTGTGTTCTCAGTTATAAAATAAATGATGCATTCGCAACACTAAAATCAACTTTAAAATTACTGTCTGTACCTTTGATTACAGCCTTCTTCCAATTGGGTAATGAAGGCAGTAATTTCTGGTTTTTAAGAGAATTTTGGGGTTGTTGATTAAATATTTACTACTGCTAAAGCCGTACTTCTCCTTAAAATGTAGAAGATTTTAAGATACAAAAGAACTTCTCCTTTAATCTGTATCTATTTCTGTACTCCTCACACAGTTTGCAGCTTTTTAATTCTCTGGTTTAACCTAATTGCTGCACATCATAAGTGAAATGCTTAGACAAAACATTGTGTAACTATTGGCCAGGGAGAAATCCTAAAATTTAGTCTCTGAGTCTGAGAAAGTAAAATGCTATCTGAAAAAGAAACTGAACAAAATTTTCTCAGGAAAAAAAAAAAAGAGTGCATACTATTGAAATAAGAACTTGTCCAACTAGTAAAGATTCAGCTGTTGAATTCAATTATTTCCATTTGTCGTGGGGGAGGGTATTTCAATATAATTTCATTTTTTAAATGAATTTGCTATGGTCTTCCTTTATATTTTCCCCCACTAAATTTTACATGGATGTCATTGTACATCATAATTCTGTAATTACAAGTTTCAGTGGGGAGATAACATATAATTAGATGTAATTACACTCATTATGTAAATGCAACACTATAAATTAAAATCTACAGAAAAACAACTAAGAAAAAAATAAAATCACAAGAAAAAAAATTAAACACATCCATGGGGTAATAAACTCAACAACAAAATAAAAAGATAAACAAAGTAAAAATACTGTCCAGTAATGTAATTTTTTCTTCCCTCTTTAAGAATTCATGTTATTTAGCATATGTATTTATTTTACTTTTTAAAATGCTTGCAAGAATAGGACCAGATCAGACAACTTATCAGCCCTTAGATTAAAAGCATTTAGAATATGAACCCCTCTCCTTTCCCAAATGGAAGCATTTTTATTAACCAGGCAGTAAAAGTCCCTGGACTTATTAATCACTGATAGCTGAAGAACCAACACATTTCTCCTTTAGCTGTTATACCTTAGCCTTTTTTACTGCACTGCGGATTGTACAGCCAGACTCATTGAGGTTCTGGATAACTGGGGAAGCCAATGTAGTTGTCTGGCTTCACATAACAGACACCGAGAGCTTAAAGCTACTCCCCCTGTAACAGGCAATACTTCTGAGATAAATCATACAAAAAACTCCCACAAAATTAAGAGGATATCAGGAGTCATTCTATTATATTCAGATGGAGTTAGGTCAGGCTCAGACATGAGAATCTAGTCTAGAAGTCACTGGAAAGCACTGGCTCTGCATTGCATCACTTAGTACTTTACCACTGGGATCATAAGCTTGCAAAAGAAATTTGGGTTTGCTCTTTAACATCTCTTTGGCAATGACTGGAAAGCATAAAGAGTTTTTGTCTCTTCTTTCATTGCTGACATTGTCAGTTAAAACAACAGGGTGAGGTGCAGAACTCAGCGCTTAATTAGGCAGCAAAGGGGGCAAATGTTTTCTGATGTTCCTTGTTTAAAATATGAAGTACCTATCAATTCCTAAACCTATGGCTCTAACTAACCTATGGTTAGGAATTCCATTCCTAACCTACGGGTCTTAAAAACTCAAAGAACTGGTTTTTAAAAGCTTAATGACTCACATTTTATGGGGGTTTAGCTAACTGTAAAAGTACCATTTGATTTAATAACTGAACTTTTGCAAGGTGAGATGAAGGATTTTTTTCCTGCCTGTGTCTACAAGGGATGCCAAACACTCTCCAGCTTTCAGGAACCACAGGTGGTCAGATGCTCAGTCTTCCTGCAAGTAGCTTTAGCAGCAGCAGGGGCTGCTCACTGTATTCCTACAAGTGACAGTCTTTTCTAGAGGATTCAGCCTATAATACTTTTGAATTCTCCATCATTACCATTGGTAGAAGTTTAAGACACCTGGATATTATTACAATGAGTATCATTTAAATAAACAAAAGCTGTATCCCATAAAAAAATTAATAACGCAAACATTTTATAACCATCCTTGGGGACTCTGAGGTAGAAGTCGAGGCCTACAGGAAACATTTGCTTCCAAGACCAAAATGTGCAAGTTATGATTTTGTGGCAGCATGTGGGAGGCTGTTGGTAAAGTAGCAGATGCATGTTAAAATCCAATATGGGCTTGAGGAAAACATTTTTTATTTCCCATAGAATAATTCATCATATGCTCATAGCCAGAATATCCACAGGGCTCTGCTCACCAAGGAAATGGGAGCCATTTTCATACTACAAGCCCCCACTACCCACATTACACAAGGCAGAGCCTGGAATGGCTGTTGTTCAAGTGAACCCTGACATCTTTGAAGACCCAAAGACTTTTCATCTTTCAGGACAAAAAAAAAAAAAGTAATCAGTCATGCCTTTTGTTCTTATTACATTATACACAAAAAGCAGCTTTACCAGCTCTCTTTATTGTTCAAGCACATTTCCTCAGGTGCTGTTTTTTACAATATATTGCTGAATTTGTGACTCTGAAAACTGGATATGCTAAAAAGAGCCGATGTATTTGTCCCAAGGAAAAATTTACCATTCCTTTTACCCTTGCACAAAGCCTGGAAAAAAAAAAAAAAAGCTTTATCCAGAAAAAAACAAAAGTGTTAGAAGATCAAAATGTAACCACATTTTCTAGAAGCCAGCTGATATTTAGGCCTGTCTGAACTCAGATTTAACAGAAATAAGAATAGTTGACCACTTATTCATACCCACAAAAAAACTTGTATTAATACTCTTAATTCAAATTAAACCATACACAATAATTCATGCTAAAAGCCACAGCTTGCCTCAGTGTAGCCAGATACAGCTTTTAACATGCCACAAGTTTCATCAAACACATACACTTTTTGAATTTTAAAAAGGCTTGGGCAGTAAACTTGTGGCTGTTGACCAGTTAAGTGAAAATCACCAAGATTACTGTGATTCTGTTATGCCGGAGTTGAAAAGGCTATTAGGTTGTTGAGTAAACAGTTCCCTTGTCCCTCCTTCCTGCACACTTGTTTCCTGTACTTATTCTCAGTTTTATTTCTTCTTTCATGCCAGCACCCACACTTGAATCAGCCCACCCACCTCTCATCTGCCAGGCAATCATCCTTAAAACATACAGCTACTTGGCAAAGACTACAAACACTGTTCTCCAAGGACACTCTCAACCTTCCCTCTTTGAACAGTGAGCCAGTATCATGTATGTATTTACAAATGCTGTAGTAAAAAGCTTAGAGCAGCAGCTCCAAATGGAATAAAACTGTGTCTGTCCAAGAATGAATAATAAACATGAACGTACAGTACTGTCTATAGAGTGCCATCATTTTTTCCACCTATATTCCTCCTCAGAGAGCCAGTTCTAGCTGGGGATTTGTCATGTACATAATATGGAGCATGAAAGACAGGAAAATAAAATTATATTTGAAAAAGGAAGAAGATTTGGAAGCCAGGACAGATATGTTGTGCACCTGATGCTGCACTCCACATTGGTATCTGTCTTTTGTGGAGAAGATTAATTTAGCTTGACATCAGCTTCTTAGGATACATTCACTTCATCAAAAGATTTCTGAGCAGGAAGAGGAAAATCCCCCAGACTCTGACTCCTCAGAATCTTTAACCAAGTTAGGGCACAAAAGCAAAGGGATACATTGGAAGAAGGAAAAGCAGAGAGTTCATACCAGAAAGAAAAAACTCTGCAGCAAACTCTGCAGCAGCAGGTACCTTCGTTACCATGATTTTTGAGAAGAGGAGAATTCTGAAGGGTGATGGAATCATTCTGCAAAGTCAAAACTCAAACTATTGGTCTCCAGTGAGACAGTAAGCAGAGAACAGAGCAGATAACATTCACAAAAAGTGAAGGTGAGCATTTGCAATAAGGCCTCAATTTCAATAATCAAGGACCTAAAAAAAACCCCAATAAAATCATTAGCTTTAATATATTATTAAACTCTACTCTGTATACCATTTCCCTCCAAGTTTTCTTCAAGAAAATAGGCTAAATAAACATAAACTATTTGAAAAAATAGACAACAAAACACTTCTTTTCCTCTTGCTATAGACCTCATTCTGAAACAAAATACATTTAAATCACAAAATAAAATACAGGAAAACCTTGCTCATACAAAGATAGTTCATACAGTATATCATTGTAAGAGACAGGAGGAAAAATGAACCAAGCGATGCCAGATGATGGCATTCAGTCAACAGCACAGCTCCTCCAGTAGTTTTACTAGTTTCTTCTCTGATTTTGCACCTCTGGATCTCTCAAGTAACTAAGAGTCAGCTCTGCAGCTGGCTTTCTGAGAAAGTCACAGAGAAAGAAACTGAGAAGATCCCACACATGCAATTATAGGTGACAATATTCCCATAAATTCTCCTGACAAAATAAAGGGTAACCTTGATTAAAGGTCTACATGCAAAGAAGTTCCTTTAGTATGGCAAATCAGGAACTAGCTCATGGCATGTCCCATTCACACTGTAAAAGACACCTAGGGCTTTTCTCTCCCCCCTCACATTGTTCCATTTAAGTTAATGATTTAAAAGTAATTAAATTCAATAAACCGTGACAGATTAAATAAAAACTAATCAAAGTAAATAAATTACTGGTTTCACACATGTCTATTGTTTTGGGCAACAGAACAAAAGGAACTAGATGATGAGAGTAAACAAAAGTGAATAAAGTAAGAGGGAAAAAGCCTTTAGCAATTGAGACACATTACAACTGACTAAGATTAACTTTTCTGTCTGTTCTGCTGCAAAATAGACTCTGTATCAGCTAACAAGACAATCTAATGAGACCTATCAGGGGACTGTTATAACAAGATTAGGAGAGGGACCAGTAGCGAGGCTGTTTCTCCACAATCGAGAAAAGGATTTGTGTTTAATTAACAGCATTTATCTCAACAATCCATTCCTAAAGAATGGTCTGATAAAGGCAACCAGTCTCTTGAACCAGTTGGACATTTAACCTCACAGAAAGTTTTCAAAGAATAAATCTGGGATAACCCTTTGTTGATTACTGTGAAGATATAATAGAACTAGCATTTGGTTGGCACTAAACATAAAGTAAATTGGATTTAACCCCTTCCATTCTCCTCCCAAATAATCCTTACCCAGGACAAAATACATGCATACAGTTAAAGCTCTCTGTAGCTCAAGTCATAAGCACAATGGACTGAAGACTTTAGGGGTTTTCCTGAATCCGAGCCACAACGATCACAGCATGTTCATGGTGGAATGCAGAAAAGAAGCACCCCTGTCTGTACAATGGGTCCAATGAAGCATGGGGATTAACTGCTAAAGCCTGAAGATAGGTGCCTGACAGTTAGTAATAAAAATAATTTTTTAGTAATAAGATTAGGGGAATCCTAGGACAAGTAAATGCCACAGAAGGATTAGTTTTAGTACTGAGATTAAATGTCACAAGTTTCTGCCTCAAAGACCTGCATTTAAATAATACTTCTAGTAATTCTTCACAGTTATTTTTCTTATTGCACCCTGAAAGACACTGGCAAGTTCTTTAAAAATTACTTTACATGTAAGTACAAAATGAGAATGTTAAAAAATTTAGAGAGCAAGTACCTACACACTTTTGAAGAGTCCCTGAAGTCGAGCAATCTAAAACAAGCACCATTCTGTACAGCCGACTGACCTAAAAGTAACAGAGACTATTGTACTCATCTCTAGCTACAAGAACAATAAAAGTACAGTGATGATAATTCTTTAATTCATATTTGTTCAGAACAATTGAACTGGCATGCTCCAATGTGAACTTTGGGTTCTTTAAGAACCAGAGCAGTCATCATCCAGGCAAAATAATCTTGTTCCCCCTCTCACTTACACTGGGCAAAAATAACAAACAACCTGCCAGTTACTCCAACACAAAAATGCCAAATACAAAATCCTCCTGTTGCTTATCTCTGCTGGAACTTTCAGGTGTATTGTCACTTCCATTATCATCTTATTCATTAATTTACTTAAAATCATTGTAATTAAGCAGCTAATTGGCATATAAAGTCTTCCGATGATACTGAAGTCTCTAAGCCTGTTCACTACATATACAATAAAAAACTACATAAATCTCATTGTCTCTAATTTTCACTATTAACATTTTTCTCTCTAATTTTAGACTTTTGTAGTATGGCTGACAAGTTTGGTGTAAGGCTCATGGCTATGACATCTTTTTCAGGCAAGAGCTTCCTACACGATCATTCCCTTAGTTTACTCCACGTCCCTTTCAAGGGTTCTGATTCACTTCATAAATTGGGCTATCTCTTTCACAATTGTCACTGCAAAGGGCTGCTCAGTAGTAGCAGCATCTTGCATAATCAGTTTTGTAATCAGATGCTACTGCACTGTATGAAAACAGCAGAAAATCTCCAGCTGCATAATTCGACTGTCACACATACCTCCTTATGACACACAGACTATCAGGCTTCAGATAGTCTTAGACTATACAGTCAAGAAAGTTTTTAGTAAATTATTCCTGAAAGCTTTTATAAATTAAATGTAAAACTATAGAAGGCCTGGTATAAGCCTGGCTCCTTGGACTGACAGCGGTAGCTGACCACTCAAGGCAATTGCACCTTACATCTGACGGAGGCCATACAGACAAAATTCGCAAGTTGTCATTTAGACAAAGGCATTTTCCCACTTGGAAAAGGGCCTTACTGTAAACATAAACTCAGGACTAACAACTCACTTCTTATCGTCACTATTGTGCTATTCCCTCCTCACAGTTTAGTGGCAGTTAAAAGAGGCTCAGCCCCTTGGCTCTGTGGCCATGAGATGCACTGGCCACAATGAGAAAGCACAAACCAGCTCCCCAGCTGGCAGTTGTTTCTAGCAGGCTGCATTCTCAACAGATCCTTCCCCAGTACTTTCTAACGTGATATATTGATTGGGGGATGACTGTACTCACTGGACACCTGATTTTGCTGCCTTTACTTACTTTAATTCTCTTAGCTTCAGCTACGTAGCTTGACACCTTTTTATTACATAAAGCCAATCTTTTGCAGGACTAATCTTACATGGTTTTGATCACTAACAATGTGCTGTTCCAAAGAACTTTGAGTTCATTTAGAGTGACTCCTCCACCCCCACATCAGTGAACATCAGAAATCCTACCGGATTTTTCTTCTTGTTTTCAGACTCTCCAGAACATAAAGAAAGTAGTTATTCTTGAATAAACTGAACATTTCATTTAATGCAATCCAGGCTTATGGAGTATGGATTCTGAGAGTTTATTTAGTCTATCAAAAAACCCACTTTCAATGCATATCTTCTATAAGACTTGGCACTGTACTGTAGCAGACATGAAAACTATTACTGTAACTGAACAATCAGATGCCAGTAAAACACTGTCTGCTTTTCATTACAGCACTTAATATTGTCACAGGCAGCACTTCCCCCTTTTTATAACAGTGCTTGATAATTCTTCTGTAATCCAGATACCCCTCCATTCAGAGGAAAATGGACAGTGCTAATGAAAAACTATTAGAAGCATAGCAAAAATTAAAACTGTATCAGTCACTTAAAGGCATCTAATAATGTTTCGGTATCTGTAAAAGCTAAGATAAGCCCTGTAGTATTTTATTCTAGATGATTCCCCCTCAAAAAAAGTTTAAAAAGATGGAAAGGAATATATGTTTTAAACTTCCACATTAAATATCATGTCAGAAAAAATAAACATGTTTTGCATACACACAATGCTTATTTCCAGAACTGTTATATTGCCTAATGCATCCAGTTCACAAATGAACAGAGATTCCCTTGGCTGTCTTGCAGTTTTACTGCAATCGAAGCCAATATGATGCACATACATGTAAAAAACAAACACAGACATTTTCATGTTTTATTATCACTAGATGCATGAATGCATTTAGAGGCTTGACATCTGATAGTAATAAAACAAGAAAGAGGAACTCAAGTAGTGTATTCTGAGCAATTGGACGTACTGCGCCTGTCACACTTGTTAACCAGAAGAGTACAAAAACTCTTTTACATGTTTCATGAACATACCCCACACCACTCGGATTCTTCCAACATACTGTATTTCTCAGATGATGATCAAACTAATCCTTCAGTTTCATGCTTTCATCAGCTGAGTAAATTACATTGTAAATAGCTTGCAGAATACAGTTCTACTCTTTTTCATTTACGAAAAACAGAAAGATTTTCCTAATATAGTCTTGCAAGTCTTAATGAAAGCATTCCCACCTAATGGACATGAAGAGGGTTAAGAACATCCCTGACCTGCTGTGTGAACAGACTGCAGCCAGAAGCTGGTATTTTAGACTTCCACCTAAGCGTAGAAGAAAATCACCTGAAAAGATGTGTATTCTTTACTGCGCAAGAAAGGCTTGTTTTCTTCAAATTGTTCAAAACACTTCACCAAAGTCAGTAGTTTTGATTATGTAGTAGAATTTGTGGCTTTTACTGATGAGGAAATACACATTGAGGAGCTTTCTGAAGGTAAACTAACCTCCTATAACTTCTTAGAAAACAGCCAAAAGAAAAACTCACTCAAAAGGGAACACCAACCTCCTGACACAGGGTTGGTTAGCAAAGGCTTTACCTGAATCATTCCTCATACTGTGACAATAGAAGCAGAGAGACAGAGACTGCAGGATCAGTGAGTGGCAGCAGCAGAAACATTTCTCATTTCCCTCTGAGAAATCCAGAGAGTACCAGAAGCATCACTAGCTTTGTGACTCATATGAACACTTTCTGAGCCAAATGTGATTTTCCAGTTTTAAAGATTTCTTCTGTTTCATAGCAGGTGATTACAGGTACTTATAGTCAAGTTTTCCAGGCAGTGATGCTAGCTGTAGAAGTAGAATTACAAAAACAAAACTAAGAACTGCTGCTCTTTAGAAAAAAAAAATACAGATAGCATATTAGAAGAACAGTCTGCTGAACAATTAAAAAGGTACACACAAATGGAAGTGGCAGCAGAATGGGAAAGTCTGTTTATTCAATTATACATTAACTATAACTTCCTTCATTAAAACCAAACAAAAAATAATGTAAATATTTTGTATTAAATATTGGAGAAGAAAAAAAAGTATTTGAACTTACCAGGACTCTGGTTCTGTTACAAACTCCTCCGCACCTCTGTATTTAAAGTGACCACCCAGAGAGAACTGTATTTTCATCACTCTTTTCCAGTACAAACTTGCAAGTCGTTAATTCTAATTTTGATTTCATACTATCTACCTTTAAAATTTATTCTAAGAGCATTTACTTAATTTTTTCATAGAACATTAAAAAAGTAACCATCGTATTACTTAAAATAAAATAGGAGCACAAACACAATGAAAATACAGTTATGCAATGCACAACACATCACCAGCAAAAGAGGGAACTCTCATCTCACATCACTACCTCCTTACAATGTCATCAACCATGCAGCAATTCACAGCATAAAAAACCCACCTATTTCACAAGTTTGTTTTACCCTGATTTTTTTAATGTACTTTTAAATGTTCATTCCAGTTCAGAGGTCATACAACATCAGCAATTTTTTTTTTTAAAGAGGCAAATCTATTCTCATGGATAAATACTGCATAAGCAAGAAGAGATTAGGCTTTTCACATACAAGGCCTGAATAAGTAATTTGTACACAGTGTTTACAAGTCTTCAATGTTTGAGAGATGTAATCACCCTTCAGGGTGGAAATGACCAAAAACCTGGATTTTGCAACATGGTTATGTCTGTCATTGCAGCAAGGATGCCTGCTGCAGCCATCTTTCTTAGTACTCTGTTGGGCAGGATAAGGTTTTGTACAATGACTGTGGAAGAGACATGGAAAGAAATTTGTGATCCAAGTTTCTGTGACCTTTCTTAGAGAGCTGAGGTGCAGTTATCATCTTTTAAGCTTAACGAAGAAGCAACTCAGCATTTGGATTATGAAAATTCCAAGAATATCATTCTGAGTAGCTAGATTCACACCAGGAAAAAAGGAATCAATTATTCCTTTTTACTAAAGTAGATGGCAGAGTCTGTAATAATTGTTCTTTATTTAAAGTACAACATTCCCCACACAGGATTTAATCTTTTAGACTCAAAAAAGTTTACAAGTCCTGGAATATCCCATGCATATTTAGTGTACTATTGCTGCTGCAGAAGGGAGGGTATCTCATTTGGTCTAGACACACTAGTCACAAAATAGGTTTAGATTTTGTCTAGACCCTGCTGACCAGGAGAAACTGAACAGCTGAGAAGTAAATATGGCTCCAATGTGCAGGTATACTTTACCAGCTCCCTTAATGATACTTCTCATTTGTGAATATTTGCTTATTTTGGCCATTTCCCTTAATTTCAAAATGAAGTAGAGTTCTCTCCAAGACAGTATTACAATCAATAGGAAAAAAACCCCATGTAGATGCAACTAGTTTTCATACTGGATAAGGTTTCTTAAGCAATTGAAAAAAATCATAAATAGAAATAATTTGAATTATTCTTACTATGTCCTGTTCCTTCCTTACTTTTTTTAATGCAACCATGCAGTAATATTTGTCTTTCCAGTTCAAATGGATGTGTCTTGTGCAAGTTTCCAACGCTGGAAAACAATATAGATATAAATTTCTCAAAACTTCATTGTCATTTTTGTGTTGCTCTTACAGTTTACTGTTCTATTAATCAATGTCTACTACAGATCCAAATCAGCAGATATGGGTGCACAAGTTTATAGCAAATGCAAATCTTAAAGAAAAAAACTTTACTTGCATATCTAATCTACGGGATGGTGCACAACATGCAAGAAAAACATGCAAACAGAGCATTCAGGGAAGTACTTTACCATTAAACATGGTAATACGATCGTGTGTTTTATGCTTCTATGAAGAAAGTTGGAAAGAACAGTAAAACTTTTCTTCTTTATCTAATTCACTTATTTTTCTTTGTTCCTCTCTTCCAATTCAATAATCTTAGCTTTCTTAACACTGACAGACTATGACTTACAAAGTGTCTAGTATATTTTACAATGCACTGAGACTTACAACACGTTTGTTAATTGTACACCAGTCACCGTACAGGTAGTCATCATTTGAGCTAAGCAATTGATCTGCAGTTAAAAGATTATTCAAGCAATTTCACTTCCAACAACATAAGCTGCAAGGCGCTGAGTCACGAACTTTTCTTCTCCCTTTGCCATAAATCCAGTAAGAATTGTTACTATTCTAGATTTCAAGCTCTCCTGGCTAACGGTAACAAGTGAGCAACATGTCAGACCCAGCCAGGATCTTTGTTTTACAATGTCCAAAAAACTGGTGTCCAAAAGCCTGGTGGAAACTCAGCTAAGTATCCAGCCATATGCCTCTTCTAAGCACTGGTATCGACAGCACCATCTGACGGTTATCTTTCTGTAGCTCATTGCCAGTACAAGGTAAGGGGTGAAGCGTTCAAGTTGACCGAAGGACAAAGGGACATACCCTCCTTTTCAACATTAGACCAATGCAGGACACAGTTTGATGCTACAGCTAAGTGCTGTGAATATAAGATATAAACAGAGCACAAACTCTATGCCAGCTACAACATTACTAATGCTCAGTTTCATCCAACTTTAGCAACATCCTCCTTTCTCCTAAAACCAGCATTTACTGTCCTATATGTGCCCATGTTACACAGAACAAACCAGGCAACCTGCAGTAAGTATTCACATAAAAACAGAATGCAGAGCAGAAGGTAGTAACAGACTTTGGGAATGCAGAATTGCCTACTGTCTTAGTGTTTAAAATTTGCTACAGCAGTAAGAAACTCAGAGAGTGACTAATTAATCGTGCAAGTTGCCCTACAGTATAACAAGCCTCTAGCAGAAAGGAATTACTGAAGTGGTCTTTGCATGTGTAGGAGCACATGCTGTGTTACTGAGCCACTGCAAACGAAGCTTTGTTAAATGACATGACTACAGGGGAAAGATATAAGGGGTTAATTATAGTCAAGTGCACATGAAATATTTTGCTCTCCGGGATTTTAACCTGAAACTAATAGCGCAAGTAAAACTGTCACCCTCCTGTTAACAGCATACTACAATATCATCTATATTAGTTTTCCCTTAGGTATAATAATCTTTGTACTATACGGGGGCTGTTAACAAGGGAATTCAGTAGAACTTAGAGGCTTAGAATTTCTCTTTTATAAAGGTAATCACAGTAGAGCTACAGTCATAAAGCTTTACATTACATTCATGTGAGGATCTTCCAGCAGGCTTACTCCTGTGAATGGTATAAAAGAACAAAGGTTAAAAATTCTCCAGATACTGCATTCTGAAAAGTGATTTGGACATATCTAAACAGTGCCAGACGAAACAGTTTGGCCTATGACAAGCCTAAAAAGAGTAATACCACAGACCTCCAAGAAACAGAACAGTGCCAACAACTCTCACTCAGTCATTATCTGTCTGCATATTTCAGTTGTGACACAGGCTTTTCACCAATGCAAATAATTCAAGGAAGATGTCAAATATTTCACACAAAGATTGCAAAATGGGAAAGATCCCAGGATTTTGTTTCACATTTTAAAAAACACTACACCAATATAATTTTGGAGAAAAGACAAACTCTTCTTTGAATACCACTTACCTTCAACAAGAACATGTAAAGTCTGAACACGGCACAAATGGTCCCAGTGTGGAGGAAACACTGCAAAATAACTCCTTTGGACTTGCACATACTCACAACAACACTAAATATAAGAGTATTGTTTTAGTGGTCTTATAACATATAAGCAACACTAAACCTAATAGTAGAGAGCAAGTTATTAATGAATCTCATCCCCAAATCCATATTGCATCTCCCAGTAATTTTCTACATAAGATAAAAAACTCAATTCCTAGAATAAGAAAAATCTATATCAAGTAAATCAGCAAAAAAACTCATTACTTCAACATCAGGTTTAAGCGTTAGGTTACACATGGCTTTGAGGATCAGGTTAAATGTTCATTAGGACCTCTGTAGACTTTATTGGTATGCCTCAAGATAAAGTTAATGTCAGCTACACAATATACAGCAGTGAACTACTGAGACTACAAAGACCAGGTTTTCCTGCAACATTAAGTATAATAAAATGTTAAAATTACAACTTTCTATCGTATTCTAAAATTTGGTTAAAAGCCAGCACATATTGAATTTCATCTGTGCTCTCACTGAGACTCAGCCTCCAAGTGACAAAGTAACACAGTTTCATGCACCACACTGAAGTATAACCCAAATAGACATACATTAGTTCTGCTTTTTTTCTGCCATGAAGAAATTCTGTTTTCTTACAGCAATACACCTGCAAGCTGTTCTTTCAATAGGTCATATATTTTTGCTGCCCAGTAAAACCACCATATGCCAAGTAGCTTTTTCTCCACCAATCATGGCTGCAACAGAATTACAGACTGCAAACAGTTGGGATTAAATGACATCCTAGATACATTATGTGCCATTGGAGCAAAAACTAGGTCTCTTCCATATTAGCATTCTATAATGTATCTCCCTTCAAACAGTTGCATGGAATAACACGTAGAACCAGACAAGGCTACCACATAAATATATTTCTACAGTAGAAGAGAATTTTCACCTTTGCCTCTTTCTCCTTTTTAATGCTGACCTATAGCAGTAAAACATAGTGACACAGACACAAACTGAGAACCACAAACCTGCCTGTAGAAAACTATCCTCTGAAACATCCTTGTAGTTGGATACCACATCCGAGACTGGGTCACCTCTCCAGTTTCCAAGTGTCTATCAGTATTTAAAGACATTGCAACATCATAATGAGTACCTCATAAAATAAGATGGTAAATATTAACACCATATAATACCCACACCTTACAACCAAAAATGTTTAAATATCTATCATAAGGCTGAAGAAATTTACCTATTTGGAATGTCAATATCCTGCCTACTCTGAGTAACAGATCTATGAAGTTTTTGTACAAATAATTAGGACTGCAACTTTACTAAAAAAAAACCTGTATAAGAACAGCAAAAAATTCAAGGATTAACCACTAAACTACATTTTAATATATGTTTTATATTACTGAAGCCAAGAGTTAATTGATAACTTAAAAGACTCTGGGTGATATATATTCAAGTTTGGTCATATTCACATCTTTGGTTTTATAAAAATTTACTATATTATCTAATGTATGCATAACTTAATTCCATTAAGCAATCTGTGCTGAAAGTAATTCCAGGATTATAAATCTAATGAGAGCAAAATAGGTCTTACCCTATCTGAGCTAAAAGGTGCAAGTAAAATGGTTCTGAATGTTACATGTAGAGACAATCTGCTACTAAAACACTGTGATATCTATTCCTTGTAAATAATGGAAAATTGAGGCCTGGGGTTTTGGTTTATTCAACCTCACATAAGTATTAGGAAATGTGAGTACATTAATTGACCAGATGATAGTTTTATATCTTCTTCACCAAATAAATGTTTTCAACTCTGATTATTTTAAAATCACAAAGAGCAACTATTCAGATATAAGATCAGTTTTAAGTTGGCTTCACATCCACACAGACAGACAGACAGACGGGATGTAGTCGCAATGAAGACCATTCACTCCTTATTGGCTTACAAAAGCCAGCTGCAAGAGTGGACAGACCCTGCATTTGTTACATGTATAGATTTATTTTAAAAGAATTGACTACACCACTCTTGCAGACACCGGGGAAAAATAAATAAAAACTTGAAGTGAGAAAGAACAGGACCAAAATTATTATAATAAAACCAAAATGTCAATATCCAGTTCTAATGCATATTGGGCTGAAATTTCATTAGTCTATCATTAAATAAAGAGCAACTCACTTATAAATGAAGGTTGCAACCTAAGTCTCACAGTACAAAGTGAGCTCTGTTGCTCACAGAAGTAATCCATTTGAAGAGAATAAAAAATTTTACCCAGTTTATAAGAATAGAGTATTACCTGCCTTTTTTCATGATGAGGAAAAGTAGGTATTACCAGTACTGTGCATTAGAACAAAAGATGCACTATTTTTTAATATAACTAGAAGAAACACAACATGAAGAGATAACTATTCTTTTTTCTTTTTTTTTTAATCCCTATACAGACAGTAGAAAACAAGTTCATCATCCTTCAAATTAAATACAGAAACATTACAAATACTACTGTGCTGCTGCCAAGGACAGTCACCTTTCTAATGATGACCACAGCTGATAATTTTCTAGCTACTTACACAGAAGGCTTCACATTTACTTCAACTATCAGTAGTATCAGTATCCCAAAACACAGTGAATAAGCCCATTGCCTTTATGAAGTAACATAACACTGTCACAGACAGCTGGTATCCTTTAATTCTTCCTGTATCAGGAGGACATACTCTGAAGGAATATAAGAGCAGCTGATTTTATTAACACGCTCCACAATCCCTTCCCTCCTCCGCTTCCACTCTGAACCACCTCTGAAGAGCTCAGTCAATACATAAAAAAAATTGGCAGTTTTCCACTTCCCAGCAGGTTGCCTCTGAAAAGATCAGTCAATACACAAAGTCTGCAGAGAACAAAACACTACAGAACACAACAAGAATTTCTAAAGGCAACCAGCAAATGCCATTAAAAACAGACTGTTGTAATTCTGGATTCTGTAATTCTATTCCCTTTGGATTCCTCCAAGTTTCATTTATTTAGTCTCCTTAATAACAGCTCAAAAATTCTTCAAGCATATGGATTCTAAGTGGTATAAAAACCTGGATTAGAAATCACTGAGTTAAAAGCTTTGGAGTGCTTTACTACAGCTGGAAGCCTACAATTCACTCAAAGTCCAACCAACCTGCTTCCTAATTAGGAAGCAAGCTGAATGAGTGTTTCTTTCTTATCTGCAGTAGTCTAAGATTAAAGGGTAACTTCCTTCTTTATTTAAGCCAATGTACCTGAACAGCTTTAGACCAATATTTGTAACTCAGTTCCAGTATTACTGCATAAATTACAAATGACCACATCAACCAGTTCTGCTCTGAAAAAACACCAAAAACCTGTAAGCAACACAAACCATCAAACTTTACAATGCATTTCCAATACATTGATGGTGTTGTGGAAGTTAGAATTAAAACTAGTACAAGCAATTTAACATTGCAAAGCGAGTAAATAAAATTGCTTTTCTCAAGAAACAAGCTATGACTGTTGTGTTCTTGACAAAATAATGATACTGTATCAGAGAAAAACAAAATGAGAATTAAGGAAACAATCAGTAATTAGTAAAAGTCTGTTTAAAACACATCAGTGTATCAGCAGTGGAGTGTCTGATGAAGAACCAACAGTCATGGGAATGCTTGTTCAGAGAAAAAAGAGGTTCATAGGAAGTAGAAGTAAGAGCCTAAACTGTATTTTATCCAATGTTCATCTACAATATAAAATAAAAAACATATTTAGAAAATACAGTAGACAAGTAAGGAGTCACAGACAAGTCCTTCTCTTCCGCTGAGATGCTGTGATATCCTCTTCAAGCCACTCACACCATTTATATCAGAGACATCAGTGCCTGCACAGCAATAGGTGAGCCTTCTGTACTAGTTTTAACAGCACTCAAAGGAATTTGGACAACAAAGATAGCAGAAATAACCATTCAGAAATGGATAAAAAGAATTAAATAGTCTGAAATAAGAGAAAAAGAACTGCTCTTCAGCAATAACTTTAAAATATGGTTTAACTTTTAATATGGCTAATTCCTGTATGGAGAGACTGCTTGGTAATAACTGGAAATAGATAAAGTTTGAGAAAATACTGAGATTTCCCAAACAAAGCCACATATAAACAATAATTATGGCTAATCCATCTGGTGTACTTCTTTGAGTTGGATCAACAGAACTGATCCTGTGATACTGAATAATTATAAAAAAATCACAAGTTTCTAGTTCTTAAAACTGATAAAATAAAGATTCAATTCTCTACCAAAAGAGTTGTCCTCGAGCAGATTGATGTGTAATGGGAGCTCCCTTATGATACATGGCAAGATAGACTTGTTCAAAGACCAAAGGAAGAGATTCTTATCACTTGCCTGTTGCAATTCCTGGTTTGTGTTCACTGGGGCATTGGCCAATACCACATTGCTTTTTTGTCCTCATTTTGTTTGCAAAGTGTGCAACAAAAGGTACTGGATGAAAAAATACTTGGATGAAGGAAAATCCCATAATGCTACCTGCAACACTATCTGTGTGCAGGTCCTGGAAGCTGCATACTGGCATGCAAAGGAAGAGGAGAGTGTTCTTCTTCCCAGTCATAATTTTGGAGAGTGTTAATAGGTGTTGTTTCAGTCATAACACATAAAAAGATCCAAGGAAACTAACATCACTCAAAGAGTTAAAGAATGACCAAAGGCAGCCTCCTATAACTAAATGCAGTCAGCTCTTAGCAGCAGTGAAATAAAGGAGTGTTTTAGTTCCCCTTGGCCCTCCCACTGCAATTAATCTGGACTACCAGAGCTCCAGTGAAACTAATTAATAGTTATTAAGGAACATGGTTAATGACACTGTGGGCATGCATCAACACAGGCACCCCATTTGTAGCTTTGCCAGAAATAATGCATTTTTATGACAGATAATTTGCAGACTTGTTTTCTCACAACGTATTCCCTCCCTGAAGGGAATGTTAGAATGCCAGGCTGTCTGCGCGTACAGAAATACGCTGAGATATTTCATTTACCTGTGATTATTTACCAGTTACAGCTTTTAGAATTATAGCTGGAGCTAGGTTTAACAACAAAAAAATCCACTACAGGACCAAAACATTGGGAAAAAAAGGAATGCCTCTTAGAAGCAGAATTTTTTTTCTAAAAAAAATCTAATGTTTAATGCAAGGTATATTCGGCATTTTTATTCATTCAACAATATTTCCTTTTAATTTAGGGAATTTTTAGAGCCAGAAATTGGGATAGAATGGTTAGTAATATCTGGAGATAGAAGAAAGTTGGCAAAAGGTATAGAAACTTCCCAACCACAGCTTTACATAAACAACTGTTAGGGTTCATCCCTAAACTACATCATTTCCAAAAGTAAAAAGTGAAAAATATTTTATGCGAAGACACTGCAAGAAATGTTGCAATACCTTTTCAATTCCATTTCTTTCTGTGAAAAATTTCTTGCATTTCACCCTAAATTTGTCTCTTTTCTCCTTCCCACCCCAAAACTCCAGGTTTTGGCAAGTACAAAATCTACCAGGATCTAATTAAAAATTCACATGAATAGCACAAACTGTTTTTCGATAACCACTTACTCTGACATTACGCAGAATTTTTATGCATTTCTGTATTTCTAATTATAACAATGGAAGAAAATTAAATTGAAGAGGCAAGTTCAGCACTTTGGATCTTTGGTGCACCGTACAAAAACAACCTAGTGAATGCATAGTCATTTAAGGACCATATTTCAAAAAGACATTATGTCAGAAGCTGTCACTCTGTTTTGTCCCCGAGTCCCAAACCTTGAACCTCTGATGAAACTCCAAATGAGGTACTAAATAGAATGGCATGGGTTAAAGGAGATGCCTGTTTGATCATCCTTCTTACTACTAGTGCCATGAAGATTTTTTTAATATTATTTCAGAAATCTTAAATTTCAGCTAAATTGTAAAAAAGAAAAGGATAGAGATCACTGCCTATTAAAAGTATTTGAAAACAAACTTTCATTATGTTCATCCTAAGTCATCAAAAAGCATAAGAATAAATTCTTTTTGCTAGAAAGAAAGACTGGAAACAGAAGACACTAAAAATTTATAAAACAACAACAAACAAGAAAGGTATACAAAGAAGCATGCTCAGGGACAGTATGATATAGACCATAATCCTCCTGATACTTACTGTGTCACACCAAACTTGCACAGTTTAACAGCAGGAATTGTTTTAGTAATGACAACATGGGACACATTTTTCCCTCTCAGACAGAAAACTAGGGAGAATCAAACCAGAGGAGGGGGGAACAAAGTCTCTCCGAATGACTCTAATTTCCTACAGATCTTTTATATCTACCTGATACTATAAGCTGTTCCCTGCAGAAACAAAACAAATCTTCAGAAAACCAGAAACCACAGTATAAATTTCACATATCGTAACGCAGCTACGTGACAATGACTGCATAGGTCTGGACTTGTTATTTTCCAGACCTTGCAAACAATCCTCATTTAATGGTAACAAACACTGACTCCAGAGCCTCAACCACACTGAGCACACTAGTCTTCCTTTAAATATGCATTTTGACTAACGAAGACTCCACATTAGCTGTCTTGAAGCCACGGGAATACATAAAGTTGGAAACTTGTCTCACATATAGAGAACCAAAACCTTTGGGTTAGGTAAGCTGAACCACAGCCTACTGTGAACATCCAAATTTCATAGTTAACTCATCAACAAGCAACTACAAAGTACACAATTAAGAGAACATTTGTGCCTACTTTGGTCTTCCACCTAAGAAAACTCATCTTACTTAACAACATGTGCACAGACAAATAGAGGTAACAAAAAGTGAAACTAAAGCTTTCCTCTTTTCCCTACCAACATAGACTGACATTTCCTTTCACTTACTGATTAATGTGCCCCAAATGTACTTCCTACAGTGCGTGAAATCCACACACTTGCTAAGAGAGGAGAAATCATCTTGGGAAGACCAAAATCCCCTCTCCCTATTCTGCTGAAGAGCCACGCTCATGAGCAAACTGGAAATTGACAGATTTTGAACCTACAAGGACATGCTGGTTTGATGTTGACCACTGTACATCCCAGATGAAAACAAACACTCATCGTTCTTTCTGATTCAATGTACTAGATTCAGGTCATCTCAATCTAGGAGAAAAACTGAGCATTTTGTGTTTACTTACAAAATCCACAAAGCCGGTTAACTTGAAGTGCTTCCCTTAGTCTTTTGGAAAATGGGGCACTGACCTACCTTACTTCTCAGAAAAAAGTTCATTTGAAATGCCACTGTTTTCCTACCGAAGGACAGATTCCAAAGTATTCGCCACCTCACACTGAATAGCATGCAGAATGTGTTATTATTACATACATTTCTGAAGAGCTCATCTCTCTATTGTGTCTGCAGATAACATATGCTGTTTAAAGATGAATAGTGGAAATGAAAGGGAATCCATGGCGCTGGTGGGAGGCAAGAGCCAAGCTATACACTATAATGGAAGTCTTTTTGTAACTGTAGTGTTTGCTGCTGCAAACAATATAAGAATTCAGCGCTCATTTAAAGTGTATCCTTTAGAGTTCCAGCTGTTCTGATGCACAAAGGGCAGGGAGGGGGGGATCTTAAAGGGTGAGATGTATGAGTTCTTCCACTGTAAATAGGAAATACAGCCTATATAGAGAGGGAGAAAATACACATTCCAGGGTATAAAAAATCTGAAACCATGACTGCTTTAGGAAAGATGCACATGCAATGCTTCGGAGACCTGGACGGTCTGAGTCAGTTTAAATGGCTCCTACTTTGACTTGCCGCATAACCACATTTATGTACATCCAGTCTGAGAGGAACATGGGCAAAACAGAAAGGTATAGGGCAAGTGTTTCCACTCTGCTGAAGTCCTCATATTTCTTCTGAGTGAGGAATACCAGGATTTTCTTCTGCTGCAAGCAGGCCTTGCACTTCAGCCTCCCTCACCTCTAAGCAATGTGCGGGTTTGCTTCCTTTTTCTTTTTACATAAGCTTTCTGAAAGTACTAAGGCAACAGACATCCTGCATCACAAACATTTGATGATTGTGGCTGCACTGGTGGAAGAAATAGAAGAGAGGTCCAAAAGTAAAGGCAGACAAGGAACAGGAAAGGGGCAGATGAGAAAAAAAATCAGTGAAGTCTGGAGTGGTAGGGAAAGAAATTGATGAGCCTGAGGAAAGCACTTCATGATGCAGGAATGTGTGATGGCAAGACTAAGAGGGACCAAAGAGACATCAATACATCCAAAAGGGAACTTGGTTGTGGTACAGTGATTTACAGAATACAAAGCAAGTGTTCTGGAAAAGTGCTGTTATCCACGCATTGAGAAATGGGATAAAATAGAAGAGATTATATTTGTAAAGGAAAAAACAATACCATGATGAAGAAATATATATATTTGCTTGCTAGGGCAGTAAAGTTGCAGAACATAATGAGATCTGAAAGAAGATAAACTCAACCTTCAAGGAAGCTGGAAATGCATTCTGGCAGCTATCAAAGATAGGTAGCAAATGAAGATCAGTCTGAAAGGTAAAGAGAAATGGTGCAGTCTTCATTTCTTTTCCTTTAGAAAATTAGAGGCAAATACCAAGGGCTAAACCATGCCTTGGCATAGCTCTCTGAGGACAAATGTGAAACAAAGGGACAACTGGAAGGACTAGGAAAAGTGATAGAAAAGAATTGAAAGGCTCCATGGGAGGGGCCAGGGAGTTCTCATCAAATGACAGGATACTGCCACTCCTAAGATTTACAAAATAACAGACCTTTATCAATATCATATAAATAATTTCCATGCGAGAGCCTGCCTTCTCTGGCACTTAGTAAGTTTTCCAATGAAGACCTTCTAAACATTGTAGCTGATGACAGGGAGCTGAAGAAAAGCCAGGAAAAAAATGGTAAGACCAAGGATAGTTAATAGGAAAGCTGAGAGTTATTTTAAGTAAAAGTGATCCGCATGCACTGAAGTCCTGCTATTTTTTGTGACTAATCATCTAATTAAGTATTGCTGATTGCTCTGCATAAAACCTCAGATAAAGTTAAAAACATTCTCAAAATAGGTACTATTGTGCAGCCAAGTGGTTGCATCTTCAACAGAACCTTGCCAGTTTTCTATATAATTCAGTCACTCACAAGACGTGCTATCAGCTTCTTTTTCAGATTCAAAGTCTGACAACCAGTAGGGAAGGGACAACCATGCTCAGAAAACTTTTGGTGCGAACCCATCGAAATGCAATCAAAACAGCTATTTCAGAGATTCTCACAGCCACCTCACCCCCACCATCTGAAAACATATCCCTCAGGTCAAACACTGCAAAGCTGTTTCCTGATCTTTTATTCTAATGCAAATGGAGAAAAGTACTTCAAGTTCTTGTAGTGGAGGCAAGATATCTCTGAATAAAATACTTAAGGGCATGCTGAATATTCTTATCAGGACTTGTTAATTAATTCTTACAATGCTCCTCACAAGTAGGTAGAGCAGAAAGATTATATTATTACAGAGCAACAGTACCAGTGTATATACAGTGATAGACAATAAAATGGTCTAGAATAGATAAAGTATTTCTGTTTAAGAAAATACAGATTTACTGGAAAGTGACTGCCTTTTTTCCTGCTTTGAATAAAAACTGAGATTTTTTAACTCTGCTTGACAAGCCTGAAACTTATAACCAAAGTCATCCTCCTTTACTGTGTGATGGGCTATAGTTTGGGGGTTTTTACTGATTTCGGTCATTAGGGTGTATATGAAGAAAAAGAAAAATCCTCTACTCTGCAAAGCTTTTCCATTTTATGAGATCTTATGGCCCTGTGCAAGCAGTGATCTCCTGTTCTTTTCAAGTATCTTTATGGAGACTCCTGGGAAGATTTCCCCTGGATAAGAAGGCTTTGAGGGGCTGTAAATCAGACACACACTCCTGAGCCCTTCATGGCACCAGGTATCTGGGGAAAGAGCATTATCTCTCAAGACTATTTCAAAAGGGAAATCCACAGTGCCATCTCTAGAGCAGTTAACAGCTCAGTCTCTGAGGCCTCCCATTAAAGGTAGGAATGATAGCATCTGTTTCCCATGCTTTAAAAGTGTTCACTAATCAAACACACTGTGCAGGTACACAGCAACCACCCTAGATATTCTTACCATACTTGACACCTTCTTATTTTATTCTGAGTCTCTAGCTAATTAGTCATTTCTGAACAGGAAATGTTCAGTATCAAAAAAACTCAGGCCTGCAAAGGTAAAAGCCAAGCACCATAGCTATTTTTTAAGCATTTGGCTGAACAAATGGCAAGAAGTACTTTCAATGGAAATATGCCTTCTTTCTGTTGCACCAAATCATCAGGAACTGTCTTTATAGCAAGTTACAAGACATAAATTGTTAGGCATCACAGCAATCCTTAATGGGATTCAAGTAGTGATAAAGCTTGTGTAGAGTCCTTCCTCATGAAAGGAGATATTAAATGGAGGGTTCAATATTCTGTGAGAAATAAGGACACTGAGATAGTCATTTAAGTACCTGATTGAAGAGTTCCAGTGCAAATGCAAACACAAGGTTATGTGTCAGCAACTGTTACAGGGACCTTGTGCCTCAGGAGTTGACGGCTGGGTCATCGAGAGCACAAAACCAGCCTGGCAGAGGCTGGACCTGCTGGGGAGATACTAGAGCAGTCAAGAAACTACTGTTCAATGCCCTGCAGGGGCTGCAATCAGCCTGTCCTAACTGCAAGGATTTTGTGAAGAAATTCCTATCAAGGACAGTTTTAGCATAAAACAAGATATATCATTTACAAAACTCTTACTGAAAAAAAGAAAATTTCATTAAAACAATAGGTTTAAGTCTCATAAAAGACAGTAGAAAATAAAGACTAGTGCTAAGAAAGTGACTTTATCATAACAAAATAACAACCTTCTCTGTGTATTGCTTACTACAGCTGTGAATGCAGAAAAAGGCTCCCAGAAAGAAAAGTGTTCCCTAACACATACATAATCTGCCTAATCGTGAGCAGCTATTATAAATTTATATAAATATATATATATATATATGTACAAACACATATATACAGCTTTCACAGAAGTAGGAGAAATACAGGCCAGTTGACTGGTTCAAGTTCCAGCTTTCAGGAATTTCCTTGCCTCAGTTTGTATCTTCCTCACTGAAGTTAAAAGGAATTTTTTTCCACGTACACAGACTTCACTAACAATTCTCAAGAAAGAGACCAGACGATCAGTTGTGAGCAACCCAGAATATCCTTCTCCCTCATTAGACAAAAAAGTCCCAAGGACAGTTTGTTAGGTACCTTTCGTGACTGGCCAACAGCATCAGACCAGAGACCTCTGAAGACTGCCTGTCTGCAAGACTCAGCAGCCCCTGGCCAGCTGCCCAGAGAGCAGACACAGCCACACCATTCTTCTCCTGCCTTCCCACCAGCAGTGCCTGCACAGAAGCAGGGATGCCAACCAGGTGTAAGGCAGTTCTGCAGCAGTGGGACAGCACTGAGTGTGCCTCATCAAGCCCTGGACCCAGCAACCATTGTCGATAGGGAAGGCAAAGCCCACTAAAGGTTTTACCTAAAAGTCACTTATTTTTCATTTGGTTTTAAGTCTTCCAAAATACAATGAGGCTTTGTTGTCAGATATCCAGTTACACTAAAAGAATAAACAGTTCCCTGAAGATTATTTTAGTTAGGGGTTTCTCCCAAATATTTTCAAGATATGAAACAAAGGGAACTACAAAGAGGGAAAAAAGGCAGTGGTTCTGTCTGTGGGCTGCCACTGCCCAAGCCTGATTAGCTACTTAGTTTTCAGACCAAAAATATTCCTTGGCACAAGAAGAATCTGTACTGACAGCAAGGGTTTCCTTTGGATTTTATTTGGGACAGTGGCTAGAAGTAACAGAAAACATCACTGTCACCAAAAATTACATGTTCTGAGGCAGGAATATGGTTTTTTTTAATAAGAACTCTGTAACACAAAGACCACATTCCATTCAGCTTTCAAAAAAACAAAGATGAAATAAAGGATTTTTCCAACTCTTTCAAATCTCATAGAATGAATTTTTTAAAAACAGTTAGGAGTTTAACTTTGTTTGGATTTTCTGTTTACATTTTCTCAGAGGGATGATAAAGGAGCAAAGATGCCTACATACCTTTTCAAAGAACTGTTATCATATTTTGCTGCTGAAAGTGCTTAAAAACTAATGATGCATCTCTAATCAACTACAGAACACATTCTGTGCTACACGGAACCATTTTCATGTATTAAAAAATTATAGGCTCAGAACTCTTATCTTCTGTATGTTTTCTACTATCCAGTAACAGCAGCTACAGTTCTGCCATATCTCTTGATCTGTTTCTAGATTCACTTTCTGAAGCTACAGTAAATTAGTAAATGCAGTGCAGCATTTTGGAGTAAGTAGGCCCTTTCTCTTGTTAAAGAATATTCCTAAGAAGGGATACCAGGCTCCATCTGCATGGCTGGCACTAGGGCCTGGAAGACCATCGTAGGGAATTTCCTGTTTTCATTCTCCTATCATCCATACTCAGCTAGCTCTTGCTCACTTCTGTGTAATAGTTGGCTATAAGCTTAGAAAAAACAGCTGATACTGACTGTAAATCTGCAGACTCCCCTTGAAGACCTAGATACTGTCAAACCCAAATCAAGACTTAGAGAACTCAGAGCTCCACAGATCAGATCCTTTAAAGCCTCTTTTTAGGAATTATTTGCCAATCACTAGTAAAACAGGCAATGAATTTTTAAAGCTATGTTTTCTATAACTTTTACAGTCAAACTTAATACCTACTTCAGTTACCATAACACGTGTTGCAGCAGATGCTTTTGGGTTTAATGAAGACAGTCAAGCAGATTTATTGCCTTTTCTTCTAGAGGCGAGTGAATGATTTTCAACAAATAACTTCCTCCAGTATAGTCTTTATTTTTGTGCCTATATTGAATAGCATATATCAGACTGCAGTTCTTTCTCTTACAAATGAACCCCTTCAAGTCTTTCAGGATCACTCCAGTCTGCTGCAACTCACGACTTAGCTGGAAGCAGTCACTCCAGTGACATGGTCCTGGTTGTCTAGCCAGATGAGCATGCCATCACCTGTGAGATTAAGTCCTGTGTCTGAGCTAAAGGGGTGTAACTTTGAGAACACTCAGTATTCCTTCAGCTTTGTTCATGGTGCAGCTCTGCCTTTGAATTTTTTTTCTCATTGGCTGTACCTTTCAGAAACACGAATTCAGTTCCCACACAGGCAAAGCAGACAATGTATCATACAGACTGTTAAGCAGAGACAGCTCACATCATCTGAGCAGTTAGGCAGAATCGAATTTTGATGCCACAAGGATAAGAGGTTGTTTCTGGTCAAGTCCAGGCTGCTTCTTCTATAGGAAATAGATATGAAGGGACAAACCACAGGTGAAGTCTCAGTGGTGCACTCAGGTGAGCGGATCCTATTACTCCGGATGTCAGTTGGAAGACAATGGAAAATATGAGGAGTGGTGCTCCTTCCCTGCCCCCAGCAACAGCTGCCTTTCCCAAATCCCAACCCTTCTCCTGGGGCAGCAGCAATGCTGGCAAGCCTCACAGAGCAGCCGAATTCATCATTAGAATGAAAGCTGATGCTGCAGTTCCAGTGACTTGCCCCAGAGCTGCCTGGTTTGCATGTGCCTTAAGCCATCCTGCCTTTAAGCCCATGTTTGTGAGAAGTTCCTCCCAGGTGTAGGATCTGCCTGTGGAAGGAGCAAGTATCATATTTCAGAAATACCTGCAAAAGATTTCAAGCAATTGCAGTAAGCACAAGCAATGTAATAATTTAATTGCTTTGTTGTATAAGATGCCTACTAACTGAGGCTGAAGAGCCAAGCTAACTTGGAAGGAAAGAAGAAAAGAAATGCATCCCAAAGCACATTCTCATGTATATGCCAAGCTCTACTACACATGGCAAAATAGAGGAGATAAAGCTTGCATCCCATAACTATAGGTATCCCTAGGACTAGACCTGGTTCATGTTCACAGTAGTTACACTGTATTGGTCACAAGTCTAAATGTATGTGGGCCTAGAAAGCTTTTCTATGCATGAATTCTCAGCCTGTTTGTAAAGAATAACTGTGACATGCACTTTTTAAAATCAAAGATTTGCCATGGAGTTACATGTGGTCTAGAACCTCAGCTGTAATGTGTTTGAGGATAAAGAGAGGCAAAAGTTCACATGGTTATTGGTGGCTGTAAGGTTATGCTTTCAGATCTCTATGAACAGAAAGAAAGCAGGTTATGGTCCTCATACTAAGCTTCTATGAATTGAAGAAGGTTACAGAAGCATTTAATAAATTTAATAAATTAGAGCAGTAAACCATTACCGCAGGCAGTGATTGCTTGGAGAGTTTTATTCATATTTCTGAAAAAAAGTTAAGTTCCTCAAAGTCTTCACAGAAATAATACTTTCTATTTTTCAAGTAAACGGTCTGAGTTTTTACAAAATCATCAAATAGCGACTGGGTGCTATCAATGGTAACAAACATAATCAACTTGAAAAGTTCATATGCAATATACAGAAGGAAGAACTTCCAAGGAATTTGTTGCAATCAGTTCAAACAAGGCAGATGGGTAGGAACATGCAACTCCTATGATTCAGTGAGTTAGTGCCAATACAGACCACCATATTAGAAGTGCTCGGCGACATTGTGGTACGAGAGGTCCCATTGTAGCACACTGCATTAACAGCAGCAAAACCCTTGAGAATTTTCCAGGCCTTGTCAGCCCAGACTGCTTTGATGAATGGTATAAACAGAAGATGAAATAATCACTCACTAGTTTACAAGCACTGAAGTACAGCTATTAAAGATTTCTAGTCTGCATTATGACAGTGGCACAGTCATGCTTGGCAAACAGGCCAATATCTGAGCTTATGGTTGTCAGATGTCCCAAATTCCCATATTCATTTTATATCTCTGAGGCTTATACCTCCAAAGACCTAGGGTTCTCCTCCTTCACATTGTATTTCCCTACAGAAAACAACCAAAACTAGCAAATTCAAGGAGGTTGTTCATCTGCTTGTCAGCACTTAGATAATGCCTTATTCAAGAATGACAGTCAATTTTTCTAGTCTTTGTAGTTGGCTAATGATAAGACAAAAACTCAGTGCTTCAAATAAAGACTTAACAGACCATTTTAAGGAAAATAAACATAAGCATGAGGTTAATGACAATGAGTGTGCTATCGTTTTATGGTTGGACTCAATGATTTTAAGAGTCTTTTCCAACCTAAATGATTCTGTGATTCTCTACTTATGCTCCACCTCTGGGGGACAAAGCTGGATGGATCATCTGAGTCACTGACTCCAATTCTCTGCAATCACAGGAAAATACAATCAAGGGGTCAAGAACACATCAGTCCTGTGAACACCAAGGATTATTTCCTAAATCTTCTACCACTGGTTTCAACCTGTGGTTCACAGATCAATCTAGGTAATAAATAAAAAAAAATCATCTGTTGTCAGTAGATTTAAATTATCACCTCTCTCAGGAACTCTTCCAGCAGTATAGAAATTGAAAAAGCTTGAAAACAACTGGCCTGCACCATCCCAAAGTCTACAGTAAGAGGGCAAAGGCCAGAACTACAAGGCAACTCAAGAGGAGAGCAGAGGAAATTCAGGCTGTCATACTGGCCCCAACAATATTAATAAATGTGTTATGTCAAATAGTTCAGAAAAGCCTCATTGCAATCTACATAGCACAGAGAGTAAAAATGAAATAAGTAGCAGGTCCCCACTTACCTCACCAGGGAGAAAAATTCCTTCACAAGTCCACATCTAGTTTAACCCATTCCCAGTTTAAGCAAATGTGGTTTAGCAATAACAGAATTAACCAACAGGTTTACCAGCCTAATATACCAAACATCTCATCACTTCCTCTGGACAGTCTGGTACTTTGGGTGATGAAAGGATAACAGCAAAGAGAATGAAGGGAAAGAAATAAGGGATGAAGCAAAAGATGACCATACACCTTAAGCCACATTTCAAGAGGAAGATCCCTTCTGGGACCCTACAGACAGGTCAGAAGGAGGCATGAAGTATGTAGTAACACTACATAAGCACTGGGAAGAGGAACTCCAATCCCAAGGACAGATATGGAGGTCACTAACATAAAATTTTGTCTTCCTTACCATGCTATACAGATCAGAGCTTGGCAAGCACATAAGAAACTGCATTGGGACTCCCATTTCTCTTCACCTGGTAATTCTCATTCACCAGCAACCAGAGCTAGAGTCAAACTTCCACAGTTTAAAACTTAAGCCAAGACCAGCATCCAGAAAATCAGTTGACCTTTCTCTGTATCAAGATAACTAAAACTCTTAACAAGTTTACTTACTATATTAATATTTTTCTATAGAAAGAGAGATAAAATAAGTTTCTTGTAAAATCTCATTAAAAGAGAATATAATTATGGGGAGAATAGAATAATCCTTTTTTAAGCCAAAATATCCATCTTGAGACAACCTTCAATATACTTTAGAACATTTCAAGCAATTTTATCAGCATTTAGGAATGAAAAAGAACGCCTTGAGGCCAGTCCTGTCAGCAAATATTTCCCATCTTCAGCTTGAATCTCAATATTATTCCAGGTGAATGCATTGCAGGCACAATTTTTTTAAAGCACTGTGAACACTGTATTACATCGATGGCCACACTTTTCCCATGTGAGCCATCATTTGCAAATATGGATACCCTGGAAAAAAAGGTAACTGTTAATCTTTTGCAAAGAGCACAGACACACTTCATAATAACAACCTTTCTTTAAGAAACTCAAAGGACTTTTAAAATTAGATATATGAGACCAAGACCAAAGAAAATCTGCATTTGTGTGTCTCTAGGGTTTCATGAGGATAATGATTTTGTCATATCTGTTAGAAAACATTCTGGCCAAAAGCTAAAATAATTTGACATAATTTAAAAAAAAATCAATATAACATAACCAGAAATATTAAAAAAATAAAAGTTCACATATATACAGACCTTTTTTCAGGAGCCATTTCATTTTCCCTCATACAAGTTTATTTGAGCTTTAGACCAGGTTCCTCAGCTGGTTTGCATTTTATCAATGGTATCATAAGTTTTTCTATAAATTCTCAAGCTATTTATTAACAATGTATTGAAGATCCCACTTAAAATTCTCATCTTCAAAGTGCATTTTCCAAAGGCCCTAGGACCTATGACTATTCCCCAGTTAATCTGATAATCTGACAAGCTATTTGCAAATCATACGTTCAAAGTAACCCTGAAGAGATGGAGATATATTTTTAAAAAACAGAACTCTCTAAATCCATGTATTTATTTGTATTTCCTAAATCCAATATACCTCACAAAAAAAAGTAGTTGGGAACAGATTTAAAAGGCAAATTGACACAAGCCTTCATTTTGCCTTAAGGCACTTTCCAGGGGCACTGGAGCCAACAGAGCCTTTCCAGCTGTCACTATGCTGTTCTACATTCAAAGAAACTCCTCCTACTTCTTCAACCTCAGAGAGAACAATCTTATCTTATTAGTTCACCCAGTTGTCCCAGGAAGTGAACTGAGCAATGAAGGCTCATGCCTTTTTCTGCCTGTCCTTTGATCATCTTGTGACTGAGTTTAACTTGAATTTAACTAGGTGAAGTGTTGTGTGTATGTATGATACATATTTGTCTCTAGGGCCTTTTACAGTAGTTCTCTGGTCTCATGCACTGCATTTTACAGTGTATGAATTTTACAGTTAGCTTACACTCCACACACAGGTTTTGTACAGAGGTAAACTACACCCTTGGGCAACAGTGCTATTTCAGAAAAAAAAATAAAATAAACCAAACTTTATACATTATAAATCAGTCACAAGTTACAGACTGTAAGCTTTTCTCCCCTGCAAGCCCAAAAGAACATCAACATTTTAAAGCACATTTTCCCTTTTTACAAGCACAAAAGATCCAAAATAATTTCTTTCTTACTAATTAACCCATGTAAGAACTTATTCATTTATTTTTCTGAGAAATGAGTTTCAGAACCAAACATCACACACATCCTGCTCCAAGCCTTCCTCTTATAGCATCCTAAAGGAGATGTGCCACTTCCACTGACTCAACTCAACCACCCATAACTTCTCAGGGCAAGACACAAGACTCCAGTTTACAAATAGTCTCCCTTCAGGCCAGCAACAATAAAAGACCAGTTAGCAGGATTACCAAAATCCAGTTTGGAGCCCCACTACCAGCATGAGTGCAGGACATGAACTCCTGTCTTTGATCCACAAACTATTTCTTGCATTCCCCTTAGGTGCTTTTCTGCACATTGAGCTGCCTAAGGGACAATGTCTCTTTGAAGATAATTAGCACAAGGAATAAAATTAAAAGGCATTAAAACTATGACAATACATAATCTGCCTTCTAGTTCATGGACATTTTATGAAGTACTTTTTGACCAAATTACCATTTTAGTCTGAATGGATTTAACCACCAGTGTTGCCAGAATGCCCTATAGCAAATACAACTGACCACTGTTGTAAATTCTTTTTTACATTCCTGATATTTTGCCATTCTTTAGAGCTACTGTGCTGCTCTCAAGAAGCACCTCTAGCTTCTTGTCCATGTATGTTCTTAATTTCCTTATAATGTCAGATACACAATTTTAAAGGTTAAAATCTAAAATAAAATTTTAAAAGAGAGGAAGATTACCCATCATAATAGTGAAAGCAGGATGAGAGACTTAATTCTGTGATACAAACTCCAGGCTCACTGCAGCAGGTAACACAGAGGAAGCTGTTTGAAACTTAAAGGTTTCCGCTGGCAGTCACTGAAAGGCGGTAAGTCTCCCAGAGACACACATTTCATTTCTATAATGCAGTTCTACTTCTTTTAATGTAAATGGAAAACACAAAACCTTGGTTTTCTCATGTAGATATAGTAACCATTTACAAACCTTAGAATATACTCTGAAAAAACATCTGTGTACTGCTGCCAACAGATGTTGTCATCATGATGATTAAAATGCAGTGGAAACAGAATAATCCAGCAAATCACAAAAAGCATGTTCATAAAATCTATTGCATTGAG
>JANZLQ010000100.1:11287272-11301495 GCA_026212715.1 Elanus axillaris
GCTACCAAACAAGAGAAGGCAGGTAAAAAAGACATCAGAATTCAGAGAAATTATTTACATTTACAAACCTCACTAGGAAGTAGAATGATGAATCTGTTGTCCATATAAAATAGGGCATGGCTGGAAGTGAGGAGGAGGCTCTGAAAAGGACAACCACAGACAAGAAAGTGTGTGTCTCACTAGCTAGATGCCTTGGAGAAACTGGAGTTTTGGTGAAGAATGCCAGGCCTAAAGATATCAGCTACAATTGTATAGTCCCCAACTCGGCAATGAGACACTAAGAACAAGCCAAATAGATGACAGAATGAAGTTCTTCTGAGATTAGATTAGTGGGGGGAAAAATTAAAAAAAAAAAAACTAAGGAAAGACAACAAAATGCCTTTTGAGAACTAGGACTGCAGATTTGATTCAAAAAGAATCAGGCATCACTAGTGATTGCGTTGCCCAGATGACTCTCAGTTTTAGCTGACATTATGTTTTATTTCTAAGCAATGGTGTAAAAGCAAAGAGGACACACCACGGTCACAGAAATTTAAACTGTCCTCAACACATGACAAGGCATTAAGCCTTT
Organism: Elanus axillaris; assembly: GCA_026212715.1. NCBI lineage: Eukaryota > Metazoa > Chordata > Aves > Accipitriformes > Accipitridae > Elanus > Elanus axillaris. Next base: position 11,287,844 of record JANZLQ010000100.1, read on the forward strand.
AGAAACCCATTTGTAAACCAATCTTGCCACACCAGTGCCACTGCCACTGGCAGAGAAGGGAGGGAAAGATTACTCCAGCCACCTGCTCTAAGAGGGCTGTCTCTAATCATGCTTGACAACAGCACTTCTGCTTGCCTGCACAGCTGACTTTGTCAGTACCCATCCAGAGGCACGGCAAGACCCCACCGGCTGCCAAAGCGCTGTAACACATTTAATGGGTGCACCAACTCATGGCTGAGGATATTGCTTGTATAGAAGCCTTGCTGTAAGACCTTCCTCCCAAGTGTTCCCTAAGAATTACCACACATAGTTCATCAGCTCCCTTACAATTTGGGGAGGCGTGGGGTGTTAAAAAAAAAAAAAAAAGCTGGGTAGTGCTGATATGTGAAATTATTTTTCATGTAGACTATATAATGCTTTAATCCTGATATAAGCACTCTCATTTCAAGCTACCCTGGACAAGTGACTTTCTACAAGCAGAGGTTCAGTCAACCTCAACTTCTGCTAGACCGTATCTTTCCCCATCTTGTACTGTGAGCACACTTTGGAAATGCCTTTTCTTCTCTCTGGAAGGGAAACGCTGGCCACAGACTGATTATTTGCAGACCAATTACTTGCTAATGCTGTGGCATCCCTGCCCTTCTCCAGCCTCTTTAAAAATCTAGACCCATACTGTGCAAGTCCCTCGCTCAGACCAGAGGAAGCACAAACTTTTTCTGTTTGGGTCACTAAGCCCTACCTCTATCAAAAACACTGTTACTTCCACAGTAACTGAAGTACTTCAGGACAAAAAGCAAGCTGAAAGAAAAGAAAAATAAAGTTTCAGTAAAAATAAACTGAAAGCAGATAATTGGGTTGTTGCCTTTTTTTTTTGTGCACTTCAACATCCTAGTCCTCTGTGTTTTGACCCTTGCAGACATCACTTCCTAAGTTCCTTTCCTCGGAGCCTCTCAGATAACTGTTCTCATTCCAAAAATATCCTCAAGTAGGATAGAAAATGGACAAAACATCGATCATTTAGATTAAAATGCAGCTAATATTCCACATAAGACAATGCTTAAATAAATGTGAAATTAAGTCAAGGGTTTGCAAACATGCAGAAAAGACGCTAAGAGGCTCTGTCTCCCCTAAACCAACTCCTCCTTCCACCATCCCAAGTTTTACCTTTATCCAGAAGCAGAGAGGTTAAGAAAACAAAGGGCTATGGAAATGCTGCTCTAGATTAACAGTTTCTCCACTGAAAGTATTACCAAGCAGCAAATAAGTGGTATTTCCTAAATATCAAGTAATGGTATAAAGTAGAGTCATTTACCTGCTGACAAAGACAATTCTCACTAACTTTATAAACATTTGCTTATATGGAAAAAACTTTTATTCACTTTCTAAATAAGAACAAAGCAGAATGTCAATGAGATTTTGAGGATAATAAAAGTATACCATCAGCAATGCTACTAGTTAAAACCTCAAAGACTCAGATAAATAAGTTAAAAAGCAGAGGATTAAATGACTGGACTGAGAGACAGGATACATAATGAGAGCTCAGACCCACTGGGAGTATTTTGGTTTGAGCTTGTTGTATTTTTTAAGCAGGAAAGTCATTTCTTGGATATTATTCTGTTGAATAGGGGCAGGGGGGAATTGTTTTCTTACTGTCCTTTTACGCCCTCTATGAAAGGTTGCTAAGGGAATGGTTCTCAGTAAGGTCAAGCAGTAGAAATCCTGCTGTGTGTTTTAATGCAGCCAAACACCACTTGAAATTAATGCCTCTTGGTTCTTTTTATCTTAAAACACTGAATATTATTAGTGCTTTCCAGTATTAATTCTTACTGCATATCTGAATATATAACTGACAAAAGGGAAAAAACTTGACAGGTACCCAGATGCCACAACAGGGTCAAAGGAACGGAACTTCACAAAAGCAGGGCTAGCATAGACAGCCTCTTTCCGATAAGACAGACCTTTCAGGCTATATAAAAAGCACTCCAAACCCACAAACCTGAACACAGTTTCAAGCACAGCAATCAGGTCTCCAAATTATAACTAAATGCAAGCTATTAGTAAAAACATAAAAGAAACCCTTTCGACATATTTCTCATTTCAGATATTTACTGCCTTAAAGTTATGTAAATGAAAGAAATCTTGGCATATTAGCATATCATTATTATCTGCCTTTGAAATGATTACAGATCTACATATGATATAAAATGAGGTTCTCAAAATGTTGCACACTATTTAACAGTCTCACTTCAATTTTCTCATGGACAAGAATCCTAATAACCAAAGAGCTACACTAAGGATCAGCATTAGCTGCTCCCTTTCCTCAGTGAAGAATGAAAAGGAAAGGATTCTCAGGATGGCATTTAGATTTCAACTTCAGAGCTGACACATTTCACATTTTTGTGTAAGGTAGTCTACATAACTTCTGTGTGCCCTGTGCGTAAAATGTTTCATTCCTTGGTCTGAAAACTGGCCTCTTTCAACAGGTTTCCAAATGGAAAGAACCACACAGCATTTCTGTATGTAAGAAAAATCACTGCAAGTTCTATTACATAAAAAAAAAAAACTGTCAAAATGCAAAACTGAACATGTAAGCATTTTTTCAAAATCATCAACTCAGATATCTGTAAATTATAGAAGAACCTCTTGCCAGAAAAGCAATAGCTGTGTGGGCCATTTTCATTCTAACAGGACATTTTCAGATAAAAAGACATCTGCTTAAAAAAAAAAAAAGTTTAATTTCATATAATTAGAAGACTCACACAGCAGTATGATTCCAACAATGCTTTCTAAGTAAAATTTCTTCTGAGGAGCAAATTGAAAAAACACCTCTAAGCATGAGATGACAGAGACAAATAAAGACACAGCAGGAATTCTCAAGAGGGAATTTATTATGAATAAAAGTATGACAAAAATTTTTATCTTTGCCTAAAAAATGAAGAAGAGTTTGACTATGTTTCCTCTGAAATGGCAAAAAGTTAAATCCAAAGTAACTATTTCAGCCACAGTCTTAGTGGGCTGTAGTCTTATGGTCAGGCACTACTGTAGTTGTATAACTAGGCTTTGAGGCTTTGTTTTGCTTTCCTTCCAGTACATAACTATGGTAAGCCATGAACAGTTTTAATAAGCATGATGATATCCCCTCTGTTCAAAGAATGTGTTGTTTTAACTTCTTTCACTGTATGGCTCAACCATAGCATGATAAATGACATCAAAATACTAAATTCATCTCATTCTGCAAGTATGAAGATGTAATTTAAAATGTAATACTTAGATAGTCAATCCTCTAATCATCTGTAGCTGGAAGATTCTGAACACAGAAAGGCTCAAAGCATCTTCCCTGCTGGACACATTACAGTAAGTCCAGCAATTAAATTATTTGTATGGGGTATATGGGCATGCATGTATATTCATATGCATATATACAGATTGTCTTTCACAATCTAGGATCATTTTCTTAAGCCATTATTTTAACTTGGGGCTGAGGCCATTTTGTATCCTCATTTCACATTTACAGACCCTCTTCCACACTAATGACTGAGAAAGGCTGCCACAGACAAAGCAAGCACTCAGAAATATATTTTCTTTTAAAAAAAATAAAAATTAAAAGAAGCAGAAAGAAAATCTTTAACCCTGAAACACATTCACTAATATTTTTATGAACACTCCTTACTTCTGTTCTTTTGGGATAATATCTAGCATGCTAGTTAATGATGTAGCGTATTTTCTATAATTAAATCCTAGAATAAGAAACCCAACTGCAGCTCCTTGATAAATGAGCAGGATCAGCATCAGGATCAGTGGGAAAGACCATTAGGTACTGAAAAAGAATTGTAGCCTAACCTGCAGCTGCTCTTGTGTATGAGACCCTTAAAACAGACGGGAGATCCACACCCAACATGGAAGTAAAGGTATTATCAAGTCTGCGAATTGGAAGAAAGAAAAGAAATGAGCTTAACTTGTTATGCAGATAGAGGGAGTGAAAAAAATCTTTCAGCCAAAATAAAAACTTTTTAACTGCAAAGCATGAAAATAACAAATTATTCCCTATCTTGCCACAGCAAGCAGGGACGGAGACACCTCCTGTGCCAGGCTGAGCACTCCACCTCCTCATCACCAGCCTCCACCAAGCTGGAGCAGGACTCTGAGCTCTGAACAGGTCCCATCCACGCTGTTGGTGTTTCCACAAAAAACCCTTACTCCCTTGGGATGCTAATCTGTGAGCTCACAGCAGCACCTCCCTCCTTCTTCCCCTGACTCCTCACTGCTTGCTGCACCCCAATGCACGGCACTGTCTGGAGGCACTGTCTGGAGCTCCCTCCCCAGGCAGCTCAGCCCCAGTCTGAAATGATGGGAGCCTCTGCAAACACAGAGAACATGGCTGGAGTGGAACTAATCCCAGTACGTCCTGTAAAAAAAAAAAAAAAAAAAAAAAAATCGGATGGAGCTGTGGGAGGAATGTTTAGTGGGACTGCCTCCCAAAAGTACAAAATATGTTGCATCTGCAGTTAAACTGTGACCAGAACCTGAATACCTGTGAGTATAAAGTAACAAATCACAAGTGGAATGTAACAACAAAACAAAGGTGTATTTGGATGTTTGCCTGCAGTCTACTGCTTGCGTTCATCCTCGGGCACCAAACAGACTACTTTATGGGCTATTGACTCCTTTCCTTCCTGCTGAAGACATCTGCAGGTCCCTGCTTTCAGTGTAAGAACAACACAAGAATGGGAAGAGATGGACATATTAATTTGCTGTTTTCTTCAGCTCTGCAAAAACACTCTGGTTTAAAATACACTGAACCATGCAACTACAGAGCATAAAAACATAAGCACAATGAGGTGACAGTGTCACAGATGCCTTCACTGTGGCAGTCCTTAACAAGTCTTGGTCTGGTCTCAGAGGGCACAAGGAGGTAAAACTGTTAAACCCATTCACCCCACGGAGCAACAGCTTTTAACTGCAGCAAACTAGTAGAAAAAATGTGTAGTTGCACAGCAAGGCCTCTCTGAGCATAGGAGGGAACCCTACCTACACTCTCTCCAGTTGGTTTTTAAAAAGTGTTGAAAGCTCAGACTAAACCTAGAAAAAAAGTCTGTAACAATATGTTCTTTCTGGAGAGCTCAGAATTCACCTGTCAAAAACTTCCAAACAAGACCCCGTACTCTGATGAAAACAGTGTGAAATCCATGTTCGAGCAAGACACAGAAGAGCAGATAAAGTTACATGACAATGAAAGACTCTAGGGAAACCACTGGAGAAAAATTAATTGGTGGTATATTGATATAAACCACCCCTTTGCAATTCTGGCACCAAATTCCCCAATATAGTGCAGTCAGATCAATAAAGCTTTGTGCTTGATTGTGGGGGTTTGGTTGGTTTTGTTTTGTTTTTTTTTAAAAAAAAAAAACTAATAATTTGTATATGCAATATTCTATTAATTTTCATCTTATTTTTTAATTGCATTTTTATGCTTCCCTTTCCTTTCTCTCTAATCTTCCATTCTGATATTAAAAAAAGCCTACCTCTAAAAAAATCAACCTTTGTTTCTGGGGCACGTGAAACTATAGATCAACAGAATAAAATGTCTTACTCCACATTTACACAAGCACCTATTTGACAGTGCTGGATCTGGGCTTACCCAATGGCAAGGGGAAGGGTATCACCATGACCCAGGGTATCTTTTCACAGCTGTTGTTAGGTTTTCCTCTCCTATATTTAATAGCCACTTAAGTCTAAATTCTCCCAACAGAGAAAACAGTCCTTTAACTAAAGCCTGAAGTCTGTATTTTGCCAAACCAGGATGCACCTTCTGGCCCACCTGTGGGTTACCGGTCTGGGACACTTGCACTACCTTGAAATAGAGTCCCAGGTTTGCAAAAAGAGCTATGTGCAAATATCCCAAGACACATGCAAACACACACAAGCATACTCCGCTCCTATGCAGCTCCCTGCCACTGGGCTATGAACATGAAACAAGCATAGAAGCATAGCTCTGCTTGGGATTTTAACCAGATAAAACAAATGTAAGAAGAATAACAATGGAGCTGCTGAGTCCCGTTCTCCAGCTCTATATTTCATCTTAGTTGTCTACACATTGATCAGCTTATGCCTTCTCAACAAATAAAACTGTTAGAAAGCAACTGTGATAGTAACTTGAAATATATGTGCTAGGCCAAGATAGTTCAAGAACTATGTCTGACCTCTTCTCCCCGGTATCCAGTGACAGGACACATGGGAATGGTTCAAAGCTGCGCCAGAGGAGTTTTAGGCTCGACATTAGGAAGCATTTCTTTACCAAGAGGGTGGTCAAACACTGGAACAGTCTTCCTAGAGAGGTGGTCAATGCCCCAAGCTCATCAGTGTTTAAGATGCATTTGGACAATGCCCTTAGTTAGCAACATGCTTTAACTTTTGGTCAGCCCTGAATTGGCCAGGCAGTTAGACTAGATGATCTTTGTAGGACCCTTCCAAATGAAATAGTCCATTCTGTCTATTCTATACCAGGTATGTATCATTACCAAGTCCTACAGACTATGGTAAGAGATCAGATTCACCCAATAGTATACAACACAGATATCCAAACAATCAGCAGCTCTGAGTTGCTCTGAAACCACAGCAGCATACACGGGACTGACAATAAACTCATTTATGGAACACCATTCTTGTTCTCAAATCACATTCTGATTTTCCAAATTTGTTCTGGTTTCCAGAGCTGACAGAATTTTAACATCAACAAGCACACATACAACGCTGCTCAAATTAGAAACAATTCATTTGAAATTGCTATGCAGAGAGAACAGCAAGTTTCAGCTCCAGGAAAGCTCCATAGATGCACAAGCATCATCTGCTGAGAAAAAGGGTTTTAAAGTTTCACAGTTTCTGAGTAACTATCTCCTTTCGATCCCTTCTCCAAAGAGCACTACAGAAGTTAAGTAATTAGCTTTCCTATGCCCCTGTTTTGACCTACAGCTAACTACTCCCCCTCCAAAAGCAACGCTTTAAAAACTTACATGTTAGTTTTGGTTTTAGTTTAAACATGCCATCACATTTTCAAGCACAGCTGGAAAGTTGTCACCCATATGTCATACACACAGTCCCTTTTCAATACTAATGGCAGGCTCAAAAATCTCGATTTGAACTGAAAGGTTTAAAGTGTTTCTCATACCTTTGAGCTTATTTGAATCCTTGAATCAAAAAGGGTTATCACAGTACTAGCTTAAATACACTCCACACACAAACAAGCACTTATTATCTCACATCTCAACCACTTAACAGAAAGTGAGCACATAGCTCTTTTGGAAGCAAGGATATAATTTGACATCATGTTTGTGATTTGAGCTCATTTCCTTAAAATCATATGAAAAGAACAATGATTCCCCATGTAAATTTTCTCCCATGACAGTCAGTGCAAAAACAATTTTTCTCTCAAGTAATTGCCACATACATAAAAGCAATATTCCACAAAATGCGACAACTGCTTGCAAGCGCGAACAATGAAGTCCTCTTTTATGCATGCACCAGGATCCGTTTATTCTTTACTGTTATATCCCTTGCCACTAGAGTTCCTTCCACCCACTTGCCACACTTTGTTACAGAATATGAGTTTGATGGGGCCAAAAAAATCTCTTTACTTATCAGCACAACAGGATCTTGTTTGTGCAACATATACTAAAATGAAAGACAATGATGGAACACAATTTACACTTTTTGTTAATTACTGTTCTCTGGCACCCAACACAACCATTAACATGAGTGTTCACCAAGCCTTTGAAGAAAACAGATCTTTGAATTTTATTTACCTGTTTCAGTCACCAGAAACTATCACAGTAGTGCCTTTGTCTCTCTAAAGCAAAGTCCCTAAAGCTTTTCAAAATCTTAGAACACTTCTCAGCACCTTCCAGCTAGTCCATTTATGAAAGGCGAGGTTATTTTCTGTTTGGCCTTTAGTTCTGCAAATGCACTGCTCCTAATGAGAAAAGCCTACAGTTACCACTCTTCTACCCACGCTGCTTCCTATTCACACAGAAGTTCTTCAACTGCAAAATAAATGCCAGGTCAAACACATGTTAAAAACTGTCTCCATCAGTAATTAAAGTCTTGCTATTATATAATAGACTTTGTTACATGGAGAGATGACTTTCCATAATTTTATCTGCACAGTATCATTGAAATGAAGGTCCTTTCTTGCAGCACTCTTTTAAAAGGACTTAAGGAATGATTTTACAATGTCATCTCACAAGACTGTGCAAAAGACACTTCAAATAAAAACAATATTTGTGATTGGTTTGATTGCATCAACTATTCTGGCAGTAGTATCACAATGGTCTATTTTTACTCCAGATTGGTTTTTACTATAAAAAGTTCCATTGCTATGAAACTAATGCTTGCAACACTGATTTCCATGGCACTGCTTAGAAAGACATTGCAGAAGAATAATATGGATGTCAGGGCATTTTATGTAGCAGCAGCAAGATTCTGCAAGCAGTCTGGGCAGCAGATTTGCTCCAGGTTATTTTGGCTACTATACACAATACTCTACCAAAATGAGCAGGACATCCATACAGTGAGATACAATGAGATTTTGAACAGTCAGAATGACACTGAGTAACACTGGGCAGAGAGATGCTGCTCAGTAAGAATAGCCCAGCAACTTCTACATCCTGTGGATCATTCTGTCAGCATGTTGTATAACAGCTCAAAAGTAGGAAATTAAATCTCAAATAAAAAAAGACCTGACCTGAAGCAACAAAGCAAGCCAGGAAATTGAGCAAAGTCTGACACTCTCCTCTTAGCTCTCCCACTGTGGCAAGGTTTTACTTGCAGATAGGATCATTTTGTAGTCCTCCCAAAAGAAGAAACATTGATATGCCTTAACAAAGTAGTGACAGAGAGCAAGTTCTCTTTGGAATTGTGAACATTCATCAATGACTTCCTTAATTCTACAGTGTGGGATCAGTTCATCAAAGAGTGATTCTAATTGCAATGGGCACATGAGCCCTGAAAGAGCATCCTGAAAGGGGTAGGAGGAAACATCTTTATTTACACATATTCTTCAGGTAGAACAAAGATTCTGTACCAGAAAGATTAAAAATCTGACCAGAATCTTTTCTGTGGCTTCAGCATAGATTTTCAAGAGAGAAATTTTATTTTCATACTAGTCTTCATAAATGCAATACTAATCTTCAAGGTTAGCAAGTAAACCAATTAAAAAAAAAATCCTACTAGATCAAGAGAATCCTCCAGTTGGTCATGCTTTTCTGCTTTCAACAAAACTGAGCAAAGGGACTCTGTCCACAAGACTGTCAACTCAGATCCCAGGGCATTCAGAATAGTTTCAAAGTTTTACTTCTGAGAAGAGACGTTGTGGAAAGCAATTGTTCAGCCAGCCAACTACTGTCATTTCCATGAAAATGAATAAGCTCCAAGAGAGGACACTGAGCTTTTGCAAATGTAAGAAGATCCAATTCTTCAGAGTGAATCTTTGCCAATAAATCAACCCGCCATTATTTAGAGATTTTTATTTTCCTCTGGTGTCTGACTATGTGGGTGGAGTTTTGTTTTAAAGTCTCCTTCTTCCCATTTTCATAAAGAACTTTTTTTTGTACTGCCTTGCTAAGCTTTCAGCGCAGCAGGAGGAATCCATCCTATTGTTAGTGGGATCAGGCCCTTGAAAAGGTATATGTTGCTGTTTCTCCTGAATGTGCATGATATTAACTAGCACCTACTCTGAGGAAAAAAGATAGCGGAAGAAATTGTTCAGAGTTCATGAGAATTAACATTTGATGTAATTTCATAGCCACAATTTGCATGTACACAACTTAGACATAAATACATATGGATTAATGCAAATTTTCACACAGGGAAAGATTCACTCTGTGCTCTGTAAAACTAAGGGTAAGGCTGGTGATGAATCATTTTTTAAAATATTCTAGTCTGGGTATATAAATAGCTCTCTGTTTCTAGAATGATTACTACTGAAAAACACATCTTCTGAAATAACCTAGGCCATAATTAACCTTGGCTTCATTAAATCACAAATAATACCTTTTTAAAGTCTTATTTGTAAAGGCACGCTGATTAATTTAAACGTTTCCCTTTGCAAAAATCTAATTGAAATGATTTACCCACGTAGCTACCTGTCAGGTCTTGTAAACTCGGGGAAGGTTTTCAGACGGTGATTCGGCTACCTTAGCCCCTCCCCGGCCAGCCGGGAAGGAGCTCCGCTCGCACGGAGGGCCGCCCCGGCTCTGCTTCCCCTTGGGGGCCAGGGGGGCAGATGCGCAGGGCAAGGTGCCAGCTTGTGCCCCGCCACCCCCCGCAGCCGCTCCCGCGAGCGTCGAGTCCTCCTGCCCGGCCCCTCGGCGCCGCACGACCCCCCCGCTCCGGCCGGGACCCCCTCGCCTGCCCTGCCCCGCCGCGTCCACGCCTGGGCCCTGCTGCGGGGGGTCGGGGGCAGCGGTGGGGCTCGGCCTTCCCTCCGCAGCGGCGGGGCGAGGGGGCTCTTGCGAATCCAGGAGCGAGCCGGAGCCCCCCCGCCCGGCCGGGTCTCCCGCGGCTGCCAACCCCCGCCTGGGCTGGCCTGGCCTGGGCTGGGCTGGGCTGCCCGGCACGGCTGGGCTGGGCACGGCCCCGCAGCCGCCGCACCGCGCCGTCCCTCCCCTTTCCTTGTAAGACAGCGCCAACCCCCGACCGAAGAAAAGTTTCCAGCCGAGCGCCAGGACGGGTCCGAGCTGTCACCGGCGCTGAAAACCGCCTCCCGCCAACCGGCCGGGCCGGGCCGGGTCGGGCCGGGGGCCGTCCTCTCTCAGCCCCGTCCCGGCCCGGCGCCCAGCCCGCCCGCGCCGTGGGTGCCGCCCCGGGGCGCTCACCTTCCTGCACCGCATGGAAGGGGTTGTTGGCCTCTATGAGCTTGATGGAGTAAGTGATTTTCTCGCTCTGGAGGATGTCGTCATTGAGGTTCAGATCCGACACCGCCTGCTTGAACACCTCGTCGTCTTTGGCAGCATTGCCTTCGAAAATGGCACCTGAGGGGAGGAAGGCGGCAGAGGGTGAGGAGGGCTCGGCCCCGCTCCTCACCGGCTCGGCCCGCCCGCTCGCCGCCCCGGAACCCCCGCTCCCCCCCTGGGCCGTGCAGAGCTCGAGCCGGCTCGCACGGTGCCAGGCGGGGCAGCTCCGGGGGCACCGGGTGCCTGTGGGGCCGGGGCCCAGGCGTGGGCGGCCGCCGCCGGCTGCGCGGCCTCGTCCCGGGCACGGAGAAGCGCAACCCTCCTCCCGGCCACTTCTGCTCCACCGGCATATTCGCAGCCCTGAACCGGAGTCACGCCGGGGTGAGGGACTCGCTTTCACCAGTGACGGGAAAGGGAGCAGGCTTGGGAATTCGACCAACTTTTTGCTCACTGCTTTGCCGCTCCCTAGGATGCAGCCTTTCGGGCAGCGGTTTTATTGAGGCTTACAGGCACACACGAACGTGAAGCCAGGATTTGTGTCCGGTAACCTAGAAGCTTTAATTTCACTGTCCTGTTTATGCAGTTAACGTGAAAACATCTGGCGATGTGCGTTACATAAGATTCCCTCTCTATGGAGCGTGTGTGTGCCCACGCCAGGCTTACTGCCCTGCTCTACGCAGCGGTGGGAGATCTTTAGTGCTGGCAACCGAACGAGAAAAAAAACCATTATCCCCCAGCCTGGAAAAGTCCTGCTGATTCACACTGTGCGTGCCTGTGGCTGGAGCCTCCGTGCACTGCCCGTGTGGAATCGCAGCTCTGCACACAGCCGCTCGCCTCTCCTGCCCACTGGACCGCTATTTCTGCGAAGAGTTAGTTGGCAATCACCACTCGGGCTGAAGTTCCTGCGGGGAGAAGCCGAGGTCACACCGTCCACCCGCAGGAGCAGCGGGGCCGAGAGGAAGAGCCGCGGAGGGTGCTTCGCTCTCACACGCACACACCCCCAACCCCCCGGCCAGGGCACTTCCCCGGGGCGGCCCCACCGCCTCCCTGCCTCCCCGCGGGGCCAGCCACGGGGCCGCCGGGGTCTGCCCAGCCCTGGGGAGCGCCCCCGGGCCGGAGTCCCCCCCGCTGCGATCAGGGCTGACCCCGTCTCCTTAATGGCTCCGCAATGCTGTCTGCCTTGGCTGCGCCCCCAGGCTCCCGAGGCGAGAGGCGCCGACCGGAGCCTCCTCCGCCGGCCCCGGAGCCGCCCCTGCCGGGAAACTTGTTACAGGGCTGGTCCCCCTTTCCCCTTCCCCGATCCGGGTCGACACGGGACCTTCCTCCCGTCTCCGTGGAGCCTCCCCTCGCCAGGGTCGCTCCCACCCCGGCCCCCTCCTTTCCTTGATCTCCCCTCCTCCCAAAAGGCTGGTGGGAATTACGGCTTTTTCATTTCCCGGCCGTACTCCCGTCTCCTCCTCTATCATCCTCCACAAGTGATTCTCTCCCGTCTCTCCGCCCCTAAACATCCTCATTTTCGTTCCTGCTGGTACCTTTCAGCACCAGCCAAAAGGTGACTGCAGAGCCTCGCTTTTGCTTGCCAGGCTTCCCGCGGACATCCCCGTGCCTTGCTCCCAGAAGCCATAAAAGTTCACATCAGCCTTTCCTTTACCTCTTATTCATCCCTTCTTCCTCCCACTGCTGATGCAGCCTTCTTGCTGCCCAGGGATTTTAATGAGATCTTATTCAAACCACAACAGTTGAGCGCATAGACACAGGCACACAGACAGCCGCTGCAATCTCGCCTTTCTAACCCTTTCCCAGCCAAGTCGTCGTCGTCGTCCTCCCCCGGCCCCCCCCTCCGCATTCCGGCTCGGCTGACACCTGCTACGACAGGGGATGGAAACCAAGGGGGTATCTCCCCGAAAGTTTTCCCTGCGAGCACGTACAGATTATGCCTCTCTCCCGCTCGGGTGTCGGGGGCGGTTGTTTGTTTTCGGTGGCGAGGAGGAGGCGGGGGGGGGAAGAAAGCTTTTCCACGCAAACAGGTCCAAGCACAGGCTCCCCAGCCACATGGGAGACCGCAGCGGCGGCCCCGGCGCACAGCCGGCATTTCGCCCCTAACTTTACAATGAGGGGGGAATCCAGCTGCCTTTCTCCCTTCCCTCCTCCTGGCTCTCCGCGGAGTTGCGTTCAACCGCTGCCTGTGACATTACCGCGGTTAAACGAGACGCTCCCTTCATTTATTTATCTACCGCGTCCCTCCAGCCCCCGCCTCGCGCTCCCTCTCTTACCAATGTGGATGATGGAGTCCGCCCGCACCGAAACGCACTGAAATATCCAGGGGAAAAGCCAGAGCATCAACACTTCCATTTCCAGCCTCTCGCACAGCACATCAGCCCGGGTTCGATGGAGAGACAGACAGGGGAAAAGAAGAAAAAAGGCGCAAGGGCAGGTGGAGCAAGGCAGCGGGCGCGGGGGGGGAGATGCCCAGCCACCCCCCCTTAGAAAAAAATCCCCAATTCCCCCAGCACCCCAAGAATTTTCCAAGATTGAGGAAAGCGGGCGGCGGGAGAGGAAAAAACCCAAAAAGTCGGGGCTAAAAAAGCACGGAGGTAGATCCCGGGTTGGCAGGCGGCGCGGCGGAGCCTCCAGCGCTCGGTGTGTGCCGGGGCGCCGGCAGACCGCGAACTGCGGAGCGGCCCCCCCGCCGCCGCCGCCCGCCCC
>JANZLQ010000100.1:11314876-11329473 GCA_026212715.1 Elanus axillaris
CCCGTCCAACTGTGGAGGGGGAGTGATAGAGCGGCTTTGGTGGGCACCTGGCGTCCAGCCAGGGTCAACCCATCACACACAGTAGTCAGAAAATCTTGGCCAGTTTGAAATGCATGAAATTTGTCCAGGCTGACTTCTTAGCAGTAGCTCAAATTTTTACCTCTCCACTTCTTTTTCAGTCTCTCACCAGTGAAAAGTTTATAAAGAATACTCTTGCAAAGAAGTGTGGCTGCCTCTAGTAGTTTGATAATGATGTGTAAGTTAGAACATAATCCATCCTTCTATATCTCATATCTATCTATATCTCATCTCAAGCTCTAAAAAGACAACAAGAACATAAAAATCAACCCCTTGTTTACGATTTAATGATCACCCTCATAGACAAGGGCAACAAACTGGTTGACTGTGCAAGTAGAGTCTGTGAGCTCACCCCAGGGATAGCTTTAAGCCTGGGCTTTGAACTGTTTCTCCTCCCACCACGACTCTGGTTGGATTAATGCAGTCTTCCTCCACAGCCACAGCACAACCTCTGGCTCTAAGGAGGGATCCAGAGAAGCCAACGCAGATCTCAGGGCCAGCCTATTGCAGCAGGGTAGGTGCACCACAAACACTGTAGTGGAAGCTGAAGTTCCACCCACAAACAGCTACTCACGGCCACAGGTCCAAATCCCAGTCCTATAACCATTCTTTATGCATTTTGACTAATAGGTAAATAGCTATTAACGAAACTATTATCAGGCTACTGATCTCACCCCTCATTAAGACAAAGAGGCAGTTTTATTCCTTTTGTGACATTATCTGCTGACAAACAGTGCAAAAAAATCACAAAAGAAGAAAGCTTCCCTTTGTATGTTTGCAAGAAATTTTCCTTACAAAAATAAGTATTTTCTGGAATAAAACCACAGCAACATCCAAAATAAGTACCACTCTATATGTAAAAGTCAACCCCAGAATGCCATAAACCAAAATAAATGCCGGGAGGAACCATCTTCCTTCTTGATTTCTGAGGAAGTCTCAGATGACCTGTTATCTAGGGAGAGATGAATCCTTGCCAAGGAATCACTAGGAGCTGCTGATGCAATACCAAAACCTTTACATGGATGTAGCATCAACAAGGCCTTAAATAAGCTAACAGGACTTCAAATGCACAAAGAAAGGAGATGTACCAAACAATAAGGGTTCTTTTCTCTTTAATACCTTCTCTGTTCCAAAGCACAGTTTTGATTTGCTGATCTATTTTCTTTTAACAAGATGGTTTAGTTCATTACTTCTTGCATGACTAAAAGCAGCACATTGCTTTCCTTCTACAAAAGACAATAAATAACATTAAGGGAGTGATATGAGGGAAGGTAGAATAACTTTACAACAGAAAGAATCTTGTAATGACAGGATACAGGATAACAGTCTTAAGGCAAAATCATCACAAAATGTACAGTTTTTACATAACACCATTTTAAATTGATTTTTCTACATTCCAAATGCTCCCATAACCATCTTTTGACATTTCTCCTGCACAGCTGGTTACACCATCCATAAGCAATCTCTGTCTACCTGGCATTATTTTTATTTTAAAAGCAATTTCTTTCACCTACTTTCAACTAAGAGTTACACTAAACCTAATTGCCAGTTACCACCCTCCCTTCTAGAAGAAGAAAATTTGATTTCCAGCTGTTGAAAATCCATCTTTATTGTAAATTACAATATAATCATAATGCTGGTATATGCACATTATAGGAATATGATTAGCAGAAGACAAAAAAAATCCTGGGTGCTACTTGTGTTCTCGGTGTCTAACTTGAAATGTTAACTCACAGATGAGCATAGCCTTACGATAATAACACCATGTATATTACAAACAGAATTACCAGCAAGAGGCAGAAAAGGTGTTAGTTGCTTGCTTATGATTAATAAAGTAGTTAACAGACAAGGAATATTATTCTTGCTGGGTGCTCATTATACATTTGTTAATCTCTATTTATAGGACAATGAAACATGGGGTTTATAAAATGCCATCTGTTGGCTTCTTTTTAATGTATAGGATTTCTGACTTCAGGAGCTGCAGTTCAGCAGTGTTGATAGTGCTACAACTTATAATACTAAAGCCTTTGGTTATGAGAACTTGAGCCATTAAACATCAAAAAGCAGGTTGGATATATTTCCTGAATAGTGTGTCTCCTGTTTTCTTATTCTATTCTATTTAAAAAGCAATTTACACTTTTGTGTAATTGATTTTGATCAGTCACTCAAATAGCATAACACACATAGAATGATATATTGCAATGATCCGCAAATGCGATAGAAGTGATTTTGTTCTTTGATCTCCACAAGAGAAGGTGTCTCTTGAGAGAAGCTCACAGAGATCTAAAACTACTACAGGCAAAATGGCAACTCCTCTTTTTCTCTAAAAAATAAAACAAAAACACAGGCATATAAAAAAGTATCTTTCTTAAAGCACAGAGAGTTAGAATTGGATATATCTGCGTTAAATTTGTCAGTACTTAAAGGATGCATTTTCTTTACACATTAACCATGAAAGTAAAGCACCCATAATGAAGGTTAATATTGGAGTATATCAGCTGTACTAAGTTTGACTGTCACTGACTTCTGTACCTAATTAAGTCATCAAATGGCCCAATATCAGAGCTTAGTTTCCCTTTGAGCACAACTGGTGTTTTTAATGCAATTAATGAAATTGTGACTGATTTTTTTTTGAAATAGGTCACTGTGCATTCATATCAGCATAAAGTTGGAGGGATTTATATCACTGGCTAAAGGTCTAATTAGGACTACTGACTCCAACTGGAACCGTAAACACTAAGCTGCTCACAGGGCAAGCAAACACAGGAAGATATAGCTAAGCACTGCCAGGGACAATTTATACCTTGGCAGTTTCTTAGGGATATCAACATACAGTTTCTGTTTCCACTTTCAACTGCTTTCACCTCGACTGCAGTCTCTGCTGTTGCCTCAGCCTTCCACCCCTGCCTCACCACAG
Source organism: Elanus axillaris (assembly GCA_026212715.1). Lineage (NCBI taxonomy): Eukaryota > Metazoa > Chordata > Aves > Accipitriformes > Accipitridae > Elanus > Elanus axillaris. Next base: position 11,317,872 of record JANZLQ010000100.1, read on the forward strand.
TTCTTCATTGTGTTCCTCTATCATAGCCTGTCAGATAACTGGAAGCATCAGCTGCCTGGGACAGGAGCTGTCTTCTTTGTTATTTCTCGACAGCACTACGACAAAGCAGCCTGATGTCTGAACCAACAGAATTATAATGCCTTCCATACCAGAATACAGGATTCGCTTCCCTCTCGGAGGTTAGATAAATAGTAGAAATCGACAATTTCTACCAAAAAAGCATTTGCTGTGTTAAGCTTAACACAGCTCTCAGTGTTAAGACAGGTTGACATAAGTAGTTGAGGGAAATTGAAAAGTTTTGACAAAAACTTTGCATTTGCATTTTTGATATGCAAAGAGCAGCATGTGCTGCTTATAGCCTGGACTCAATCAGTCTAAGAAAGACCATCAAGAACAAAAAAATAAAATAAAAAAAAAATATAGCTGCTTCATGAAAGGGCACCCAAACATCCAATATGGATCTTTTCAGTGAAGCACCCAAAAAGCAAGCTGGTGTTCTCCTTTCTGTCAGAGATGCCTTTTACAGGAAACATTAGAGTTTGGCCAGAAGACCAAGACTAAGTGCAGATGGACTGCAGCTTTGGGGTGGATATGGAGTTCTTATTTGTGTCCTACAGATGTTTTATGAAGGAAAACATACTGTTTTCCTAGGCAATCCACTGTCCGTGAGGTATTCTTACAAAACTCAGAGTCTTAAGATAATGGCAGACAAGTTTAGCAGGAGATCAGGGCAATTCAGCAAGCCACATTGGCACAAATCACAGCAATCTCACTCAGTGTACAAAATGTGACGCAGTAACAAGCAGAGGAACAATGAATAGTATCAAGAAGAGCTGAGGAACTAAAAATGCTTTCAGATGGCACAAATAATTCTAAAATGAAAATTGAAAAACACTGCCTGTAATATACTTAAATGCTACTGCTTAAAGCTTGTTCAAACTCATTTAAATGAATGGTGGTTATCTCTAGATGCAGCAAAGAAATAATCAATGTACCCTTATGTTGAAATTTGCCTTAAGTGGAAACACAAATAGATGTTGTTTTCACCTCTTTGGAGAATATATAGTCATGATTCAGTTTATGTTTGCTAATAATATCTCTTTCTCTTTTCCCCCTCCTCTCACTTGTTAGATTAAAGGCTGCTCTTCTATCATTTACCACAGAGTATTTCAGTAGTAACTAGTGGTATGTTTGTTAGAGCAATGTTACAGGTTATGCAACATTATTTCTTTCTTATATTTGCTTTGTGCTTTTGCAGTAGTCTAGAATCCCCACATGCTTTATCTTTAAAAAGACACAGAGCTCCCTAAATGGAGCCCTAGAGGACAATACTATCCATGCTTAGCCTGGAGAGACAGGTCTCCAGAGGTATTTTGGGTCATTTTAATTAAATTGTTCTAAAGGTCGCCAAGGAGCACACAGACATCAATGAGCCAAATACTGAGTGGTTCCCATGGCTTGGAACTTCTTATGAACAGTAATTAATTAATCTGTAATTAATTAATTAATCTGTAATTAAACAATTCTAAAATTGGATTTTTAAAATTTATTTATATGAATGGAAAGGTAAATAGGAGCTTGTACATTTCCAGAAAGAAAGAGGATCCCCATTAGTACCATACAGAGTGTCCAATTCAACAGTAACGTTCTTGGAAAGATGAAAAGTAAAGTACAAGGGAGTTTATTTACAGGGTATACCTTGAGCCTCGTTGAGTTGAATGTGTGAGGTGAAGAGCACACACAGAGTTCCCTTTGGCTGAAACTCTGCTCAGGCAGAAACTTGCTGCCTTGATCTCTCCCTCACTCCCTTCAAGGGCTCCCGAAAACAGTAAAGCAGAGCCATCTGGTTAACACACTTTCTTCCCACACATCCTTTTCCCTCAGCCCCTGCACGTTACACTTTGGAACCTGCCATCCCTTAGACCTCTCAGTTTGAAAAACGTGACTTTGCTATAAATTTTCTCTTTGATCAGGTGCTCTAAACAGAAAGGATGCAAGGATCTAGCAGACCAAGCAGTGCTGACAGCCACTATTGCTTGGCATCTTTAATCATCCCCAAAGGCAGTTTCATTATGGGCCTCTATAACTCAATCACCTTTAATACACAAGTCAAGTCCTTCTCTTCTTTTAGTGTAAGCAATATTAACTGTGGATCAAAGACTTTCAGGTGAATGAAGAGATATTTAAAGCAATTAATTCCAATCTTAAGAAGTGAAAAATGCATATCTTATTTTCAAAATATGAGTGATCATAGTGAAGTGGCTTAAAGAGAGCCCTTCCTTATTTGCAAGTTGTAACAGTTTTGCAAGAAAAGTCTTCCTGAAAACCAGTACTAATGTGACCATCACAGTTCATTTTCACAAATTTAAGTCACAGTTGTAGAGGAAGACATTTGTTTCTGTTGATACCCTCAGACATCATGGCATACCAAGTCAACAAATGGGAGAAGGAAATAAGATCACTCAACCAGTTCATTGAAATGGATCTCTCATTTACGATACATAGTTTAGGAAGTAAAATACCTTATGCTGTTAGGTGCTTTAAGCACCAACACAAATTCTTTAACAGGTTATGAAGCACAATTTCCACAACTGTGGTCAAACAGATCCTAGGAAGCAGAGAGAACCTTTAATATGGCTCTTGGATATAGCTCTATGCAGTAAGTAGGCTTATGGTCCACCAGTGTTTGGCCACACTAAACTCCACTATGAAACAGTTCACAAAGCACGTCAGAGAGTTTCTAATTCATATTACACAGCTGGTGTTAAAAAATAAACAAACAAAACAATCAGAACCAACCACATCTTCAGAAGTCAATGCAAAAACTTTCCTAATTAAAAAAAAGGGGCAACTGGTAGATTGCTTCCTAATAGTAAAACAAAAGTATGTTATATTCTCAAATAACTATTCCTAGTCATAAAGCATATCCAAAACTGTTTCTGTTCCTTATGCACTCAGTGCCAGTACATTTTCATTTGCCTTTTTTTAAAAACTCTTTAGCAAGTACAGCTTAAACTCTGTTATTCAATGAACATCATTTAAAAAAACTATCTTCTGATTTCTGACATGTAGCAAATACATGCTTTAAAGAAACACATGACTTTACCCACCCCCTGTGCTAGACTACCTACTAGGCAGAAAGCTAGAATGAACTTCTTCAGGGAAGCCCCACAGCAAAGCCTTGCATTCCACAGGGAAACATCAGTTCTGCACCAAGGGATCTGTGGAGTCCTAGAGAAACTATGAAACGGTAGGTTTCATAGTCACAGACCCAGAGCTTAAAAAAATACTGTCTTTCAAGAAAGTGTCCTTTATTTTGTTTTCCTGCATAGCAATGCTCTGTACTTTAAAGGAGTTTATCTCCAGAGGAGTAAAAAGTATTAAGATTTCAGGCCTGTAGATTAAATGGATGAGGCAACACTAACACAAGGATGTTGGGAAGGAAAACACTGAACACTTATCCATAAATCCACAACCTAATCTTGTTGGTGTGAATACTCCTTCTGTAAAGGAATAAATAAGTCAGAGTTAACCTTACAACAGTGACTTCATGAGGTCTATGCCCAAAATCCCTGTCCAAACAGAGCTTTGCAAGAGTTTACATCTTGAAGTCCAAACCAGGATGCTTCATAATGGAATAATCTATGTAATTAGATATATGCCTCCATGTTATGACATATATGTCTAAGCTATGGTAATTCAGAACCAAGTTTAGATATTGAACAACTGGAATCAGGCAGTATTTGCCTCCAGAGTTCAGATTCATCTTTAGCTGTGGCAGATATACAATCAGGACATTTCATAACTGCCTTTCAAAACCTTATTACAACTACACAGTTCAATAGTCTTAAAATAAATAATGCATCATCAGCTAAGTATTGAAATAAACATCACCACTTTACGCATCATCATCAGCCTCATTTCAGTGCATGGTAGGTCATCAACATTTTGACTCACAGCCCAATTTCAGCAGCGTTAAATGTGTAAGTGCCACATATGCTAGATTAGTTTTACATGGACATTCCTCATCATGAATGACAGGCAGAACTTTGCTGAAGACGCTTGGGGCTCAGATAGGATGTTCCAGGAACATATCAGTGTTGTCAGAAAAAAACCCAAACAACCCAAAAACCAAAACCCAACCAAAAAAAACTCAAGGAGTGCAAGAGGAACACCATAATCAAGTACCTTGGCTTGCCCTTAATGCAGAGCACTTGGTCTTTTGCATAACATTCCATAGAATGCTTTCTAACACATATGGTCAGTTTGAATTTCAAGGTTAAGGTAATAATTTTTTTAAAGTGAGAAAGTTTAGCTCCTCTTTAACTCCCTGAGGTAATGTTATGTTCTAATATTAGGAGGCCTGGTCTTGACAGGAATGCAGTAAGTAAACTTGAACAAGTCATTCAGCATCTGTGCATTTGTTTCCCCTTTCTGAAACAGGAATAATAATACCTGTATTTTTAATCATGTTAATACCTATCAAAAAGTGCTTAGCATTACAAAAACAGATAACTATTTTGCCCTCTAAATTCTTCCACTTTATTCCTATATTATTGCAGTGTTATTAGGTTTACAATATATTTTTAATGATTTTTCCAGTTTAGCTTTACCTATTTCAAGTTAAATCATAGTCATTGGTGACCAGCCATTTACCTCAAGTGAAATAATTTTCCAATGGTGCTTCTATCTTTAAAGGTTCACTTTTTCCATTCCTAATTCCCAGGAAGGAGTCATCACATAACTACACAGACAAGCATGCACAGCATGATCAGGTGAAGCTTAAAGGTGAAAAATTCACTTTACTCCAACATATTTTTTGATGAACATTCTTCTAAGTTCAAAAACCAAACCAAAACAACAAGAAAAATGAAAAGGACTCTGTCCAAAACAGCAGCTGAAAAAATACTACCTTTACTATGCAAGCCCCTAAAAGAAACAAAGTTGGGACATTTTTAGTGTATTTCTTTTCATGCTATTTCCAGGCTACCACATGAACATGACTGTGATGGCACTGCATGGCCAGGAGGTAGACAAGGAATCTTCTGAGATGGCTCCCTGGCTACTTTGCTAGTCCTTAGCCTGTTCCAGCTAGTTACTGGCTCACTAAAATTCAAGGAGTGCTGGGAAGGGGCCAGGAGGAAGTTTAGCACATTTTCTGCCAGACCTATGTAATCTCTTTCTAAATGAGTCCTAAGGACAACTATCAAAATCCTGGCCAGCAATGATCATCAGCAACTCAGGAAAGACAAGTTGAATGTAGTTTTGAAAGAAGCACACTTCAGAATTCATCACCAGAGTATTATAAAATAACTAACCAACATTTCATCTCCTCTTTCTAGGGGAGGTGGTGAGACTGCTCTTAGCATATATATGCTTTCTTGCACTTGACCCTTGTAATCTAGGTACGGACTTAGAATAAGCCAAAGGACGTCTTAGTCAATTATCTCTTTCTAGTGAAGGATGAGAATCAGACGCCTTGTAATAATGCTGCTATTATTAGCTTGATTGGCTGCCTTTGATACTGTCACAGAAACATACAGGTTATCTCTAATCTGATTTATCTTGTCCAGAAAATAAATTGACTTCCCTATAGTAGGAAGGCCTCAGAGTTGAGTCACCTACACACCTCAGCAGGCAGCAATAGGGCCTGCCCTTCAAGTGACAAATCAAGTTCCAGTAAAGCTGCTCACTCTCTCAGTTCTTCCCACAGCTCACAGGAAAGATGGGGATGGGGAGAGGCAAGTTCAAGTTGAATAATTTTTTTTTTGTCCCAGAACTAAGCATAGTGAATATTTTATATTTCCTTTTGAAACTAAAGGTCCTGTTGAAACTTTTTTTTTTTTTAAGTGCAGTCCCAAATGAAATGGTCTGACCAAAAATTAGCTGTATCTTTTCTCTCCTCCCTCCCAAAAAAACCACATAAAATCATATCACACAGATTGTTTTGGTTGACTCAGTCATGCATTTTCAGGGGATGGGAAAATTAAAAAAAAAAAAGAGAGAGAGAGAAAGAGAGAAAGATAAAGACTTTGGTGCATTTTAACCTTTCTTTTGAGAGGTTTCATTCTTTTCACTTCAGATGCTTCTGCTGATAGGCATGGACATGGCCCTTTTTTTTCCACTAGAGGTTTCACACCACCAGTGTGAAGTGGCTGGTCAGTGGCAAGGGGCCTAGGCAAGAAACACAAATGCCAGTGTTGTTTGTGTACTGACTCGTGTCAGCTTTACAGCTTTACCTCATCTGACTTGCACAGTTTAGCTGAGGACTAGTGTCCATGCCTTGCTGAAATAAAGATGGAGGTGAAAATGAGACAGCCACCTTTCAGGTATAACTAAGGGAGTCACAGCGGATTGGTGGAAGAAAGCCAGAGGTAGCTGTACTCCTCCAAGAAAAGTGACCGAATCAGTGAGTTAATCTCAGCCATCACATTTCAGCAACACCCTGGTCAGCTTTTCCTACCATCTGTATTTTGAATGCAGACTTTCCCATCCTTACCTATACTTTCATCACCTCAAGACTGAGCTTGTTAACAGCACATCCCACATGGGACTCCATCTGAGAATCATCAAATGACTGAAGCAGAGTTAGATAACTCACTGCCATGTGCTGATGTCAGTGCTCAAGTAACAGCTCTGACTGCACTCAACTAGCAGCCAAAGTTGAAGGTGCTGAACAAGATCTGTACTGCCTTAGCTAGCAAAAGCCTATCCTTCAAAAGAAATAATTTTGGTCCCTCTGCCATGTTTCTATGACTGTGGTGAGCCAAGACAAGCAAACTGAATGCTGCATCCACACCTACCACACATGTACCTGCCCATGTGGACCGGGCATCCTTCAGAACTGGCCTCTTGCCCTAGGGAATTTCTGCCCTAGGGAACTGCAGAAGACAACAATATATTAAGGCTTTGGGAAAAGGAGGTTTGCTTTTTCAGAATAAAAGAAAGGTAGAAAGGAGTTTCTTCAAGTTCTTGCTGGTTGAATTGTTATTTAAATTTTTACTACCATGGTGCTGAGAGTTCATTGTATTATTAATGATTTCTCAGAGCTTCACACAGGTGTTTAATTTTAAATTTAAAATAAATGAGTGCCTTAAACTATGCCTACTGCTAACATCCAATTTAGATGCATGCTAACACATTCTTTTGGGGTTTTTATCAAAATATAAAATTCCTGGTAACCCAAATTTGATATTTTATGCAGAACTATTTCAAGAAAATCTTGCAGTAATGCATCTGGTTCATCTGCTCCCTTCCTGGTAAATACCAAGTCCTTTTTATAAATAGAGACATTTTGAATGAAAGGCTAAGGAGCTACAGTGCAACAGTGCCATCCCCTGTTTGCAAAAGTCATTGTCTCTCTTTCAGAAAAGCCGAGTACAAAACGCTCCACCAGTGCCTGCTGTATCTAGATGGGAGGTTACGGGAGAAGTGCAACTTGAGTGCCATGTGCATTGCATTGTAGTAATGGTAGTAATGCTGCTGGGGAGTTTCACTGTACAAACTAAGTTCTGAAAGAATTTTCTTCCTAGCTAGCACCATCAACTTTGTGTCAAAATAAATTGCACGAGATTCCACAAATTCTACATTTAAATTCAGTTTTCAGGATATTATCCAGCATGCAGTCTCAGTGAGGGAAAGTAATTTACATCCTTTTGTAGTAAGCAGAAAGGAGGAAATTCCTACACATTTCTAGACATCTCTGAGGAAAATCTGTTCAGCTATACTACTGCTTTGCATGTCCACTCCTGTTTTTACTGGAAGAAAGGAGCTCTTATTTTTAAATGTCTGTCCAAGCACTGTACCAGCTATAACACTTCAAGGCTCAACATACATAGTTTAAAAACCAAATTAGAATGGAATATTGCAACACAAACCAGGAGTCCAAAGAAATTTAGGAGTGGGCAGTCAGAGGTATGCCCAAAGGTATTTCTCCCCAGAATTTTGGATGCTGTTGCATACCCAGTTAGCATTTTTCATTTACAGAACTCCAAGAGGGACTTCCATAGGTTAAGGGCACAGGCAGGATACATTTGCTCTGACCCCTTCTTTTTTGTCTGTTTTAGATGCTAATTTTCATGCTTTCCACAGTAATAGGACAAGAACAAGAAGAACCTGAAATTAAGCAACAAGCTGACCACGAAATTAGTCATGCAGTTACTAATTCCCTGCACTTGGCAGTAGAAAATCAAGCTGGCCATTCTTTGCTAGAGGTAGGAACAACTTAAGTGCCACCTACAACTGTGTCCTTCTCTGAAGATTTAAAAAAAATAAAATTTAAATTAAAAAAAATTTCCTATGTCAATATCCATGTTTACAAGGAGAAAAAAAAGCAACAAACAAACAAACAAAACCCACAAACCCCCCAAAACAGCACCCATGCCACACAACTAATATATTGCACTATTAGTGCTGATTTCCTAAACATATCTCAGTTAAGTGCAAGTAAAGCCAGAGCCATTTGCATAACCTCCTCCAGTCTTCTCTTCCAGTATAATACTAAGTCAGTCCTGCAAACCAAGAGCAGGCCTACCTTCTAAAGTGAGGGAAGTCTTTTATCTCTTACATGCTATCAATCCTCTAGTACAGGATACCATAAGATTACTTTAAGGGACTGTTAAATCTTAGATCCCAGAGGTTGTTTACCCTTATTACCCTGTTCCAATCAACAGACTTCAAAATATTTAAAGCAAGACTGTTTTGTTGTGGTTTTCATATCACCTTTATTATAGTCACTTCCACTGAATAAGTACAGGGAACTACAGCCCTTTGAACTACTGGTGTCCAAAGTGTTGCCTCTTTCAGTTAGTCTCTTGGGAAACTGCTGCTGCAACATAACTGCAGATTTTAGAGTTCTTATGCAGCTGCCCTGTAATTCCCTTGCTTCACTAGGAATAAATGAAATGTTAATAACCTGCTTCTCCCTTGGCTTATCTACACCCACACTGCCCCTCCTTGTGGGGACAAGTGGTGGGACTTCACTGGGGCCTCATCATCGCAAGCCAGGTCACACGTGTCCTTTTCATGTTTCTTCAGGACAACAGAAGAAAAGCATACCAGGAAAAGTAAAAAAGAAACCTTACTCTTCATTCACTGCTGTCCCTAGAATACTTCCAAGAAACCTCAGCTGTTTTCTTTGTGGATATGGGTCCTTGTAGTAAAATGATGTTCTAGATAACCAGCCAGGATGCCAAGTTCAACTTGCTATTAACGCTCCAGTTTCAATCTGCAGCTAGTATTAGCTCAAAGCTCATAAAGCAACTCCATGGCAGATGTGATAAAAATGACAGACACATTGCCTGAAATATTTTATTTCTTATTTTCATAAGCCTGAAATATTTTATTAGAATCCTATCTATATGAGAAGCAACATCTGATAGCTATCTAAATATCTGAACTTGCACTAAGCAAGTCAGCTTCCACTTTGTCGTGAACAGGCTATTATAATCAAACCTAACAGCTAGAGCTGTTGCACAAAAGAAATGAGGGGGGGGCCTTGGGACAAAAAAAAACCCAAAATCTAACCTCTAGAGTTAATAAATTGCCAGTTAGAACATAATAGTTAACTTTACCTTAGAGATAACTGGTCATCTCGACCTTTTGTAAAGACTGATGTGATCTCTTCCTCCTCAAACATTTTGCAATTACCTTAAGTTAACCATCTTCAGCTAATGACTGGTTTTAATTGCTGTAAAAGCTCACAGTATCAAGTGGCTTTGTGGAAAGTCTCAGACTAGCAAGAATTTAAGATCAACCTACCCAAATAAACAGAGATCAGTGACCAGTCATATACAAGCAAGAAAACTACAGACAAACTGATATGACTGAGAATAAGCTATGCCGCCTATCCCAAAGAGGCAGGTTCATCAGTTATAATTTAATGAAGAAATACTGCTATGGGAGTCACCAGGTGGTGCTGTTAAAAATGCTCATTTTACTAGAGAAATTACATCCTTTCTTTGCAGAGATACTGACTTAAGCTCTCTCTCTGTTTTAGATATAATCTTGGAGCAGGATCATACCAGGAAGAAGTAGTAGTACTTCTACCAAAATTCCTAAGAGGCTTCCTAATGTCATGCTTCTGAGCATCCCTACTCCTAGACTGAAATTATAGGAAGTCTTGTTTACATTATACTAAGAAAATACATAGATTTTTCTTCTAACATACAGAAAATTGACTTAGGCAGCCCAGGTTACAGGATACAACTGAGGAACAAGATGAAGTCCAAGCTATGCCCTGAACCCAAGAAACAGCACACTATTTCCACCAGGTTCACAGAACTACTTGGTTAGTTCTGAGGCTTTCTTCCTCATGTTGGGTTCCTTTGCAGAATATATGTACTTGGTGGTTATTACACAGAAGAGAGACCATTTCTTGAGATACGGGATAAGAATTTTTTCCCTTACAAAAGGCCTTTACTTTTTCAGATCAGACCACAAGCAGCCTAATCATCATCTCCACTGAGGAAAACACAAAATTGAGGCTTACATGGAACCACAACTTTTCTTAGTTCAATATTATGAGTCATGCCTAAAAAAATTACCCTAGAAGCTGGCAAAGGTACGGAAGGCCTTTATCTCTGTCCAATTAGGATACTTTGAAATAACTTTTTCTGAAGCAACTGATTTTCTTTCTATTCTCTTGAAATAGAGCCTCAAACAATTGGAATGGTATGAAAGTGACATTTGGATCCAGGATCATGGAAATTCTGCTTTTGTATCTTCCATGGCTGATTTAATGTACATGACGCCACTAAAAAGAAAAAATCCTAAAGAATTCCACCAGCTTAGCAATCTGGAGAAATGTTTCAGCAGAGAAAGGTAAAATGCAGAACATCTTCCAGCGGATCCCCTGTTATATATTCATTGCTGCTATTTGAAAAGTGAAGAAAAGTATTTCCTAAAGAAACATTCATATGAATTTTATATGGGCAATTCATTTCTACACTCAGTTGATTCTGGGTAGAATACTGTTATTTTTGTGCTGAGTAGAACGAGGTCTACTTTAAGCCAGTTTTCTGCTGGCAGAGTACTTCACCTTCCAAAGGTGTAAAGACAAAGCCAGCAAGAAGGAAGAGTAAAATATCCAATGAGTATACCATGTGCCTCTCTATGTTCTACCTTTAAAGCACTTGTATTTTGCTAGCAGCCATGGATTCTCTTCTGGAAAATAGAAAATCAGAGTTCTTACCCCGGAATCTACTAGCAGCATTTAAAAAAAAAACCAAAAAAAACCCCCAAAAAACAAAAAACTGTTCTCTGCTACCAGGAAGGTTTTTTTAAGATTTCTTTTAAAAAGTGCATCACAGAATAAGCCAATTCAGATTCAATTAGCAAACAACACCCCCCTCACAGCAGTCATATTACTCGCATGTAAAGTGCCATAGGATCTTTTAAGGCATCACATGAAAGGTCAAGTATTTAACTGCACATGCTCTAGATATGAATGTGCAGTATAAAAACACAGGGAAAAAAAATGCAACCCTCCTCACCCAGCATCCAAAGCCTTTCGTTAACCTGTAACATGTATTGTGTTTCTGTGGCAAGGTTTTGGTAGCAGGGGGGGTTACAGGGGTGGCTTCTGTGAGAAGCTGCTGGAAGC
>JANZLQ010000100.1:11329573-11360502 GCA_026212715.1 Elanus axillaris
TCCCCTGTCTAGCGAAGAGGGGGGGGGAGTGATAGAACGACTTGGTGGGCACCTGGCGTCCAGCCATGGTCAACCCAACACAAACATCACAACATTTCAAATCTGGTATCTGTTGGCCCCAACTGGAAATATTTACAGGTCTTGAAAAAGATCATGTTCACAAGAACCCCCATTTTGTATCATTAAAGATACTAGCACAGAGTTATATCTGTGCTTATGCTGTCTCAGCCAGGCTTCCAAAAAGCATGACCTTTCTGCCTTGGCCATTCCCCATCTTATGCCAACAACAGGAGTCTGGGGCTACTTCAGGCTTAGGAAACTCTGGATGAGCCTAAAAGCCCTCTGGATTGGAGGGAAAGATTTTTTTATTTTATTTTATTTTAAATTTGATTACAACTAGGCAAGGGAACAAAGATGAAAAACCAACTAATTTATTTCCTAAGGTTTTGTTCAGCTTTTTTTTTTTTTTAAACCCTACACAACTCCCTGTCTTGCTACATGTAGTCTCCCCCACCTGCTCCTACTAGTAATTAACTAATGTACTTCACAGTTTGCTGCTGGCACTTCTGAGCAAGTCGTGGTTTTGCTTTAAACCTCTACTGACTCACCTCTCTGTAGTCTCTCTCTCATGCCAACAGCAGCTCTCTTTTTCCAGTTAACCTCGCCTGGGCCAATTTCAACATAGCTATATGTTCAGACATTAAGAAGTCAGACTGCTAAGCACAACTAAACAACAGGTGTCATTAAAACCATACCTGAATTAATGCCTCCAGCAATAGCCTCTTCAGAAAACAGTAGGTCATCTTCATTTTTATGTTATGCCAAAGCAAACTTTCAGCCCACTACTTCAGTGATTTTTAAAGAAACAAAAGATCTGTAGACAAAAAACACAACATTAAATCACAAGAATTAATTTCCAAGTGATCAGTAGGAAGCTAGAACAACAGTTTCCATAGAAAAAAGAGCTTGGGAACACAAGTCCTTTACAAAATCTTTTCTAGCAGGTCAATTTTAGGAACAAAGTCTTGTGAGAGCCTCCCGCAGGAACAACCGTTGTCCTACCTCCTACCTGACAATAAATAACATCAGATGGCAGTAAAAGAGCCTAAGGGCCCAATATTGAAGATTCCCAAATCCTGAAAATAAAAAAAGAAGTTTGCTCTCTTCTTGGCTGAAAACATCCAAGCCATAAATGGAACACAATAACCTAGCCCCCAACTAGGGGCTGTCCCTAACTGGGGAGCTGTAAGTCTTTTCCAGTGATTATATTCTAAGAGAAAGCAAGAATAGCCCTTTATGGCAAAGTAGTGAAGCAGCACATTGTTCTGCTTTTACTCTTTACAGCCCTGGTTCATTGCCAAATCACTTTCTCAGAAGAGCAAACAGCCTAGACTTCTGACTACATTGGAATAACAGGGGTAATTAAGTACCTTGGTATCATCCCATACTTTCAGACTCATATGGTCCACAGAATAAAGTCAAAACCACTAAACTTTTCAAGAGGTGTGATGTGGAAATACTGATCAAGTAGTGATGCTTGCTAGTGCATACCCAGCCTTTAAAAGTACACATCACAAATGTATGAATTCCTATGCTCATGTCATGTTAAATAGAAGTTTAGGTCTAGATACATATAATTGCTTATTAAAATCCCCCACCCCCAGCTGGGAAAAAAAAATAATCCAAGCACTAGCCAAACCACAAAGGCCACCATCCCTTTCCATCTTAAGCAAAAGCACATCCCACAAGCTCTGTAACCTAGAATGCCGATTTCAATACTACTCTTCAGGATAATGAATAGCATAAAGCACTTAAATGCTGTTTGAAGCCTCCATTTGTAACACTTACCATAAAGTGTAGTAGTACATAGTGTTGTATAGCACTGTTTTCTTTCCATTTTAAACAAAATGAATCCCCAAGCTTCTATTAAGAGGCTCTCAATGCAATTATCAATCACGCTTACATGCACATCAGTTTCAAAGCTGTCATTACACATGCCATTTTCAAGTATTGATCTAACACTTCATATAGCCTACTCTGGAATGTAGCTCAGTTTTCAGTCCTTGTGATATCTCCTGGAAACTGAGTGAAGAATAACTCTTTGCTATGACTCTAGAGTACACAAAATAGGATCCAATATTTAAACTCACATGGCAATAAAACCAAAAGCCCTCTTAAGCTTTATTTGTGTTGGTAGAGCCACCTTCAGATGCTGGTAATCCTGAGCACAACTGCAGCTCTGTTATTTTTTTCTCAAACCACACTATGAACAAATACAGAATCACTTCATGTTCTCTATCCACCTATCTTTTCTGTAGCTCTCCAAAACATATTAGTATGCAGTTTAAGTATTGATTCTGCAAGGTTTGTGAAATTCACATTATTTCAGGCAACAGATGGGGACACACACACACATACACCAAACCCCAAACCAGAAAACAAGGCAATTATCACTGTTTCTTTCTCCCTCCCTTCAAACAAACCCTCAAAATAAATAGTCCCAAAGAAAACAAACTCAAGAAGTGTTCCATCAAACACAAATCTTCTTGCCAAGCCGTGAATATCTATCCGTAATACACTCCTCAAAGAAGCTCCTGAAGGGCAGGGGGAAATAGAGAAACAAAAACCCTGGAGAAAGAATAGATTCAAACAGAAGATAGAAGATTAATTTGACCAAGAGTGTAACAAAGCAATTCAGAATCTCTCCTCTCTACCCACTCCCCTAAAATATAAGAGAGAAGGTCAGAAGGTCAGTGACAAATTTGAAAATTAAAATTTAAAATTAAAAAGGGGAGTGCATGTCAGGCTTCCTGATATTATGACTGCTTCCTAAACTCTCCTTAACTCAAAACCCTTCTTGTGCCATAGGACTCCTTCAAGGCAAACACTCAGCAAGGCACACATGTATTTAAATTAACATGTGTGGGGAAAAAAAGCAGTTGTCAGCATCAAACATACTATTTGTGAATCTATCACAGAGTGAGCCTTCTGATATGAGCTTCTTGATTTAGGAATATGAATCTCAAGGAATAGGAGGGAGTGTCTGTTTCCTAAGCAGTTTGAATCAAGAGATTAGATAGAATGAGTCACAAAACACACTTAGTCTTTCTTTCCTTTCAGATAAACTTAACTCCAAATAGTCTATCTGTCTGTACAAAAAGATTCAACACACTGTTGTGTTGTCTTCTAACACCAGAGAAACGTGTTGTGACTGAGTCTTTAGCACAAGAAGTTGATAGGTATTAGAAGTTTGACTTCTCCAGAAGACACAAGATAAATTGTCAGAGTACACTGCAGAACCCAGGTGTAACAAACAAAAAGTTTAAGAAAAACAAACCAACTAACCCAAATTTAACCACAGGCAGATGATGGCAACCTGAATACTTATAGGTGGTTTTCTACTCTGCAGGAAAGAAAAAGATTAGAAATGGCATATTGATACTGGTACACATAGAATAGGTTCATTTCCATGCAACTTATTTTATACCTCAATTATGATACCAACAAGTGTTCACATCAGAGCAACTCCACACCTGTTGAAAACACTTCTTGCATACCTGCAGCATTTATCCTGTTGCTCAAGAAACTTTCCTAAGGAGTTTTAGATCTATGCAGAAGTCATGATAACAAAGTTACTGAAATTGAGCACTCTTTTGTACCAGTAAATGCAAAACCACAATTGAGTTTCCAAGCAACAATTCTGCTACTGAGACTCACAGATGATAGAGCAGGAGGAAAGAGAAACTGCAAGATTTAACAGATGGTAATAGAAAGCCCCTAATTAACCAGCCATAAACTGTATTTGTTTCTGTAAAGGTAAAGCAGAACTGGAGCTCTATTTTATATATCATCCAAGAATCTGTTTGTTTGGGGTTTGCTTGTTGGTTTGTTTTTACCTTCTGGAGGTGTACTTTAGTGTACCACAGAGGTGCCAGACTGACGTGCCCCCAAACCAATGCCCTTTTTGTTTGTGGGACAGCCTTTACCTGTAGAGAAGTAACACTAGCTCCCTGATATGGCCTACCTTAACAAAGGAACTCAGCTAAAAGGTATGGGGTACTCCAGCAACCAAATCAAGCTTTTCTGGTATACTCATGGGCTGGCTGCATGATCTCACCAAGATGCATCTCTATGCAAGGTCTTTTAAACTCTTCTTTTCCACTAGACTTGCCAACAATGCACGACGTGACCCCACAGCTCAGTCCAACCACCTCAGCTGCTCCATCCTTCTGCTTCTGTGAGGCTACAGGCTTTCTTCTGCAGAATCAGCTATTCTGCCCCATCTCCAAGGTTATCTACAGCTTCTGTGTGAAACACCCCAACGCTAGCAATCTTCCTGTATGGTCAGTGTTAGACCCAGGCACTGTCCAAAACTGCTCCTCCTTAGGCACCTAGCAAGCTTCTCTCATACTGAGCATGCTCTTTGACAAACTCCCACTCTCTCCAGTACTTTTCAAGCAGAGAGTCTGATCTGAAAAAGCATCCTTCTCTGCCTTTCCAAAGTGTTTCTGGCATGGCTCTTTTAAGTCTATTTTGCATATTCTCTGCCATTGGCATCTAAAATGTGTCCCTGTTGAATTAGGGACATGCAGTCAGGAGCACAGGCTTTCCATTCTTCAGCTCAGCTCAGTCACAAGCTAGGGAGGTGGATGGAAATCTAGGGGAAGATTTCAAAGGCTGTTTTTACTCCAGTGCTAAAAAGAGCACAGAGAGAATTTCCTCTGTCCAACAGATTGAAAAAGGAAACAGCATACATAGTCAGAAAAGGGAGGGTTTGCTTTGTAACATGCTCCATCTACAAAGCTTTGAAAAGCTGATAAGCACTATAAATGATCACAATCTACTGGGGAAGGTGGGGGGTGTGTGGAAAGAGGTAGCCCTTCTCCCCAAACATTTTTCCCTTCTCTGAAGAGATAAAGTTCATCTTAACCTTGACTACTCTTAACCAGTTAGGCAAGAGACTGAAATCAACAATAGGTTGTTGATCATGTGGGCCAAGATACCAGAGAATATTCAATCTAGTATAACAGTCTCTCAGCCAGCTGGAGTGAACATATCTATGCAAAGTTTTGCTGTGAGAAGGCAATAATTGTTTATTATCTATCAGGTGATGCCAATTACTTTTTTAAGCAAAAGACAGTTTTCTCATTTTGAAATGATGTAGTAGAGTTTAGTTTATTCCAATCAATTAACATTAGAGCAATCAATGCTGATCTCCAAAATGCAGGGCTTTTGCAGTAGGGAGGATGTAGCATATACTCTCTTTCTACAAACTAGGTACTGAAAAAAAAAAAAAAATCCATCACAAACACTGCACTCCCTTATTTCCAATGAGAAGTATAAGAGATATACCAGCATCTCTTAAAATCTCCTTCTCCCTTCCCATTTTACACTTTCTGCACACTTTTTGAATGAAACCAGGATTGAAAGTTGTAACAGAGCTGAAAGTGTATGCAAAGAACACTAAGTCAAACCTCCCAACAGGAACTATGCAGGCACAAATATACAGTCCTTACCTCTGGAGATTATGGCTTTAGACCTCAGTTTTGCCTCACACCTATGCAGACTCTTCCTCCTCAAAAAGCAATAGGAGAATAAAATGCAGAGACTAAGACAACAAGCCTACAAAATATTCACAGTAAATAAGGTGGGACTAAGGTTAATTTTTCTTTAGTTTTCTTCCCCACACTCCCACCTTTTCCTGTTTTAGAGAGGAAAAAGATCTTGACAGGATGAAACAACTGCTAACTCTCTCCAAGTTTTAGCTTTTCTCCATTTTGGAATAAAAGAAGCAGTGTAAGTTTAAAACCAGATGAAAAGGCTGTAGGAAAAAAGGCATACACACTGTAACTCTGCTCATAGCACAGCAAAGTAAACAGGATTTGAATTTCCCCCCTTTGAAATATGAAGTAACTATAAATGCCACTAAGAGAAGGCCATTTGCTGACAGATTTTAGATAGCAGGTGTTAAATTACCTACTGTCCATTGCCTTATGAATACAAATGTATTGAGAATTACCTTTCAAAAAATAATAATCCAATAAAAGAACAGAGTTCAAACTGACTCACTGGGGAATGGTGTAAACTAGCCAAGATAACATTTCACAGATCATAGCTGTTTCCAGACAGACTGGTTAGAGGATGTTTGCCCAGCATGTCTTTCACACTACATTAACCTACAGCTAATATGAGCCTCATTTTTACAAACACCATATTTAGATAAGTATGTTAAAAACCACAAAACCAAAAAACAAACACACACAGGATCCCCTGGGAATGAACAGGTAATACCTGTTTATTATTCATGGTGTGCAGTTACAGAGGAAATGGGATCCCATCTTACTGCACACACAAAAATCCTAAAGAGCCAATGTTTGCTAAATCTACTTCTACAGATAGGGATAAAAGAGTACATCAAATGCATCCACAATATACTTGTCACCATATGGCAACTATTTTTTTTGCTAAATGGTTAACAATGTAGTAATCCACCTTTCAGGTTCTCACTCATTCTGATAAGATAGCCCACAGCACCACCCAAATCAAAAGAACAGATAGGATGCCTAAACCAGATAATTGTATAGATAAGCTTCCATTCCCTCTTGTGGATAGAAGTGTTGCAGCCATGTGGATATAAATTGTAATGCACAGGTACAACCCATCACAAAGCAAGCTACATCTGAAGAGTGACAATAAAAAGACATCCATGAAGGACTGGCGTTATTTATTTATGAAAGGAATAGGGCGAGAAGAGCAGGCAACTGGAGAAAGCAGTTGTTTTTATAAACACATGCAGGTTATTCCTGCAATGCTCTTCAATAAGAGATCACGAACAAGAACCTCTTTTCTATGAAGGAGGCAGTGCCTGATATCTCCCTGGTTACATTGCACAGAGCCTTTCGTTACTGTTTCAGCACATCTCCACTTTTTGCCCCTACAGAGATACAGGAATCTTTACTGAAACTAGTCACACGCTTCTGCAATATCATTTTTTAATCTTGCATCCAATAAATATTTGGGGTTTTTAGTGCCACTGGCTGAGTGGCATTTGATAAACAATGAATACTGCAGTATAGTCTTCTCATCAATCACACCATATAAAAGGCCAATCCAGCAATTTAATCTCCTGTTGCTGCAAACTGTCTAAAACACAGTGCTTTTTAACAAGACAGTTTTGTTCTAAGAGTATACTCTCCATCCAAGTCTTCTCACTAATTTGAAAAATTACATGCATGATTCCCAGTCCCTGGGAAACATGAAGCTATCTTACAACTATTCTTTAGAACTGAATTTCTTTTAAACAGAATTGTAATGATCACTGACACAATAGCTGTCAAAGCAGAAAAATAAAATTTGAGACCTATCAAATGATTTCTTAAATGGTTCCTGGTTTCTTAAAGGTTTTCTTTGTTTGTTGGTTTTGGTTTTTGAGACATGTCCAGATTCTAATTTTAAATTTAAACAGAGGTTCAACAACTCAAAACTAATTACTTGGTCACACCTATTACAAAGGCATCACATTTTAAAAACAAAACAAATTAAAAAAGCATGATTTTTTCCCCCTGCTTTCTTAAAGCAGAAGAGAACTCCAGGTATTGGAACTACATACAGATTATTTTTATGCACACAAGGTCAATAGTCTGTTCAATGTCTTTCAGTCACCACAGCGTTTGCTACCAGTGCTGGACTTCTCTATTCAAACACAGTGTGGCAAACTCTTGTGCATGTATCCCAGGTCCGCTCTGCAGAACAAAGATGCTCCTAGGTCTAGAGCAAGAAAGTCAGCCCAGAGCACACTGGAAAGGAAAAGGCCATTACAGAAAACTGGGGCAGCCTTCCAACAAGAGCAGAGGGTGTAAAGGCTCGGCCTAACTCATTCTAAAATAGAGTCTCAGTTTATTGCAAGGACTGTATTATACAGCTGCTGGAATTCAACATCCTTTTCAGTCCCACGGTCCAAAAAGATATTTCCCTCTACAGATTATATCACAAATTCACTAGGTCTTCAGATCAAGCAGTTTTGTAAACTGTCTTCAGTTTTTCATTCTGTCTCAAGCTCAAATTGATGTTCACTGCAGTGTCATCACCCTCTTGGTAAAAAGGGCTAGTAATCAGCAGAAGACCACTGAACAACTGGTCAGTAGTGATGAGTTCTGCTGGATTCAAACTGATGATCTACTGTGGAAGCCAAAGTCTCTCTACTATTTTACTAATCCTTCAAGCAACCCAGCATGCCTATTCCCTTATCTCCTACCCCCTGCAGTAAAGAAGAGTTAGGCAAGGACAGACTGAAACTTTGCTCCAGGAAAGGTCTCTTTGAAGTCATACATCAAGAATTTTTTTCAAACACTTCTGTTCATAACAGCAGAATATCAAGTGGCTGTTTTGACTTAATTTTCACTGTTATGCAGGGTATGGATGCAGAAGGAGTTCAGGAATGCAGGGGGGGTGGGGAACAGCAACAACAATGAAAAAAACCCCAATGAAAACAAAACAAGGAAAAACCTATTCACTATCATTGTTCTGCAAATCCAAAAGTGGAGAATGAAGGTAAAGAAGATGGTCTAGAAGCAGCAGAATCATTCTATGCTACCTGAGACACCATTGCTTTTCTATCACCTGGGAATATTCCCCATGGTGACAGGCCAATCACAGGCAATCCCACTTAGAGTCCAGATAAATACATAAATTCTTCCAGCTGCCTTTTGTTTCTTGCACTGAAACATCCCAGAAGACATCCTAGGTGAAAGAACAAATAGGAATTACATGAGACTTCAAAATCTTGTACCCACCTGCACAGTGGATAATTAGTCTCAGTCAGACAGAACTCATTACCAGTAGTCAGTGCTTCAGTAATCTAAGACTCACTTCCCTGAGAATGTGATGATACAGTGATGAACACCTATCTGAGCCAAAAACCAGAGCAGTACTGTGGGAACAATACCATGATCCCAAACTCCAAAAGCCTCTACCCTCAATGGAAAGGGGGAGAAACCTCCTCCCAGCCACCATATACACATGCTTTCCAGTCAGTTTCACAACCAACGTTGCTCATAATCTGGGCAAAGACATAAACTGAAGTGAGGTGCAGGAAATATTAAAGATTGTAGACGAAGGAGAAAAAAAGAGAAAGAAAAAGAACCTCAGAGCAAAGACTTCTGAAGTTGGAAGAAATTCATACAGAAGTTCCAATTTTATTTAAACAATCAAAAAAAATTTTTGCTGAGTGTAATTCATAATGATAAATACTTTTTTTTGTTTCTTATAAAAAACCCTCATGCCTCAGCTAAAAGCAGGATCTGGAAAAAAAAAATTGTGTGTTTGCTCCAGTTGGAGGGTGGGAAATTATAACAGTGGATTTCAAGTGTGACAGTCCACATGCCTATGGGTCCTCTCATGCAAATATTTATAACAGGGATGGGCTTTTGTGGTGCTACCAGTTATTTCATCAGACTCCTTTTCAGAGCCAGGAGGTGAAATAATTAATCTTCACATTACATGCAAAGATGCCATTGTTCTTTCTTCAGATCCTATCCTATACCTCAAACCCCCGTAATTCAAACAGAAAAACACTCAAATAATCAAGAGTGATTCATATTCTCAGTTCAAGGAAACCCTCAAATCCAGGTAACTCTGTGACTAAGTTAGCTGTAATTGGGACAGCATTTGGCCCTGCATATACAACTTACTTCAGGACAGTGCAACTCTTCAAGACATTTTCATCAGCGCTTTGAGTCTCATAATTGAGAATACCTACACAAAGTACTGCATAACATCTGTCCAATCTGTTTTCTGTTTCAGTCTGTGCTCAGGAGCTGAGAAAATTACTGTCAATCAACCTTTAAAAGAATGAAAATCTAACAATTCACATGTACTTCCCAGAGTCTGCAGGTACAAACCCTGAATTGGTGGGTTTAGCAGCTTCTGAAATAAGGAAGATCTCTTCCCTCCCAAAAGGAAAAAGGAGGGGCAAGGAAAGAAAAGCTAGATTACTTTTTCATTATTGCACATTTTAAAGCCTGATTAGCAATTATCTCAACCTTACTAAAACAAACAAAAAAAAGTTTTAGAGAATTTATTAAATTAACCTCCTGAGAGACTAGGTCTATACCAGCATGCAGCATAGTATCCTTCTGGCTGTCTCTTGCACATTGTAAGTTTAGAAAGCTATTTGACTGGTGTCATTTTATGTTCATTGGTGTCCGGTATAAAATTACTTTTTCTAAGTGGCAACTCTTTTTAATGATGGGAAAAAGGAAGAGGGCCACCAACTATTGCAATTTTATATTTTTCTAAGTTGTCACAAATTTCTAATTCCAGAGATGCACTTTTTCAGTGAGACTTTGACCAAAAAAACCATGAAATCAACAGAATGGTTTAGACCTTCATGGCATATTTGGGACTCATTTGAAGATTTAATTCAGCAACATTTTTTCCATGCATATGGGCTGTTCAGAAGCAGTTTTAATCATCATCATCTACATTCACGTCTAGAGGCAAAAAAAGTTATATGGTTGTAGTTGTTCACATGAAGAGCAGCTGCTGAGTATATCCCAGTATTCTGCAGGGAGACTAAAGGAGAAGAATTATACTTTTAGGAGCTATTTCATTAATTTCAGAGGTTTGAGTATGTTATTATTCACCTAGGATACAAATTCAACCAACCTGTGATAGGAAAATAAGGCTCAGAATGAGCTGTGTTCTGTAAGTGTCACATTACCATTCTGACAAAACTGATCTGTGATAAAACCATAAAAGAGTTAACTTTAATAAACTCCACTGCTTAAGTAAAACAGCTTTGACTACCACTTTTGAACACCTGGAGGTCAATTTCTGTTCTTAATAAATGTGAAAAGTGAACGTGAAATGGTGTTCTACTCTGAAAAGTCACTCAGTAAAACATTGAGGGATTACACATTTATTCTGTCTCACTGTTTTACTGACCAGGTTTGTCTGGTTTATAAGCAAAGAAAAGCTTTTTTTTCTTAGCTGTGGCTCTGCAAATTCAACCTGAGGTCTCAAAAATTAAGCTATACTCCTTTATTATAATTGATTATCTGCAGATGTGGCTCCCTGCAGTTCATTACAGTACATATCGTTCTCCAGGCAGTCCTGTGGCAATGGGCCCTCTGATAACGGACCCATTGATTGTACAGAGAGCCAAGGAGAATCTTTTTTGCTCTCCAGCAGCTATTTGCTCCTGCTGTCTGTACTGCAGAACCAAAATATCTGTATTTATGGTCTCTCACAAAAGCAGATCCGCCAGCTATGAAGGTGCTACATTTTCACCTTTCTCAGTGTCCTCAATGCACTCTATGGCTAAAGTTCAAAACTAGACCTCTCGTTCCTGAGGTAAAGAAATACACATCACTGAAGAATTTTGAATTTATCTTGTATTCCAGGTTTCTTCTCCCTACTACACTCAGGGTAGCATTTCAACTGTGCTCACAATGTGACAATGCAACTTGGAAGTTATTTTAATCTGGTCAGGTGTCTCAAATAGTCAGTGATTATTTTATATGCTTATATTTGTTGAAATATTCACACACATTAGGAAAAGCTAAACAGGGTTTGTCTGCATAACTCTAGAGAATCTAGTAATTGACTGTCTAAAGATGCATTTTCAAGGTGTGTTCCCCCCTCCCCCTCTGATTTAAAAATAGAGGCTGCTATCATGAGCCTCTATGAACCTTATTTCATAGTAAATGCAAAAAACTAGGTTAAGGCATTATTAAGCTTGTACAGATAGGCACACTGATATACCATGAAAAAGAGAGCTGAAGATGAAAAAAAAAAAAAGCCTATTCTTTTTCATTGTCTGTTCTACGGCCATGCTTTGTACATGACAGCATAATTCTTTTAAACAAATAAAAAAAGTATTTATTATAACATAATTGTGAACCTAAAGACTGCTGCAAAGAACATTCAAAAGGGCAGAATCAGACACTGCATTCACTCTTTAACATCTCATAATCCATGCAGTGAACAGCTCATTTCACATTGGTATAACATAGTGCTTTTTTAATATAGGACGTAAAAAACAGAATGAGAGACAAAATGGATGCCCCGATATTCCAGATACAAGTTGACCAGCTACTACTTAAAAAATATATTTATCAATGTAAACAAGCCTTTTAACTAAAGCAGCACGGTTCCTAAATGTACTGGGTCCCATTCCAAGCTGAGGAACCGTTACAGATTTTCCCCAGAACAGTTTAAGAAATTCTCCTTTGCATTTCCAAGCCTGGATGGCAATCCCAATTGCCCCATCTTCTCAGACTGAGTACAATTAACAAAAGATTGTAACTGAAACCCACCTGAAGCTTTCATCAATGCTGGACTTTCTTTACAAGATAAAATGTTCCTCAAAGTAAGAACTAGGTCCCTTTATGCCAGAGATCGGCATAGGTGAAATGTGAATACGCTAAATAAACCTCTATAATTTCAAGCTTAACATGATATTTCTTTTCTTAAGGGAACAGGTCAGACATCCTTTTCCTCTCAAACACCAACAATAAAACAGAAGTGCATACCTAGTAATTCCTGCAGCAAGACTTCTTCATGCTGATGTCTCTACTTAGCAAACAATAATGTTTAACCCACCTTAATTAACAGCAGCAGGAGCCACTCACACTAAAGACAATATTGAGATGTTTCAAAGGAAGCCTGAAGTCTTTGTGTACATCTCACGAGGGGCTCGAATACAGGAACTCTGCTCTAAGGGATCCCACACGGAGCACGTCCTGGCATCAGACACCCCAAGCAATGGCAAAGCAAACCTAGGATACAGTCTGTGTTAACAATGCTACTGCCCTTGGCAGAAATTTAATATTTTATTAAACTGGAAGAAACATCTTTAATACTATACTTGCCCTTACCTTTTTCATACAAACAAACAGCAGGTCAAGAAAGAAACCCTGCTTCAGGGATACACTATATAAATGCTTTAGGAACCAAAGCAACAAGTAGAAATAGGATGCTACATGGGGATGCAGCTTGTTATCTTATCTATCAACAAGTCTCATTCCTGAACTGATGAATGTAAATGCAATTACCACTCTCTCTCCCTTCCCTCATGAAGAGTATCTTTGCCTTTTTCCAATTTCACATATTTTTAAGCTCTAAATATGCAGCATATGACCAATCATTTATCCACCTGACCCTTGCTTGGCCAGGAAATAAATGGTCTTCATGATAAAGAGCTTCATAATATAAAATCTAGAAGACACAATGCAAGTCTTAATTACCCTCTTTGAATGAGTTACCCACTGCAGGTCCCATAGGGAGTGGCAGCCCTATTTATTAGAAGGCAGCTGTGATCTCCTTTCCCTGTCATTAGCCAGGATATTTAATCCTGTATCATTAAGAAGTTGAGGGGAACTTGCCAGCTAATTAGATTATGAAGTCCCAATGTAATGTACTAGGGAGGGGTTATTTACTTCATTGTGTTGGTTTGCGTTCACACCTACTCTTCTGGGTTTTTTTTTCTTTCTCCCTCACAAGTTAAAGACTAAGCATAGATTCAACAAAACACAAAAATTAACTTTTTGATAACTTGGGATTGACTGAAATTCACAAGTTCCCAAATGACTCTACGGTGACTGCGCAGGAGGTGGGTGCAAAAAAATATTTTGAAGGTTTTAGGGTGTGGACCTCTAGGGAATACTGAAATTTTACCTCCACTCAGTACCAAAACTTGAATTAAGATGATTGCTTTGCTTATGTTAAGCCCAGACCTGCTGTATCCTAAAACTCTACTTTGCTATGGGCTGACTATGGGGGGACTGTGAAATCAGGGTCAGTGGTCTAATCATAACCATTGTGTCAGGTGGTAAAGTTGGCTATTGCTCTGAGTGCCCAATGGGCTAAAACTTTGCTAGGTTAAAGACTGAAAAAAGGAAATATTAGGAGACAGTATTTGTAATTGATATGTATAGTTTTGTTAGAAGAGTACACAAAAAGCCAACTGGAAGGGTGGATTTATCAGAAGATTCATAGGAAGTAGCATAAGGGCCCATGGAGTGACATAGACATGAGGTCAGTGACTGACAAGATTCAGAAGTCCACCTTCCCTGCAAGTTAACTCTTCCCAGAGAATGAAGAAATGAAGGAAGGAGGCTTCATTGAATGTTCTTATCTGCTGAAGTATTTATTACCTTTGCACTCCTCACCTTACAGGTGGATTTTTCCTACCCTCATTTTACAGAGGGAAAACTAAGACATGGAGCAGAGTACATCAGTCCCTCAAGGGGACAGCCGCTTGGTGGCTGAATTAGGATCCAAGTTAACTGGACCTCCTTAGCCTGCAAACAAAGGCTCCCAGCTGCTATGATCAAGTTTATGCACCCAAATTCAGGCTAAGGAACTGTCCTGGGTTCAGCTGGGATAGAGTTAATTTTCACAGGGACCTGGGAGGGGGCACAGCCAGGACAGCTGACCTGAACTAGCCAAGGAGCTATTCCATACCCTGTGCCATCATGCCCAGTATATAACTGGGGAGCGGGCTGGGAGGCTTTCAGCTTTCGGTGGGGGAAGTGGCAGAGCATCAGGTTCCAGGTGGCGAGCAGTTGCACTGTGCATCACTCATTTTGTATATTCTTTTATGTGTACTGTTATTGTTCTAACTTCTCTTTTTATGTTGCCCCAGTAAATTGTCCTTATCTCAACCCTCAAGGTTCTGGGTTTTTTTCTTTCCTCTTTCTGATTCTCCTCCCCATCCCACCGGAGGGGGGCGGGGACAGTGAGTGGGCGGATGTGTGGTCCTTTGCTACTGGCTGGGCTGAAACCACGACAGGAACCAACTCAAGAACTCTGCTGGGAACACAATGTCCAAGCAAGGTGCACAAGCGGTAATTCAGTTTAAGCAATATGAGTAGATCAGTATCAGCAATGAAATGGGCTCAGGCTGGACAAAACCTGCAACACTGAGCTCTCATTTAAAGATTAGTTAAAGAAGAATATAAGCAAAACTTTCTTGTTAGCATTTCCATAAATTATTCCCTGATAATGGGAAACTAATACTGTTCAAGATGGAGTCAATATTTTGTAACTAGTTAGGAGGACTATGGTCACATTAATTCTTAAAATCAGTGATGCGGGATATTTGCTAATTGGACAGAGAAGACGCTGAGCTAAATGAGGCCTCAGAGTCCTACTTCTATTGCTCTTCTTGAAATGAATAAGGGGAGGGGGAAGGAAAGGAGGGTGTCTTGGCAGAAAAACATGTTCTGTTCAAGCAAACTGTCATGTGTGCAAGGACAGCACGAGACTTCCTCCTCACATGACTGAATCAGCAGAGGCTCTGCAGAAAGCTCTGCCAGCATCTTAAACCTGAAAATTAAGCCCTTGATTTCCTTGTAATTAAAGCTTCCACATCTGGTATTCTGCTGTCATTTGGCCTTCCCTCTTTTCTGCATGACACCAAGGTATCCTGTTAAAAGAAGGAATTAAGTAATTATTACAGCTGTTCCCACATACATCTAAAGCACTGTTCTCAGGTAACAGATTTGGTTAAAATTATTGGACTAGAGTTGTCATCTGTTACTATGTTGCAAAAATCTACCTCTCTTTTACATGTAACATATAATAAAGAGCTCAGTAAAATCTGTGATACACACTACTAAAACAAATCCTTTTTTTTTCTACCAGTTGGTAGTCTGGTTGTCAAATTAACAGAATCCAGCAGAGCACCTGACATGATATGCAAAAGTTCTGAGCTATTCTCAGTTTAGAAACAATCTTGCCTCTTTGCTGAGAATAGGAGGTGTGGGGTTTGGCTGTATTACTACAGTAGCTAATATGAAATGTGTATAATTACTTGACATTTCTTCTGCTCCCACTGCTTATTGTCCCCACCTGAAACCACATTCTTATGACACAACCACCTCTACAACAGCCATCTCTGATATCACAAGTTGATTATAACTTCACTCTTCAAAAGAAGCAGCAGGAGCCCATGAAATCTCAAATACTGAATCCTGTCCTCATGCAAAAGTATTTGGCAATTAAAAAAATGAAGTGAGGGAAGGAGAAATAAAATAAAAGTGTCTGCAAAATTGCAGCTCAACAATATGCTTTTCAAAGTTTACCAGTAGGAGTCAGTAACTGTCAGGAAGTTCATGTCTGTGTGATGAAGTTAGGACTAGAGGTAATAGCCTCAAGTTGCAGCAGGGGAGGTTTAGGTTGGATATTAGGAAAAATTTCTTGACTGAGAGGGTTGTCAGACATTGGAATAGGCTGCCTAGGGAAGTGGTTGAGTCACCATCCCTGGAAGTATTCAAAAAGCATGTAGACAAGGCACGCCAGGACATGGTCTAGTGGGTATGGGTGATGGTTGGACTCTATGATCTTGAAGGACTTTTCCAACCTAAATGATTCTATGACCACTCTGGTGCAGAAAAATCTTTTTGATAAGCTACCCCCTGCTAACAGTAATGCACTTGGGAAATTAATGCCTCCTTTTACATTGAAAGGTAATGTGCTCTCTTCCTAGGAATGCTTTTTTATTATTATTACATTTTTCCCTATGCTTTTCTGAAAATATTCACACCAGATATTTTCTTTGTTTCATAGCCTTGTCACCCAAATCAAACCAGTGAGAATTTGAATAGGATTGCATTATGGACACTGTGGAAGAAGTTTTAGATGAACATACATCAAACAAGCCATAATTAACACTCAGATTGGATAAATTAGTAAACATAGGCTTAACTAAGGGGCATACTGAAATTTTTTCAATTTAAACAATATTTTCCTCAAAAGGAACAGAATAATCCCCTCCCTCTTCTGCTTGACAACAGCAAGAAGAACTTGTACAAACCCAGGCTTCATTTTCTATTGTTACAGCAGCTGCAATAGCAGTGTGTGAGCTGTTCCAATAGCTGTAGAGTGCATCCATATTGGTAAGTGCCTTTCATTTTTGTGAGTACAAATAACATCCTTTTTTTTTTTTAACAGAAATGAAAGAATAAAGGGTATCATCACAATTTCCACCAGAGTAAAACTTTGTCAGCTACGCTGGGGAGAGAGATTAACTGACAGCAGAGCAACAGATAAACATTTCCTGAACTGCACGTAGTGCCATAAAAGTACATGAGGAATATTGTGGTCTGAGAAAGACAGGGAAGAAAGAACTCCACCAAAGCCATTATAGCCATTGCAATAATTTACTGATACTGGGGGTGTGCAGCTCAGTTATCCCCTGTCAGAGTGCTACTAATTTCACTCTCACAAAACCAAAGTACTCAAACTTATTAAATTGACATGAGTTTGAGGTGGAAGTAAAAAAGCCCAATGGTTTAGCATGAAGTTCCACCTGATAAAGGAACAATAAGTTTGCTTTTGGTTGCCCATAGTGACTGTCTTTGGACCTGATCTTCCACCACTGCCTTTTACACTAGTTTACCAAGTTTGGGCATATGGACCATCCTTAGTGCCCACAAAGGCTCCCTTCTATGGCTCCTTCTCCTCCATCATTAATTAAAATCCAGAGCTGAGGAATAAATGGGGTGCAGGGACTTGTATTGACCTTTGGAATTGGATGAAGTTCAGTGGTTCCCAAGATGCAGACAAAATTGCTGAGCCATAGTATCCTTAACAGCAGCAAATTGCTATGACTGAAGTCATTGATGCTCTCATGAGGCTGTGCAATAGTGGGCAACCGCAGCTATGTCATGGAATAAGGTACAAAAAGATCATCACCCTGCATCTGCAATTTGAAAGTAACTTGTAGGTGGTGCTGTAAGCCAGAGAACAGCAATGGAAAAATAAAGCTTACTTTATGTAAGGGGATATAACTATGTAACCTCCAAGGATGGGCTTTCAGAAGCATTTTCTCTAATTTCTCTAACCGCACAAGTTCCAGAAGCCTGCAGACACACCTGGATTATAAACTTTTAGAGTGTAACACAAGCACGATGATAATTGTGTAGACCTTCCTCAAGGCAAAGGATGATAAATAACCCAGCAAAGCATTTCATAGTTGCAAAATACTACACACACTCCAACCAAAAAAAACCCCAAAATGATGGAGATTAAAATTCTGAAAGAAACACGGAGCTTGGAAAAAGGAAGCTTAATGAGCTACCTTACTACAGGCAGCCTTTGTATCTGTGATTAATTTGATGTTTCCTCTCACATTTATTTTAGGAAGGGGAAAACCAACTGTAAATAACTAACTTTCTAAAAGGTGAACATCAAAGCTTTAAAGTGATACTATTTCAGATCCAAAATTTCTAGCACTGTGTGTATATGCATGGATAAGCAATTAGCAGCAGGCTTTAAACCAAAGACTGATATTTTAAAAAATCATTAGCAATTAAGTACTTGATTTTTGAATGACCAGCTTAACACCCTCACCAGGAGCTGTTTTCTGAGGGTTAGGGCTTTATTCCTTGGATTATGGACCCTGGCAGTAAGTCAAACTGAAACCCACAGTGAGTTAAAGTTTCCAGAAACCTCAAACAAAATCCTAGGAAAACCAATAGCCCCGACTTCAGGGCCTCTCTTCTGTATTGTCCTATGCTACTGTATTGTCCTATGCTACATTGAGCTTGTAAAGCAACAGGTAGTAAACAAAAATACTATTCTCAGCTGCATTTTATGCAGAGGGATGCCTTTGTGAAGACATCTCCTACAAAAGAAAAAAAGTGAAGCAGCCCTGAGCATCTGGCAGGTAAGTGAAGGATGAATTAATTTTATTGTGATGAACTGAATTTATTGTGATAAAAAACATCAGCTCAGTTAAAAATGAGACACATATCACAAAAGCTCACTCTGTGATGCCAGTTAGGTGTTTATGTAGTTGTGCTGTCTCCAGGTTTTGGAGCTTAGGCCCTCAACATGCACTGCAATATACAATACAAACACAGTGGCTTAAACCCATCACTAGTGTTCCTACCATTATGTCTACTAGTATAGATGAGGCAGTCACAGCAGCTGCAAAAGCTTAGAGTAGGGGGAGGAGGAAGGAAATTCTGGGCCAGATACCACCACAGATATCTGTACAACATGGCTGTGTTTCCAAATCTGCTGTTAGCAGCTAAGCTGTAGACCAAAAGCCACATCCCACAGAGAAGAGAGGAGGACTGAGAACTCGGCAAAAGACTTCACTGAATTATGTTCCATAATATATACAATAAAGGTACCCAACTCTATAAGTTTCTTTCCTGCCTTCAGTCTGGGCTGCTAGAACTATTCTTTTGATCTTTTATTTAGCGATTTGATGGAGATTCCAATAGCACCAGAATTTTTTATCTTCTTCTCACGCTTGTCCTTCGGACTTTCTGTGGCATTCAACACAGCTTTCCCCTCTGGGCTGAAGTGTACTAGAATGGGATCTGAAATTCAAGATCTGCTGGGATAATTTAAGCATGTCTCAAGCCAACATATCTCAGTTTTCTCATCAAATACTGACCTATCTGAAAAGCACTTAATGCCTGCAGACAACCTGAACATTCATGGTTTCTTTTAAACAGCCTTTCTTACTGCTCTGTGTTCACTTCCATGGTCTATTCCTTTTACCAGTGCATAGCATTGATGCACAACCATCCACAGCACACCTTTAAAGAGAAGCAGCATTATTCCTCAGAGATTATGTTATTAGAGGTCTGATTCCCATAGCAAGTACACTGCAACCTTAATAAACCATGTATTTGCATCAGGGGATTATGTCCATGAGTGCAGGGGAATAGACTCAATTAATAGTCTTTCTCTATCCCTGACTGCTGTGATCCCTACAGCAATTCTGAAAAAGCATAGCTCTAGAATGACAGATTGATGCTTTTTTTCCTTTTAAAACAAGTCACTTCTTATTTTATGGCTACACCAGATGCATTTTCCTCACTTAGATTTAAGGAGGACAAGCTGGTTATATTTCTCTCTATTTTTGCCAGAAGCTTTGTATTTTGCACTTGATGTTTCAGGACAGGGCTGATCTAATTCCACAAACCATGGTTGATCTGTTTTGCTTTTGCTGAGCAATAGCTCACAGAAATAATCTCTATGATCCTGACTGCAGCAATTGGGCAGGATTAGAAAGTCAAAGGTCTGATGTACACAGGCATGTACCTTTGTCTTTAATTCTGTGTGCCTCCATTATCAGACGGTAATTCAGATAATCTTCCATTTGAATTTTAGATAAATATCTCCTTGCACCTTTTTTTCTTGGCATAGCTAATGGAGTTTTATCCCCTCTGCATGAATGAAAATACACTGAGAACTACTACTGTGAAAATAAAGCAGTGCCCTCGTGCTGGCTGTAGGGTGCCTGATCTGAAGAGCCTCTCAGGACTAACAGCTGGCACTAGTTAGCATCTTTCTGGCAGTCTCAGACAATCTGCCAGTGGCAGACTGAACTGAGGACTCACTGCTCTGATGCCTCCAGAGAGGTTCTCACTTTCTACAGTAATGTAAGGGCATACTGGTAGATGCAGGCAGGGTAATTTGTACTGCTAATGCCTCTGCTGTCTCCATCACATGGATAAACAGCTCATTTCAAGATACAGTGCCACCAAATTAATTGTCCAGAACGCATTTTTGAGCCCTTCCCTGTCACAAATTCAAAGTTGTCCATCTCCTCAGTGAAAAGCTGTATTTTAAATTTGTACTACTGTGAAGTTAGGCAGCCACATGCACATGCATAATTTTTCTTCTCAACTATATCTGTACCCAATAACATCAAAATCAGTCATTTCCCTTGGTCTCCTTGGTCTTGGTAAGTGTCTCAGTGTAGGAAAGTGAGACTTTATAGACTTATACTTCTGCAGGTCCTAAAGAAACTTTTTTTCTTGCATAGTGAAATTCAGATAGAATAAAAATTGTGGAGTACATACAGAGGTACTTCTGTGACAGTCAAGTGGCTCAGTCCTGTGGCTTTAATCACTGACCAGTTTTCATTTTTCCCAGACTAGAAATTCCGTTTCTTCTGAGTTAGCACAGAAACTACTATATTGTTCCTCCCAGTCACAAGGGAAGCTCATTGACCTCAAAACAGAAGCTATCTTCTCCCAGCTGACCATTTGTGGTGGTGCATTTCTTTCCCCCTCTCCAGGCTGATTTATGAACTCAGGAAGGCTTGCTAGGCTTTAGCATAAGTGTAATGAGTTGGGCAGTTAAGCAACCCTTGACTGTGCCAGAAACTCCTACACAGATAAAACAGGGAGATATGCTAGGCATCTCAAGGACTCCTGCTGCCTGGTGGAGGTGGGGGTACGGGAGTAGACATAGCCATGTTCTCATAACAACCTACAGCCAGTTCTCATAACAACCTTGAGACATTACAGTCCTCCCCTGACAATCTTGGAGCATCCTTTATCTATGTTTTAAGTTATTCTCAGACAGTCTCGAAACTTTCCAGTGCAGCTGAGATTCCAGCAATTTGTTGATGACAAAAGTCAATCATCTCCCAAACCTATGAACAGTTGTACTAATTGAGGCCCTTTGAGCTCTCCTGGATCACAGTGGGCTGTGACCAGCATCTCCCTCCAAGTGGGACACCTCTCAGAACTCACAAACTTTCCTCTTTGCAAAAATTGGAGGTCTGTCACCGAAAGCCGACATGACCTGCACTGATTCTCTCTGCTCCTTGAGGCTTGACCCTTTGTCTGTTGAGAAAGGTGCTGAAGCATTTGATATGAATATTTTCACTGACCTCGAGGGGAATTTTTAACAGGTATACCTCTTTTTTCTCTCTTTCACTTTCTTTTACTCTCTTATATGTATATCTCCTAGTGTCTTTATGCACACGCATGTACTAACATGAATAGTCTGTAGCAAGTATATTAAAAGTTATTACTTTCAAATTTATACTTAAGTTTTGGTCGTGATTTTTATTCAACTGTGAATGAATTTTAGGCTGCTATTGTACTTATAATCCCCTTAGATATAAACCATTGGCCAAGTCTGAGACTAGGAGTCAATCCAGCCATACCTAGACTCCAACAGGAGTTTAGAAAGCAAGAGACTCTACTCTGAATCTCATGACTCAACAGGAAGGTCGCCCTTACCCTTTCCCACATTCCCAATCTTTGCACAAATCACAAGAAATTAATTCTTTGTAACATTCCTTTTTACCCTATTACATTTTGGGTCCCTATATACATAAGTTTAGTTTCATTCTAACTTAATTTTCCTGTATGCATTTCATCTGTGTACTAAGTAATAGAGTGAACTTTGCCATTGAATTCTGTGAAGTCACACTTTTATATAAATTGCTATTAAATAATTTTTCTATTGCTAATACAATTGGAGGTGATTCTTTAAATGATCTGAACCCCTCTCTGTCTCTTTAAATCCCCCCATTACACCATTTTTATTCCTGTTGTCTTTGCTTTCTAAAAGTTCATAACCAATCTCTCAAACCAGAACATCATGCCCTCCCTCTGGTCCCTCATTCACTCACTCAGAATGAAATTAGCCCTCTGAACTAAGGAGACTAAAATCTCCTTCCCCAGTCCTAGTCTGTTTCTCTCACTCAAAACATTAATCTTTTCTCAGCTTTCTCCCTCCGATAGATGATGTGATACATCTCTGCTTTTTTTTTTTCCCCCTCCATTCTTCTTGTTGCCTGCAATTCCTACAGAATTCTACAAACTCCAGGCTTCAGAACATCCCAGTTCCAGGCTGATCTAACTACAACTTGCCTTAAAAAACTTCACTGCCTTGTTGCAATTCCCCCATTTCAAGAGTTAAAAGTGCCTTCCCCCTCTCCTTTCATCATTTTTTTCTCAAAAATTCCTTTCTTCCCATTATTACTGGACCCTGACAGCAGGTACCCTATCTTATTTCATGTTTTACAGCCAGGCATCCTGTCTTAAAATTCAAAAAGAGGGGGTGTATAGCTTACTCAGCAGTAAATGCCTGGGAAGGTACCAAGGTAACTATGTTCCATCTCTGTCACCATATTTTATTCTTTAGTATGGGAGGACTGCACAGTGTCACAGCTTCCCATTCACTACACTGCTAGATTTGCTGACCTTGGAACCAATTCTATTGATTGTTTTTATTCTGGAGATAAGGAATAAGATATTTTAAATTTATAACAAATGTACTTTTTTGTTGTTGTTAAAATGAGTGGTCTGTTCCATATGGTATATCTTCTACTAGCTTATTGACTGGAAGGGTGGAAGAACCTGTCTTCTGTTTCACAGTGTTCTTCAACTGGCTCTGTAGATATTTAAGATTCAGGGACTGCTCTGGGGGGGGGTAATTTAATTTAATTGGGGGGTGTGCTTATTTATTTTTCTATTAAATGGTCTAAATAACTATGAATGTATCAGAGCACTAGAAAAAAGAATCCCTTTTACTAGCAAAAGATGGCAGAAATAATTCAAAAACCAGTGAGAAAGACAGAAGAGCACAAAATAGCCCTCAAACTTTGCTAATAGTTAGCTGTCATGATAATCAGTTTTTGGATCTCCTATGCTGCCACATCACACCCCATGCAAAAAAGAATACCCTGGGGATCTGTATACTCTTAGTATAATTTTGACTGGACTTGCTTCCAACAAAACTAACCCCTCATCTGGTTATCTACCACAACAGCTACAAGGGCAATGTTTGTGCAGAAGGCAAAAAATAAATCCAAACATTTCCTTTCACCAGCCTATGCAGAGAGAATGACAGGTTTATCCTGATTTCTCATCTTTTTAACTGTTTTTTTTCTCTTACATCCTTATCCATTAGAAATCTTGCCCTTTTTTTAAAAATAAATTAAACGCCTTGAATTTGAGACAAAATTGAACATATTAAGCAATCACATTGTATGGGTTGAGAAAGCATGGAAAGAGAAGCTAAGATACATATTTAAATCTCAGGTTTTCTTCAGACCTTTCTTGGAATACAAACAAGAAAAATGGCTGGTTTGTTTTAAAAATAATCCAAGAACAGGTACAATATACTTCCATTGGTTTACCCATCTGAACTGGGGAAGAATTACCAGCACTCTGGTAACAATATATAAAGGATGGATGCCCATACCTACACTGCCATCAGCATTTGAACTCAGAGTGATGAGCATATCGTTTCTTCAGCACTGAACACAGTAACAGAAATGTCATCTCAGCAGAAAGTACTTTTGAGAAATATGCCTGGTGCATACTGCAAACTGTCATTTGATGGGCTTCGGCTGGGCTTTAGGGCTTCATCCTATTTAAGGTACATATATATTTAAGGTACGTATATATCAGACTACAAATTATCTGAGTTAGACTCTACTTCACAGATTGCAGACAAACACCAGCCTATGCAAACATCATCTTCCCAAGTAAGGAATTTATGTGGTTGTGCTGGATATAACACAGTGGTTTATAGTCTTTAAATGAAAGGCAGCAGTGAAGCAGACAACATCCACTGCAGGATAATGGAGGTTTATATACTCCAGCCAGACCCAAATCTATTTCCCTAAAATATCAGGAGTCAAATTTGAACCTCTGAAGTCACAGCAGTTACACTTAAGATCAATCCAGCCTTTAGCCATCAGCTAGAGCAGGTATTCTTAAAAAAAAACTAATAGAAAAAAATATATTTAAAAAAAAAAAGAAGAAAGAACTTAGGAGTCTTTTTTTTTTTCTTCCATAATCTGTAATTTTTCAGGTTGCTTTGCCTGCTATCATGTGAATTCTATGTATTTCCTGAACTTGTTTTCTTCCTTTGGGAGGGAATATACTGATTTGTTCTACAGTTTCCCTATATTTATTCATTTAGGAGAAGTTTTTCCAAAGTGGCTGAAGGATTTAACCATACAAATCCCTTTGACTGTCAATGGAATTTGTTTTCCAAAATTCTCTAGATGCTTTTGAAAACTCTAAAACACCCATCCTACAATAAGTCTGCTTTGTGTTCTATTGTATTTCTATTTCACAGTTGTTCTACTGAACTGGCTTATGGGCATGCATATTTGCTGATCAGCACATTTTAAGGAATGCTGGAGAATACACATAAAATTCATTGTCTTCTGTAAGGTAATCATAAGCACTCACAACAGAATGTTTATGCATCTTATGCTGCCCCAGCTCACACAGAAGTAAACTAGAATTCAGGAAACTGACTCAGAAGGATCAACAGAAGCCAAGAGTGAGTGGGAGAAATGTTTCATTGGATAGTTTTAAATCTCCACTCATAAATCAGAGGAAACTGTGAACTGTTTGGAATAGCGTATTAGCCATATTCAATTTACTCCCTGACACACAGCAGGACAGCATTTTGGATCAAATTTACCCTGCTGAACACACTGAATTCCTCAGCTCTGCTGAGCATTTCAGAATAGTAATACAGAGGAGGGAGGTGAGGTGAATCATAAAAGATCAGAAAAGGCCAAATCATTGTACTTACCTTTCAGCTTTCCTACTTTACAGTGCTCACCAAGTAAGGCTGTGGCATCAGTGCACAAGGCTAAATGGTGGCCAGGTGTTGTGGAGTTGAAAACCTGAAAGATCTCAAATGGGATCATCTACACAGCATGCCCAGTGTGGAACATGAAGAAGCCTTTCATTTCCTTGTGTCTCAAGTTTAAAAATTAAATTGGTTGACAAAGTTCAGCCCATACTCACTAACTCAGTTAGACTGGCATATCCAGACTCATGACTAGGCCTACAAGTATTAAAATTTTCTCCCCCTGCCTTGAGAGATAACTGTGTTTCTCTCCAACCAAGCAACATCCTCTAGCACACTCTGTACATTTGTGAATGCTTGCAAGTCACTTACCAGAAAAACACTGAATGAACTGTCCAAATTATTAATTTAACAGCGTTAAAATAAAAAAAAAGTTACAGAAATACACCTGCTGCACAGTCACTCAAGCCTAGAAAATCACGACTCAGCAAGCTATTCAGTTATTGCAGACAACTCCCATTGACCCTCTCCCACAATACTTTAGGCAACAGAACAACATAAAATCTTAAAGTAAATTAGTTTTCAAAATAAAGACTTTAAGAGTTTTTTTATTCAAGAATTATTATGCCCTGTGTCAGTTAAAATTCTATGCAGGGTGGGTGAAGGAAGCAAAGATGACAAAAGATTGCAGGTAAAAAAGTATTCCAGTACCTCAGCCTAAGTAAGCTAGAATTGCAAAGTGAATCACCATGAATACACACTGAATACCTACATCATTACCTACCTCTTGGAGTGATTAACTGGATGATCAGATTAGTAATTTACCCTTAAAGTCTAAATTTTCTCTAGTCTAAACAGAACTAATTCAGCATCTCTGAGTAGTCTGGGAAACAAATTCATCTGGCAGCACAAAAAATAATATAAAACATGAAATGGCAACTTCTGATGGTAAAATTTAAAAAAAATAAAGTCTCTTCCTACTTCAGGGTCACAGTTTGTATTTTGCCTTTTATAGCTCGTGTGAACTCAACTTGGTTTTTCTTTTTTCCATCTTCCTCCTAATTACTGGTAAAGATTTGACATTCAACTCTGCTTCTGATCTCCTAACTTAAAATAAATCCATGGAAATTAGTAACAATGAATCTAAGGAACTGATCAGCATGCAAAACCAACAAGTAGATGACTGCAATGGAACACTGCCCCCAGCCCTGGTCAGCTAACCATGATCAAGGAGAGAATAGATCAATTGTAAGGTCATTAAAAGACAAGGGAAACACAATGGATATTGATGTAAGAGAAAGCAAGCTTAGAGAAGTCCAATTGGTAATACAGTCATTTTAATGGAAGAACTGTTCAAGTGGGACAAGGCCCACTCTATGCACTTAGTCTCCTATAAGAGACAGAGGTGTCCTATTATTAGTGTACATACCCAATTAACTACTTGCTCAGCCACTCATCTGCAAATGACCTGAACTTTGTAATTGATCCCAGTGGGACCACCAGGGTTTCCCCAGTTGTGTGCAATTATTGAATGTTTCATTATGGCATTCAGCTGTCACCCACATGCCAAAGAAACCCATTTTATGCTACAAAATGCTTTGTGATACTTCCTTTAAAACGTATTCATGTGAAGAGATACTTTGTGAAGCAGAATTCTTAAAAATAACCACAATAGATAAGCAAGCAATTAGAGTGAATTAATTTTACCTGATTCAACTGCTAGCCATTATGATTACAAAACCAGCTCAGCTTGCTATAAAATTCTCTATTGATCCACTTTCATCTTGTAAGAGGGGTAAAGAAAGAAGAGCATTTAAAGGTACCTTAATATCTTCCTGATTACAGATGAGGGCAGGAGCCAAGCATGGCTCTCACTATATGCTAGCTTCAGTAACTAGTGTGTCAATAAAAGGAACAAAATGTAGCAGAACTTGCAGAGTCACTTATTCCATAGAAATAATAGTTTAGCAGCTATAGACAATTCCACCATTAAAAGTTAAAATAGACAAAATTGGCATAGATTCAGGAATTCAGCCCACAGGCTAATTTATCACAGCATAGTCAAAGTAATGCTGGGAGCCTGACATCATAGCTGACATCTAAGATTTGAACCTCTGCATTACAGACTACTTTGATTTAAATGATATCTCCAGTGTTACTCTGTAGAGTTATGACATGGAAATGAAGATGTGTCACAGATTTACTTATTACAGTACAATAAAAAGATACACAATGATCAAGTCTTCCAAAATACAATTGCAAATTTAATTCCTCTTCTGAAATCCTCCTGTATTACATACTTGCAAGTTCTAAATTTGCGTGTTCTGAAGACATTAAGATAGTAAAATAAATCCATTATCACAATTTCAGGAAGACTGCAATGGAAAAATAAATTCTGTGATGAATATGTGGCAGTAATAGGTATAAAAAAGCCAATATAGAGTGGCCTAAGGATTTAAACTGGCCAGGGAATAAATAGCAATGGACTGGTTCACATTTTCCCTGCCCCTAATCTATGTGACAATAAATCTTTCTTGAAAGAGAAATTGCATCTACCCATTTTCCTAAAAGAAGGATGGATCACTGAAAGTGATAGAAGGTCAACAGCAATTTATATACGTAACTGTCTAGTGTAAGACTGACACATTTTATTAGCCTGTTCTCTTAGTGATGCAACATGATAGATACAGTTATTTTGATGTATATGAGTCCTTTTTGCCCCTATGCCAAGAGTAGCTTTTGTCAAAACACAAAAAGTATTAAAAAGTTGCTCAGAGAGATTTAAAAACAAGCACATACAGATTTCATTACTCATCTATGTGAGAAAGGAAAACTCTGCCTTAAGAAAACTACCAACCAACCAGTTTTCATTTTGAAAATGGCCAGATGTTATTCAAGTCCAAAATGTAAAAAAAAGTATAGGTAGGAATCAGATCTGATTTCAGTGTTGATTTTCAAGGGTCTTCTGGTGTTATAGCAATATCTAGCAATAAAATGTCCTGTGACAACAGACATATCACATTTCATCATACTGCTTAAAGCTTTGCATTTGCTTATTTTTCTGATACACTTTTATTTTCTGACGTCTTTTTTCCATAAGCAACATGATTTACAGCAGATCCAGGGCTTGTTTACACAGGTCATTAATACAAAATGGGTGGGTGGGGTGGTGAATTTATTGCTCACTAGGCACTTTACAAACTAAGTCTTGATGTGGGTAGAAATTTCAGCTGTTAAGCCCTAGCCAGTCTTTGCTGAAACACACATAAACTCCAGTGTTTTGATAATTCAAAATTCACTTTAAGTTGGTTACTGAGTAAAAGAATCATTCCTACTGTATAAGTCTCTGTTCCAAAACAAGTCATGCCCTCTCTTTATAACTGCACAGCAGAGACAAACTGAACACTACACAAATGTGAATGTGCAAGTAGTTGCCTGAAATCTTTTGTCTAAAGAGGGAGCAAATAACAGTCAAGACTCAAGATCTGTGGAAGTGAATAGAAAAAGTGTCCCACTGATTTTAAGGGATTCCCATTCAGGGCCATAATGTTCATTTTCATGTAACCCAAGCTATTCTGCAGATCTCCAGCCTGACTAAACTTCTAAGCATGAATTACAATGGAAACTGGAATGCATTCAAATGTTATTGGCTCTTCAGAAGTGGAGTTAAATTCACACTAAAAAGCACTGTTTGAAAGATAAGAATACGCTGATTTCTCAAAAATTGTGTAGATTCAAACGGCAATGTTATGAAAACAAGAACTCTGTTTTCAGGCTGGGGGAGAGAGGTGAATGTTAGCAATCTCAGCCTGTTCCTGCCTCACAAAACACAGAGTATCACTGAGTTTGCAATGCATCCGGTGGTAACAGAAAGTAGCAAGGATCACTGTGGAGTTTTGTTGTTATTTAAAAGCTGTTCTAATCAATAAGTTACTCACATACAAAATTTTCCAGCTTAGCCATAGAAAGGCAGCAGTGTATTGTTCAGAAGTAAATAATGCTTATTAAGGTCTTTTCAGCCTTCTTCCTTTTAGTGTGCAAATTGCTGTTACTTGATGTTTAATACAACATTATTTCCCAATTTTTAAGCTAGCGTATTACTTCTGAGACCCTGTAGAGGGCAATAGGAAACACGAACACTGCCTCCTCCCAAGCCCTACATTCCTGAGACTGTAATGGGAGCAGAGCTAACAAGGATGGACTGAAATCCAGCAGATACACCCACTTCTTATCACTTCTGCTGAATACATAAAGTAAAAGAATCTCTATTTTTCTGCTGCCAGAAACCCTCCCACATATAGCAAGGTCTGTGATCCTTTTCCCCAACCTGAAATAATTTCTTCTCACTTTGTTGCAAACATGGAGTTTGTCTATGAGGTTGCTACAATTCTTTCTGCCGTAAAAAAAAATGCTGTTTCTCAATGACACATAGGTTCTGCAAGTCTCACTACTAATATTCAGTGCAGTTACACTGAAACATTTCCCCTCCTAATCTGATTATTTTCCTGTTTACTCTTCAGTATTTTCTCTGTTGCAGGGGTTTCTTTTAATTTAGGAGTGTGTTTCAAAGGTTCTTATTTCAGTCATGTTATTCTCATTTTTTTTTAATTGAAAACACTAAAGACTTATTTATACAACAGTCATGCACAACGGAAAAAAAAAATAATTGGGGGGGGGGGACACACACACCAAACTCCCAAAACCAAAGCCCTAAAATTTCCAAAGGCTCTGAGTGTTGTGGAGTTAGACAGTGAAAACATAAAATTTGTTAGCATGGCTGATTTAAAGATACTTTGAATTCTCAAATCAAGTAGCTCAAAGTAGGGTATTGCTACCTTTGAAACAGCAAGAAAGTGGAATCAACAACATGTTTCCTATGGGCTTGGAGCCACCACCACTACCAGCATTCACAGCAGCAGCAGCAGCTCATCTTTTTTTGACATAACTCCACAGGAAGGGTCAGCCAGTGCAGGACTAAAGCTGTGCTGCCTGCACAGTTGGCTGATGCCAAAGAGAACACAGACAGTGTGAAATCTGTCAGTATTGCCCTCTGTGGGAGAACCCATTGGGGTATTTCCCCCCTTTATTCAGCCATTAGCTTCCATGGCATTTGCAAAACTCTGTCTTTGAGACAATCAAGCTCAAGGCGATTAATGGGTTCATATGGTATTAGAGAAGAATCAAGCAGACAGACAGTGCAATAGCATACACCTCATTTCCTCAAGCTGAAACCATTAATACCAGGAAGTTCACTAAGAAAAGCACCACCCCTTCCCAGTCCATTGAGAAGCACCAAAGTTTTTCAATTCACCTTTTGCTTTTCTGGTTTAATGCAGAGACAAAAAATAAATCACTGCAAGACTGGTGTCCATCCTGTAGGGTGGTAATAACACATCTGTACCTGAGAAGAGATCCTCATGAATATCCATCTGCCTTAGGATGGGTCTGAGGAAGAGGAGGACAGGCCTGGACAAACAGTAGCTGGAGTGTTTCAGTTATGGAAAAAGGTCTTTCCCTCTGTGAACGGGTTGACCATGGCTGGACGCCAGGTGCCCACCAAGTCGTTCTATCACTCCCCCCCCTCTTCGCTAGACAGGGGA